>PDUQ01000018.1:0-566388 GCA_002994785.1 Heterobasidion parviporum
TCCGGAGGCGGTTTGGGGAAGTTCTTCCCATGGGCCTCTGTCTCGTGATATTTTGTGAGTAGCGAAGCGTGGAACACGGGGTGGATTTTCCACTGTTCGGGGATTCCCAATGGTACGCCAGGTGCCGACTCTCCCTTTCACTTGAAGGGACCATAACGTCGAGGGGCGAGTTTTTGCTTTTGGGTGAGTGGTGTGGATGTGAGTTCCTTCCAACCATACTTGGGTCCCTCTTCTCACTGCGGGAGTTTTCGGTGGGAATCCCTGTCTCTCACGTGTTGCGCAGCCATGCGCAGGCTAGATTCCGCTTCTTCCTGAACTTCTCAGATTGCTTTATTCGCTCGGCCACCACGGGCACCTAGTGTCTAGCACCATGTCTGCCAAGTAAGGTGGATTGAACCCATAGAGGATTTCGAAAGGTGATTTTCCCGTGGCCGAGTGCTGTCGACTGTTATGAGCGAATTCTGCAAAGGAAAGCAATTTCACCCAGTTGTCTTGATAGTGGTTGCAGAAGACTCGTAAGAATTGTTCAATTTCTTGGTTCACCCGCTCGGTTTCTCCATCTGTTTGAGGATGGTACGCCGTACTTAGCGCTGGGACAATACCCAGTGCTTCCATAGTTCTCTAGTGAATGTGGCCGCGAATTGCGGGCCTCGGTCGGACACCACCTTGAGGGGAGACCAAACGTTTAAAGACGTTGTCTTGGAAAAGCTCATGGTTTCTTCTGCCGTGATTGTTTTCTTGCACGGAGTGATGACGATTCCTTTTGACAGTCCTTGGTCTACCACCACATTGATCGAGTCGAACCTCCGCTTTTGGGAGGTCGGTTACGAAGTCGGTGGAGATGAACTTCCAGGGTGTGTCCGTGGTTTCAAGCGGTTGAATCGGCGGGTGAGTGCGATGTGGCAAGTTCTTTGTAGATTGGCAAGTTGCACAACCATCCACGTAGTCGTGGACGAACTTTGTTATTCCTGCCACCAATAATTTCGTCGCACCAGTTCCAATGTCTTCGACCGTCCTGGGTGTCCGACTGCTATGGAATCATGGTGGGTTTTGACGATTGCTCTTCGTATGGTGTCATCCTTTGGTACACAGATGCGTCCGTTTCGTCGGATAGTTCCTTCTTCGTGTGTCCAGTTGTTTAAGGCTGTTGCCAAGGTGCGGGGTTTTTTCCTAAATTGCTTGTATGCCGCTTTTACTACCGTGTCCTCTCGACGAGAGTGTCGAATGAGCGTGAGAGGAGGTTTGAAGACTGTAATTCCGTGGATCGAACGCGCACATCCACTAGTGTTTCCTCTGAGTCGGCGAAAAGTTTGGACGGTAGGAGAGTCTGCGCCTTGTTGTCATTTTCCACCCCCTCATTAAGGTCTGGCCGCCTGGACAGAGCATCAGCATGGTTGGTGGAGCCAGCCTTGTGAAGGAGCGTAAAGTCGAATTGTGACAAGAACAAGCTCCAACGGGCTTGGCGGCGAGTAAGATCGCGCGCAGACTGAAATAGACCAAATTTTATGGTCGGTCCAAATTTCGAACGGATGACGAGCGCCTTCCAAGTAATGTTTCCAGTGGTCCAACGCCTTGATGATGGCGAGTAGTTCGCGATCGTGAACGTCGTAGTTTCGTTCCGGCGGAGCGAAGATCCTGAAGATAAGCCACTGGGTGCCACGCTTCATCGGTCCCTTCTTGTAACAAAACCGCGCCATAAGCGGTGAGGGATGCGTCGGTGACGAGCCGGAAAGGATGCATGGGATCCGGGTAGAGCAGGACGGGTTTCTTCGTGAAAGCCGATTTTAACGTGTCAAACGCCTTCTGGCAGGCGTCTGTCCAGACCATTTGGCATCCTTTTTGGTGAGGTCATGCAAAGGTCGAGTGATGAAGGAGAACTTCTCGATGAAGCGTCGATAAAAGTTTCCTAACCCAAGAACGAGCGAATGTCCCGGACCGTGCGAGGGACGGGCCATTCCTCAATGGCGGCTACTTTGAGTCCTCCATGGCGACAGAGTCTGCCGAAATCGTGTACCCCAGATAGTTGAGTTTATCCTTGTGGAACTCGCACTTTTCGGGTTTGAGGTAGAGATCGTTGTCGCGCAGGATCTTCATGACCTGTTTTATTAAAGACGTGTTCGGCCACCGTGGCCGTGAAGATGAGGATGTCGTCCATGTACACCGTGATTTTTCGAGCAAGGATGAGATCTTTGAAGATCATGTTCATCATGGCTTGGAAAGTGGCCGGTGAGTTGTAGACCGAAGAACATGACCATAGGCTCAAAAAGCCCCAAGGGGGTCACAAACGCCGCCTTGGGCTCGTCGCCTTCCTTGAACCGGATATTGTTATACCCCCAACGGACATCCAACTTGGAGAACACTTTGGCTCCTTTGATGATGTCCAAGAGTTCCTGTATAAGAGGTAGGGGGCAAACATTTTTAACTGTATGTTCGTTCAAGTGCAGTAGTCCTGTACGGGGTGGAGTTTCCCATCCTTCTTCTTGATAAAAAGAAGGAAGCCGCACTGTTTGCTGTGGATCGGCGGATAGTTCCCCTGGCCAGGTGTTCCTTGACAAACTTTCCTAGTTCATCATGTTTCTCTGGGCTGAGGGGGAAATCCGGGGCGCTTGTGGAACAAAAGTTGGTTTAAGGTCGATGGCGTGGTCCCATACCGTGTGTTCGGGGAGCCGTTGTGACCGTCGCTCGCTGAAGATGTCGAGGTACTCGTGATATGGCAACGGTACTCGGTCCTTCAGGTGCGTGATGTCAATTTCCTCTTCGAGGTCTTCATCAAAACTGGCGAGACCTGTTGGTTCGGGGGCGACTTTCCTAATGACTGGTTCCTCCTTGTTCACCGGAACAGGGAGGTCAAACTTGTGCTTGTTTTCTTGCCGACGTCGCTCTACGTCAGCGAGTATGTCGAGCATCTTCTGTCGTCCTTGGGCGCGCCTGTCCCAAAGGTTTACTAACGCCGTCTTGAATTCGCTGTTTGTCAGCGTGCGCCACCTTTCTCTCGGCCATCCTCTAGGGTCCGAGAGATCGTGTACCAAGCGAGGTTTTTCTCAGTGTGTTTTCCTGCCATTGTTCAGCTGTCCTTCGGCCAATGGTTCCTCTTTTGCTCGGGTAATTCCATACGGTTGTTCGCATAGGGATCGGCACCCATCGAACCGTACTTCACGTTTCCTCCATCGAATAGAAGGATCGTGGTATCGTAACCAATCTGTCCCCAGGAGCATGTCGTCTCTCCCCAGATTGGTGATGAACATTTGAACGCGTTCCGTGTGCGTTCGACCTTGTTGGTCTGTGATGGTTAGATTCCATCTACGCCTCTAGTTATGAGGCCGTTTTTGTTAATGGAGTCGTCGACGTTCCGTACTCGAATGGGTCGGTCCAACGGATAGCTGGGGAGGTTATGTTTCCATACCCAGGATTCGTTGACCAGATCCCTTCGCAGGCTGAGTCGATCGTTGCTCTAGCTCCAGCTCTTCGGCCTTGAGTTGTCAACTTCACGTTCAAACGAATAGGAGTAATGATGTGATGGTTCATTGCTCGTACGTTGATACATGGTTTGACCCTCCTTGACCGTCTCTCTCTCTCTTGCTGGCAGAGGAGAGGCTAGAGAAAACCCTCTGCTACGTCCACCAACACCTGCTTGGCTTCGCCCGTGTCTAGCTCTTTGAAGAGCCTTCGGACGGTAGCAGCATCACCGACGGGTCGGTCGAGTCGTCGTCGGTCAGGCGGTATGTAGCGTCCTCCATGGTGCGGAGGGGGTCTCGGGTCGCGGTAGCGTTCGCGGGTTCCATCGAACGACGAGGTTGTGGTACCCACGGTGGTGCTGACCAGAACTGCCCTCCTCCAACTCTCGATGAAGTCGGCTGTCTCTTCCCAGTTGGGGTTCCTGATCATCCTCTTCCATGTCCACTTCGCGAGCTCTCCGACCTCCTCTTCCCACCTGGCGACGCGGATATCCTCTAGTCGGCCGAAGGCCTCTAGATTGGGATGATGAGCGACAATCCTGTGCGTAATGCCCGGGTTTCCCGCAGGCGTAACACGTGATAAAGGGCTTGCCCTCATGCGTTCGCTTGTTCTGGTTGTACGCCTTCTTCCTCGAGGCGTCGATGTCCATATCGACGACCTGGTTATTCATTCTTCGAGGGGCGTTGGTGGAATTGTAGCGGGGAGTGGAGCGAAGGTGGAAGCGGTCTAGAAATCGCTTTTGAAGTTTGTGGAGCTGGCGAGGAGGGTCTTTTGAGCACTGCGGGCTCTCATGCGGCCATCTATTTCACAGGCCATGTTGACCCAATCCTGGATCGTGTCTTTGGCGGAGTTTCTCGGTCGTAGATTTTGTCGAGGACTCTTGGGTCTAGCCTCTTTGGTAGTAAGGAACTTGTTCCTTATCGGCGATGTCGGCATCGGCGGCGATGAGAGTGAACTGATTGGAATATTTGTCCACCGTCATGCGACCTTGTGAGAAGGTCATGAGGGCGCTGCGGGCCTTGTCCACCTTCCCAGACTCCCTGAAATGGATTTCGAACTTCTCCTTGAAGTCTTTCCACGTTCCCAGGGTCGTGGGAGGATCTGCCCCGATGTTTTGTTTAGGAAGTTCTCCGCCCATACTCCTGCCGTTCCGGACCGCATGCAGGAGAGGACCAGGGAGATCCGATCCGCATCGGTCTTGTATCGATCTGTTTCTGTAACAAAAAGAAGGAGGCATTGGAGCATGAAATGCTGTGACTCGGTCTTGATGCCCGAAAAGTTGTCGGGAAGCTTGAGCTTTCCTCGACCTGGCTGTACTGTGGTGAGGGGGGGGTTCCTCCGCCACTGGGCGGTCCCTGCTCCGGATGTTGACATGATGTTTTGGGGGTTTGTGTGTACGGGCGTCTGTGCGTCCGAGTAATCTGAGTGGGAGGATTCTTCCTCTTCTTCTTCCGAGGTGTCCGGTACTACGGGCTCGGGGTCTCTGTATTGTGGTGGGGGTTCCCAATCGGCTTGGACTTCGTTCCAAGCCCACTCTGCTTCTGTTCCGTCTGATCTGGTGAAAAAGTACTGTCCGTCCCTAAACGAGCAGTTGTCGAAGTTTGGTGGGGCCCTCTGGTTTGTATCCGAGTAAAACCACGAGGCGCCTTGTTTGTGGATGGGACGGTTGTTTTGACGGAGTTGATTATTGATTCGTCTAGTGCCTGGTGGGTATCCTAGGCCTAGATCTTGCTCCAGCGTATAACAGGTAACACTCTCTCAGTGGGTGTCTATGCCACTGATAGAGGTTATGAGAGAGGGTGTGGCAGCGAGCAAGTAGTGCGCAAGGTAGGGGCGTGGTCGAGTCTATTCTAATGTTACGAACTGCTCGTTCGGTAACCTCAGAGTAGCGGTTCTTCCCTAAGTTGCGCAGAGATTGTGTAGTGGAAAGGAGTCCGACTGTATTGGGTACAGTAAGGACAAGGGGTACACAGTAGGAAGACTGTGTGGACGCGAGGTCCTGTATAGGAAGATACAGGGGAAACGAGGAGAATAGACTAAAGTCCCTTAGCCTATTCTATGGGCCTTATATACCGTATGCGGCCGTGACATGTGAATGCTTCCTTTAGTATTGCCTCTGCTTTATATATCCCTGTGTCCCACTTCCCGTCCGATGCTGAGTGATCCATCGGATTAGTCGGCTTTGAGGGAATACTGAATACCTTGTTGTACGCTCCGATGAGGAGCCGCCTAGTGTTGGTACGCTGGATGTCGGGTTAGACCTGCTCCGACAAGCCCCGAGATCCCAATCGTAACAGCTGAAGAGCAGGTTGAGTTGGCCTTGCCCATCTCAGATGCTGAATTCTTACCTGAAGGGATGTGTGATAGCTGTGTAGACTTTGGGAAATGCTAGCCTTCTCATGATTATGGTAAATAGACCAAGGAAGTTGTTGTGTGGCAGCTTTAGCACTATCTACTTAGAGGTCATTCTAATTGTAATTTGAGTGATAGTAAAAGAGTACAGTTTTGGGTTTTAAGATGGGTATGATGCAGTGGGTGAGGCACTGTGAGCATTAGCAGCATCACTTGAGATAGGTCAAGCCAGATAACATGGGCAAGTGGTTACAAATAAGCATAAATTTTGGAATGAGAGCGTAGATGTATTATAAGGAGGTATGCGACTCACTAGGTCTAGCAACTCTTTTCTTATGCCTTGCATATCAAAGTGATACTCAATTATTGCTTTTACCTCAACAAAGGCAACATCTATTGGCACTGCTACAATTGGCTCACAATCACAATGTCTTACCTATATAATGTACAAAAGATGTAGAGAACAGCCTGCAGAGACAGTAGCTGAAGCATTCTAGCTTTATCATGGAACCCTCTTGTCACAACTCAGTGAGCAGTGGGAGTAGGAGAGAGCCAGAGACAAAGAAAAACATGCTGCATTATTTGCAAGGCAGCTGCAGGAAGTGAAGAAAGTATAAGTGCAGTGGCACATTGAGCTATGGAGTAAGATAGTGGGAATGTTAAAAAAGACAGCAGAGAAGGTAGCAAAGAAGGCAAAAAGTGAATAGGGAATACAAGATGTGGTGCTGATAAAAAGGCTGGAGAAGGCAAAGAGGGAATAGGAGATGTGAGATGTGGAGCTCATCAAAAGACTAGAGAAGGTGAAGAGGGACCAGGAGAAGCAGCACCTTGATTAAGAAAACAAGTCTACTAAGGCTTACAATGAGCTCCGGACAGAGCACAAAAAGCTTAAATTAGATTTCAAACAGCTCAAGAAGAATTATGAAGAGCTTCAGGCAATAGTTTATTGTTAGATTGAGGATATGGTAGTGTTAGAGCATAAAAAATCTAAGGTGTGTTGTTTCCTTACTTTTTGTTGCCACTAGTTTATTAAACATGTTAGCGGTTTTTAGATTGCAGAGGCCCTCAATTATATCAGCTTATAAAACCTGATAGACCAAGTGTAGGCAAAACTAGCACTAGTTGCTGGTCTTGTTAGCAAGACTTTTAATTCTAAAGCATCTATGATATGGTGGGCATACCTTACTGAGGACAAGGCTCTCAAACATAGTAACAAGGAACAGCTCACCATTGCCAAGGGCCTCTTCACAAGGTCTACAAGTAACAAGGTTTCTGCTCTCTATCTTTTTGATTGACCTGCTGAATATCTTGTCATAAGGCACTTTTCTCCTCTGCAAAAGATAAATAATTTGGTCACTCATGGGCTAATTTATTATAAGGTGATTTAGCTCATTATTGATTGCCTTAATTCATAGATCAGAGATAAAATTCTTCTACTTGTTTTCTTTATCTATAACTATAACTGAATGTGTTAACAATAACTCTTTGTTATTAGGCACTCACTTTACCATTTTACAAAGATGGGGAAACTTAAAGAAGTGGAGATGAAACTAGCTTAAAGCTAGGGATGTATCGCTAGCTACACTACTTTATATATACTATCTACTCTGCACACAGACCATGTAGCTAAAAATGAGTAAGCATGTGTTATATGACTACTCAAGTAGATATATTCAAATACAGACTGTGAGATAGTATTACATGAGTAGGTTACATGAATGATTGTTATAAGTAATAGCATGTGTGTTAGAACTACATCCTAACATACACTTTGCACATGAACAGAGAGGTTAGTCAAGTGGTTCACTCATTACTTAGATTCAGACTCTGTTTCTTGACTTATCATTATTGACATGCTAATGCATAAACACTTATATATTTATGCTTATATCTACATACTTTGATATGAATGCTTTCATATGATTGGTTCCTAAATTTACCTTGATACAGACAGACATTTGATATAGTTTCTATACTTAGATAGATTATTGATCATCAAGTAGATTAGCATTTAAGTATATAGACCAGATCTTAATCTAGCCCTAAATAGCTTGTATATATAAATAACCGAAATAAGCTTTTAAGAAGCTTGGCTCATTCACCTGTAATACACTCAATCTCTATACTGTCTAGCATTTGGCTACCTTCCTAGCTCATACTTTACAAACTCTATTAGATTTGAGAGTCCTTTACACTAAATTTGTCTTCTTGCCTCTATGATTCTCTTGTTATATTTTCTAAAACATATACCAGACTTGCTGCCTTTCAAGCCCTCAGTTAAACCCCTCCTAGTGTTTTTTATTAGACAGAAGAAGACACTTCCATATTTGTGAATTATCAAGATACTCTTGAGAGTTACCTTCTCAATCCTTTCGAGGAAAAAGCAGATAGTGGCCCTGAATTCCTATAAAAAGCACGAAGATGATTTATTGTCTTTATTTATTAGAGTTTATAGTTGTAAGACATTATAAAAGGGTAGCCTAGGGACCTTTTTGGCCATTGGTGCACATGATAAGTCTCCGACCTAATAACATGATTCTATAATTAAGTAAGAAAAGATTTTTTTTTCCTTTAAGTTATGACATTATCTTATCTTTAATGAAATTGTCTGTAATCTTGCTTTAAGTATCTTTAGCTTGTCATTAGTCTAGTCAAAAAGCATAGGTTTTTGAGGAATTTTGACATGTACTTATGATCTTATAAAAGCATATTTGCAAAGTATTGGTGTGTCGAGGGATAGAAGAATGTTTCTTATAGAAATTATTAATATATTCCTGAGAATTTAATAGATTTTTGACAGGTTTCCAAGTCCTTTCCTTGATAGGATGTCCTATCTAATATATTAAATACTTAAGTTTCTTGTGATACATTTTTAAATCTACAATTTTTTTTGACTTCATATTCCTCCACATTTTTAATAATGTCTAGTGGAGGAGGAATATTTGTCTTTTAAAGTATAGAAGATGGTTTCACATATGGATGCAAAAGTATTTCATTAAAGATAAGATAAATCTATTTCTGTTAAGCTAATAATTTCAATTGATATAATGTCTCTCCAACCTTTTATAAGATTTCAAATAGTCCATATAAACAGTCTGACAGTTTCTTTATAGGACAATTTATGTGGATATTAGTGGCATCAAGCTAAACTAAGTTTTCAACTTTATAATTACAGCAACTTCTGAAATTATGCAGAATAGCAAATTTTTGCACGCAAGGTTGCTACAGAATTTGAAATCAGCTAAGTGGGACCTTAGATACCTGCTCTGCACTAATTGTTACAACGGTCTCTTACTACTCTTTCTTATGCCTCTGTACTCTATACTATACTTTCTTAAAGCTCACATTTTGATCTACTTTTATCTATACAAGCTGCCAGTTTAGCACATATGTGACCAAAGCGGAGGCCGCTACTCAACATGATGCATAGGGAAAGGTGTTCTTTGAGTGTGTATGGAACAATGATTGTAAAACATTTTATGGTCCTTGTATTCAAGGAGCTGACTCTAATGAGCAAGTGTCCTGTGACTATGAAGACTTTTTCTATTATAAAGTAGCAGAAAGCATAATGAAAATACTAGTAGGATTTGTCACAAAAGATAAAGCTAAAGAAGATGAGGAAACAGATATGTTTAAGCCATAATGAGTACCTTACTTTTCTTCCTCCTTGGCCTACCACCTACTCTTTATCTTGATGTGCCTAATCACTATCCTTAATCTGCTTTGTGATATCCTACAAATAACTATTCATGACCATAACTAGGCTCAGGCCACATTCCCACTTACTCAAAAATATTCTTAGTTTATTATTCTTATATGCATAGTCTTATTACTGTAAAAACAACTTTGTTCACTCAAAGTGAAATAGTCTGGCTTCGCTTAAGCTGTGCTACTAAATGAGTATTTGAGGTCCTGCTCTACTGATTCCAAATTCTGTGGCAACCTTGTGCACAAAATTTCACAATTCTGCATACTTTTGAAAGTTACTGTAATAGGGATTCCCTTAGATCTGTCATAAGATTGTTTCATAGTTTCCACTACTTTCTTGAGAGATAATGTGGCTTCCTTATGGATATTCTTTACACACTTATAAAATTGCTTAGCAGATTCATTTCACACCTGTTTTTTTACACTAAGTCTCTTGTTCACTTGTTTCTTATAATTGACAAAGAATAAGGAAAGCTTCATGCTAGAGTGACTTTTATCATTATACAAGAATTTGATTAGAGGCAAACATTTAGCCCAATTGGTCTAACAATGATTTATGAAGATACAAACAAGCCTATTGAAAGTTACAAATAGGCAGGAATGTGTAGCTACTATTGTGGCAAACAAAAATAATGCAAGTAGCCACCTTGACCCAAAGTTTGACCAAGGATTTTTCGGTAACTCTAGATAAACTTGATTACCTTTTTTCATGGTGATATAGGTCTGTATGGACTGTCTCAATACTGCATAAGATCTGTATATATATATATTTCTTGAATTTTTGATATTTTTGATTGTACTTAGAAGACCTAAACAATTTAAACAAACCAAAGTATTTACACATTCTTTATGAGGTGTAGTATAGTCTTAGATACTCATTTGGTCTGCACAAAAATACTTTGCAGCTCTAGGTAAGGGTAACTTATATGGCCCAAAATGCAGATATCATCATAATATGCTAGCTCATACAAAGTATACCAAAACCTGCTATTAATGACCTAGGATGAAGAAACAATATACTGTGTGCTTAGTTATAATGTATTGTGGGTAATTATTGCTGTTACTGTGTCTTGTGTAGACTTATGATGGTATCTACACTTTAGGCCACAAAAGTCTTTCTAATCTAAAACTGTAAAGTATTTTTATGCAGACCAAATGAGTATCTATGACTGTACTACACCTCATGAAAAATGTGTACATACTTTAGTTTGCTTAAATTGTTTTTGAGTCTTCCAAGTATAATCAAAAATATTATAAACTCAAGAAATATAATCAAATCTGGCATTCTACAGCCAAATTTACATATATATACACAGATCTTATGCAGTATTGAGACAGTCCATACAGACCTATATCACCATGCAAAAAAGTAATCAAGTTTATCTAGAGTTACTGAAAAATCTTTAGTCAAACTTTAGGTCAAAGTGGCCATTTGTATTATTTTTGTTTACCACAGTAGCTACCATCAGATATATTTTACTTCAGCACAATATGGTCTTGTTTCAGGTCAAGGTTCAAATCTTCTTAGATACTAAGAGAGCAGTCTTTTAACCACTAATGTTTCTTTAAATAAAGTGTGCAAGAAGTTTAGTGACAGAGTTGCATAAGCAATAGACTTGACTAGCCTTGTATTTACAAACCCATACACAATACAACAGCTAACTGGCCAAACCAACCATATCAGCTGTAACACTAGAGTGAGCATAACTATTATAATACTAAATATACAAGGGCAAGCTACGCTTAGCCTTGAACCTAGCTAGACCTCCAAATAAATAAAGGTTAACTATCTAATTTAAAAAATCACATAGGTATACTTACCTTGCAAAAACCTATCTATTAAGCAAATACATCAATAACATCTATAAAATTCATAAACACCAACTCCATGTCCTAAACTCCAGCCTATCTAGCAACTCTACAGTAGTTGCTTTTGTGCTAAACAGAAAAATAGCAAATGTGTAGGATATCTCTCATACTGTTCTTATACCAAAAAGTGCTATGGCACTTATTGCAAAATGGCACCAATAAGACTCAATTACAATACTAAATATTTATTAATCAATCAACTATAAGGACTACCCATTTTTATGGATATAAATTAATAATAAGCTAAACAAGCTGGCCATTAGGCCTGATTTTATGCTAAGGGGCTTTACTAGCATTGAAGACCCCTTTAATAGAGCCCTAGTATACTAGGATAATGGAGATGTGTCTGCTACCCTATAAAATCTCTGCCTCACCAATAGTCTAGTTAATGTCTAGCACTATATATTCCCTACAATACAGCTCTTCACCTACTAGTCCAATTTCAGTACCCAATCTTATTAAGACTGAATCTATGCAAAAATAATATGCCTACTATGCATGTTCTAGTGAGATGCTGGCTTTTCAAATACTCCACTCATTATAACCTTTTTACAGTCTTCTTTTTACTGAGCAATGTGCCCTACATAGACAAAGGCCTTTGGACATAGCCACTCTACCTAATAAATAACATCAGACTATTGAAGCAAGTAAACAAGCTAGAAATAAAATTAGAGAACTCTTTAAGCCAGATGAGTAATAATTAAATCAACACTAAGAATTCCTAATGCCTATGGGAGAAATTAAAGGATAATATCACTCATTTAGTAAGAAAAATAGCCCATATAGCAACTGCAAGGCTAAATAATAAAATCCTAAGCCTAAAGAGAGAAATTACAAAAACTAAAAATAGCACAATAATAGACATGAACAAGGATATCTGTCTTGACAAAGCACTGCTTCACAGCAAACTCAATCACTTAGAAAAGGAATGATGAATAATAGCCTGTGCTAGTTCCTCAGCCTAATAGACATAAAAAAGTGAATAGATCAATAAGTACTAGTCCGGAATGAACAGCATTAATAAACATGATTGCTAACAACTCCTGTTTATAGACAGGGTAATTCTGTTGCATTGATGAGCACGCCACCTTTCTAAGTGCCAAGGCCCCAGTTTTTGCATTTTCTTTACAGTTGATTGCTTAAGTTCACAGAACTTTGTACTGGCCTCTACTAGTAGTTGGCAGCTCTCAGCTAGGTTTAGAACAACTTGCAGCTTTGTGCAATATTCCTCAAAACACCTTACACAAAGATGGTTATGACAGTGGGCCAATGCCACCTTTTCCACAGTACAATTCTGCAGCACGTTGCAGTACATGCAATTGCTCAGGTGTTGTGCAACTACTTAAAAGAGTGCCTTCAACAATGCCACTGCTGCCAAGCCCCAATGTTATGTGCCACACACCCTCTCATGTTGGCGCTTCAAAGTTTATCTCTACAACACTCCGTCTGCAGCGAGCTTTATTGCGCGTGCTTATTAGATACTACAGGTCTCATGACTTGTTTCTCTTTATACCTTGCACAGACTACCTTGCCCACTCATATATTCCTTTACTAAATACCATTTACTTTCTTAACTGTGGTGCGACAGAACCTCACAGTCTGCAAGCCACTCTG
Source organism: Heterobasidion parviporum (assembly GCA_002994785.1). Classification (NCBI taxonomy): domain Eukaryota; kingdom Fungi; phylum Basidiomycota; class Agaricomycetes; order Russulales; family Bondarzewiaceae; genus Heterobasidion; species Heterobasidion parviporum. The sequence continues at coordinate 13,000 of PDUQ01000018.1, forward strand.
CACATGGTTTTCTTTATCTTTCAATTTTCTAGGCTTGGCTTGACCTTGCTTGCATTTTATTATATGAGTTCATGTTTGCTCTACCTACTTCATTTTACTATAAATACCTACTTTTGGCTTTGCAATAGACCAGTTTTGAACACCCCTCTGTTTTAAGCTCAACTTTGCTAGAAAATCTCACATATGTCACTTGTCTTTGCTATCATCTTTGCCGCTCTTGCCTCACCTTTGCACCACTATTGTATCTATGGTCAGAGCCTTCATTGCTGCCCTTGAAGTCATCTGGATCAAATGTGACTTGGGTTTGCATGTCTTTGCCCAGGGGTTGACCAGTTTGCCTTTATCTTGGCGAGGCATAGGTCTGGCAACCCCTATTCCAATGGTACCCACAGCCACTTGAACATCGGCAACCGTTGGGCTGTTATCATGGCCTCGCTCAAAGTCATCCTTACTTATTAGTCTATTATTTAGCCTGCCGAGATTGACTTGGGTCATTCTGCAAGCAAATTGGTCCTTGAATTTTGGTCCCCTAGCTGAGAATGCCCATTCCATAACTACTGACAGCAGAGTGCCCTTTGCTGCAGGCTTAGCTTTGGCCCATCCAATAGGGATCTCCTCAAGCTCCTTATCTTTATTCAAGTCAGACTAGCGGGCCTTATCTATTCTTATAGAGACTGACTCTTCCTTGTTTGTTCCATCAAACCACTGAGGAAATAACTTAGGTTCATTCCCAACTCTAGTCTCTCTCACAGGAGTTACACTACAGGCAGGGGAATGAGTTCTGATAAAACTGTCTCTAGAGGCCAACTCAAGCCCAAGAGCGAGTGCTCAGTAGCTGCTTCTATCTTAGGGAGAGAGTGTGAGAGTGCTGCTTCAAGCCTTACGGGCAAGCACTCGGAGATGACCTCCATATACAAGCAAGAGGTATTGTCCACCAATCTTTGAGATCAGGCTGATAGGAGGCTTAATATTAGTCCAGCCAAGAGAAAGCAGTTATGTACTAAACCAGACCCTATCGGGTAGAGCAGCTCTCCGCAGCAGCACTAGGCACAGGCACTATCACGGAGCTGTCAGAAGGAACCACCAAGAGCTCTAAGCTAGACAAGTCTATTAACTCAATAGCAGGCCTACAGTACTTCTCAATAGAATCTCTTCCAACAGTATATTGAGCATCAGAATGGGTGGGCATGTCAACTAAGATCCAAGGGTAATCAGACCTGAGGCCAAAGTCAACAGAAATCTAAGAAGCTAGTAAAAAAAATGTGACGCTCACCTAAGGGAAGCACGCACATAGAAAGAAGGAGATTCAAACTCAGAGTTGCACCAGTAGTTACTGCCACAAGTTATGGATTCAAAAATCCCCTCCCTCTACTGTACTAACCTTGAGCCTTATATAATATGGTTAAGGTATAGTACAAATAAGAGACAAACAGAGAGAAAAGAAACTAGGAGGCACTACAAATACCTCTATAAACAACAAGTTCCAAAACTCCACCAAAGAGTGGGGTTTCAATTAGCCAACTAGAACTATAACTCATGACAAGCGCAACTGTTATAGTGTCATCAGGTAGCATCAACACAAAACTGGTTTCTTTGTACCATTGATGTGACTCTCCTTGCAACTAACTAGCTAATTTTTAATTGCTTATAGACAAGAGGCATATAAAGTGAACCACTTAAAAATGTCAGCACACGGTTGACAAGTGTATAAGTTCTAGTGCTCTTAATGCCAAGAAAATTTTAAAATAGATTGATCTTAATAGCAACTTTTGCATAACTTTGTCAGTCAAATCTTAGTCACAAAACGGGGTTTTTGTCAAATTATAGTCAAACATGACTAAGAAATGCCAAAACTACACACAAGTTTCTATTTTTACTGAGTGTTAAGGGTCTTTTGAGCTCTAAGCTCTTAGGCATTTCTAAAGATATGATGGCACATGATGTGACAGCACATTCCTAGGATCAACAGTTTTAGGTTTCTATCTAGAATTTTATAAGCATTTGTAAGTGATCTCTTTGCTCATCCTATGTAGAGTTTAGCATGACCATAATCTATGTTGTAAAACTATCATCATATTTTGGTTGCTTTTATGTTACTCTTCTCACATTTTCTCCTATTTCTCACCAATACTGTTAATAAGAAACATAAGGTCCTATAAGTAATTTACAGAGACTTTCTAACACTTGTTAATAACAAACTTGTCTCCAAGCATTTATTTACATGTTATAATAACAAATTAATAACATTTGGGAAAAATTAATTAATAACATGTAAAAAAGTAATTTAATTACATATAAGAAAAGAAAGGAATGTGAATAATATGCATCACTAATCTCAGTTAATTTGTGAGGCAAAGAATGTTATAAGGAATTATGGAGGGGGAAAAAGTAGCTAAAGGTATGTACCTTGGGGTATCAGAAAGCAAATCTGTGAATACTTCCTTACGAATGGCAAATTCCTTCACAATCTTGAGCACCAAGGCCTAGTGTGAGGGTCCTGCCTAGTGGTGATCAGCATTGTCATTGTCCACATTGTTAGTATCTAAGTTGTCATCAGAATTGGATATATTGAATATGAGGGCATCATCATCTGCCATGTTGGCTAACATATTAGGTATTACACAAGACACAACAGCCTTGAGATTCTGCTCAAGGTCTTGAAATTTGATGGGAGGGTGTTTTTTAGGAGTCTTGCCCATGTCTCTGGTCTAGCAAGAATCAGGCAGCTTGTCACCACTGTTAAAGTAAGAGGAAAGAACTTACTGGTGCATGAGTACTATACCACTGTCCAATAATAGTCATATCTATAAGCAACTACGCTCGCTGCCTACCCCTTAGCACTAAGTTGAACCAGATAAATTAGAACTTGTGTGCCCATCTGTCATTGAATTCACGAGAATTAAGAAGATTCATTCTATAAGCATCTAGAAATAAAAAAAATTGAGTTAGTCTAAGGCCAGAAATGAGGGACTGTAATATACTACAAGAACATTCACCTCTAAATTGTCCAAGAATTGCTACCACTATCCTAATATGTTGCTGTCTTGCACAGGCTTAGCCTTGTCAAAAGGGGCTTTCTCATGCTAATAAGAATTCAGTTGCAGGCAGAATGTTGTGATTGCAAACATACTGCCCAGGTTTTTAAGGGTAGAATACGTGCATTCAGGATGGCTCTCTATCTGCTTGACCATGGGCTTTAGTAGTTTGTTGTAAAAGAAGGCCTTCATGCAATTAAAGAGTTGAGGATAAGGCATAGACAAGTCCGAGCCTTGTTTAAGAATGACAACAATAAACCCCTTTAATATTATCTGTCCTTATTTCATAATAACTTTGTTATTAGATAACTGTTTGTGATACTCCTGCAGTACGTTAATGATGACACAGATTGCATCTGAAAAACCCTGCCCTCTTATTAAATCATAATTATACATAATTATCAACAATGCTAATTAGTGCTAATTATAATATATTATATCTAATTATCCATAATTATAGTTATGATTAAATCTACAAATTAAGATAATGCTGTCTATATTACTAGAGTCTTATAAGAAAATATTGACCTAATTGTTACTTTACATACTCAAATTTCAAATTGAGTAAGTGCCACAAATATTTTCTCCTAATATAGAGTGTATTCTTTTTTTTTTTTGTTTTTGGCAGTGATATCTAATATCTAAGCTCATATCCTGAAAGCTATATCCTTTAGGGTATTTATGAACCTTTTTACAAATAAAATAAATAAGGGATGAATGTTTAATAGAATTAGATGTGTTAAGACTCTCTAAAACATGTCTATATATTCAAATTACCAAGCTAAGTAATTTAGATATCATGGTTGAGTAGTTTAAAGCATTTTTCTGGAGGACTTGTAGTCATGAGGTTGTGGGTTCAACTCTGAGACGGGATAGGTTTGCTATAAAGTACAATTTTAGGTTTAGATAATTAACTAATGATTTTTATGGCTAAACTCTGTTCAAAAGTTATAAATGGTTATACTAGCAAGTAATTATATTAGTTGGTTGAATCTTATTTTTCAGAAAATTTGTATTGCAATTATGTATAATTAAAGTTAATTAGCTTTAATGATAATAAGTATTAATATCAGATAATTATAGAAAATTTGAGCATAATCAGAAGAGTGTTTTTCCAGATGTGCAGGGCCATGTTTTTCAATAGATATAGGACTCTCACCATGAGAACAAGACTGCCAACCAAATACTGACTTGAACTGTTTACTAAAGACTCCAACCTCATCTTCTATTTTCTCCATTAGGTCAGGATTAAGAGAAAAGTCTAGGAAAATAGCATAGAGTGAGCATTATCTATTTGCAACAAGAGATAATCTTAATTTAAAAGGTAGGTTTTATAGCAGATGTTGTAGCTTCACGAGGACCTTGTTAAAGCCAGTGTTATTGAACTCAGCAGCCAAGGTGTGGCCCATGTATACTAATAAGTTGTTGAATAAGATGTCCTCTGTGTTTCAAACTAACTAGTAGTGATGCTCCAATAAGCCCCAGGAAGCTCACTCAAGAATTTCCCTGAAAGTTAATCTTTTTCTAGACCAAAATGTGCTATAATCTTCCTGAATGTTGATCTTTTTCTGGCCTGATTTGGCAAAAACTGGTCAACTCTTATCAGTTTTTAATATTTTTTTGGCCCTTTTAGCTATCCATAAATAGAAAATTTTATGTTAGAAGTCTTGAGTAGCTTTAAGCATCTTTTGCAACATCATCAGACAATGCCCTTCTATCACTTATACATCTTCTGCTCTTTTACTTCCCTATAAGGTGATTCTCTCATATCATGTCCCTTAATCTAAAACTTACTAATCTTGTGTTAGACCAGCATATGCGATAGATCTGGAACATCAAGTTTAATCACCACAATCTTGCGCCACTCATTGCTCATAGCAAGAATCATCTGTAGATTTCCAGCATGGCTATGAACATCTTTGGCACATTGATGCAGCAAGCACTGTTGCACTTGAACGTTGTTAGACACCTGATAGTAATATTTGGAGGGAGCACATAATATTTTGCATAAAAAAAATGAAGGGAACCAAGTTAGGAGGAAAGGGACATTTATTTCTAATTTTCTACATATTTTTTGAGTGTTTTATCAATTATATTTAGTCTCTTATCCATTTACATGCATAGATGTTGCTTTTGGGCTGTTTTTGGACCCTTGATTATATTTTAGAATAGGCTAGGCTCTAACTAAACAAAAAAAGAAACAAGAGGAATAAAAACAAAAACATAAGAAACAAGTAAAAGGAGGAGGAATACTGGTAGAATAATGAAGAAGGATGACTAAAGGAAAGGTTTCAGAAATTTCCTTGGTGATAGGAAGAAGGTTTTGTATAGTTCTCAGAGGACCTGCTTAACTATTTACCCAGATTCCAGGTATTTCTTTTGATTTCTACTCAGTTCTCTTACTTTCCTCCTTGATCCATTAACTTCTAAACTATTCCTTGTAACTCATAATGACTCTCATCAGCCTGTATATACTAGGAAGTAGTTTCCCACTTGAAATAGTATATAAGGAGGCTAAATCTCCTTGTCCAAGGCAAGGAGATTTTACCCCTTCACTTTACTTTCAGTTGGTCTATAATTGTCTGTCTTGAGTGATGTTAGTTGAAGACTCACTTCAGGACTTAAAGGGTTACTAGATGATCTAGTAATTTGACCTTCAGTCTATGGAGGCCCTCTTATTGTTGGAATACAACTACGTACGATAGATACAGACACAGTATGATACAGTACGATACTTAACGACTCACTTTCTTTTTTCTTCTTTACGTAATCACGGTGCGCCATACACAATGTGTGCGCGCGGCGTCTTCCCTCAGTCTTCAACCATCACTCGAGACTAAGGGTAAGCCGGATTCTCTACATTCCACATGATATTCATGATACTAATCCTACTGTACAGTCCAGATCATCCGATCCTATCATTAGGTACAGTAATCCACTTAGTCTTCAACCATCACTCGAGACTGAGGTCCGGATCATCCGATCCTATCATTAGTCTCTCGATCTGCTCGCATCCATCCATTCTAACAGGTTATGGTCCACTTGTAACGCTCTATCATCGCACTAGAGACACGAACGAAGAGATCGGAGCCAATCTAGACCTCAAATGTCTATTAATCCATTCATTCTGACTGACCCGAGTCAAGTCCCAACCGCGGGAACTACGATGCCTAGCGTCACGCCGAGCGCAAACGCGCCGAGCACCAGCACGCCGATCACCACGAGTCCAATGAGTCCCGGGCAGAATACAGTAGTGCCGCCGCACTGGACGATGACCGGGTCCAACCCCTTTACCGACATATCGCACTTATGTCATTTGATTCACTGTCATGTCGAGAAACTCAACAAGGACAACTACAAGACCTGGAGTCTACAAATACGTGAGGCTCTTGTGTACCCCGGCCTTGTCCCATACATCACAGGCAGTGTGCCGCAACCTGTGCTAACTGATCCTAAATGTGACACGTGGGACCGAGTCAACTCATACGTTAAGGTATTCCTGACGTCAAACATGGCCTCCAAGCTACGGCCACAGTTTCTCCACTTCATATCCGCATCGGAGGTATGGACGGAAGCCTATCGACTCTACTCGGGCTCGACAACGACAGAATTCTACTTGTTAACTCACTTGATCCTTATGACGAGATATGTCAAAGGCGAGGATGTCTCTGTACACATAGCAAAAATGTGTGGATACCATCCATAGCCTTGTCCTTGGAGGACACGAACCCCTCCCCAATCCCTACTTCGCATACGCTCTTCGTGTCTCGATGCCGCCGACCTTTAATTACATTTTCACAGGTCTTCCGAGCAAGTTTACATCCAACGAGGTAGAACGATGGATACGCGACGAAATTGGCATACAGACAAGCCAAGCGACAATGACAGCTGCCGCCACCTATAATGTGACGAAATTCAAACAAAAGGGGAAGTCAACGGAACAACGACAGCCGACCAGAACCAGAGAACCATACTGCGAAAAATGCAGACGTCCTGTACACTAGAAAACAGCGTGCTGGTCGCCAGGAGGTGGTGCAGAAGGAAACGGTCCGCGTCAGAAACACTCAAAGAAGAAGAAGAGAGCCAAGCAAGCGCATCGTGCAGCTGGCACGACCGTGTCCAGTCGTTCGACAGTCACAGACTCAGCCTCGGAAGCCGATTCATCATACATGGCTGCACGAAATGGCCCACGGACCTCTCGCTTCAGGTGGATTCTAGATAGTGGATCCACGACCCACATCTGTAGGGATCGCGCCGCGTTCGTCACGTTCACGGCACATCATAACACTATTAATGGCATTCAAAAGAATGCTGCACCTCTTGTTGTCCACGGAACCGGTGACGTTAGGGTTATATGCAGAATATCTGGTCAAGAAAGCCGTGTCGTCACGCTGAAGGATGTCCAGTACTGTCCCGACACACACGACAACCTCATATCACAATCACGAATGGACAAGAAGGGCCTCCATATCACTTCTCTCAACGGCCATACAGTAATTCAGAAATCCGACAAGCAGGTTGTCATGGAGGGATGGCTTCGGAGCAACCTATATGAGCTCGATGTCATCACCTCCCCTCACACAGACCACCCGTCTGATGTTACATTTGCAGCCCACATGTCAGCCGTTAGCATCGACGTTTGGCATCGCCGACTCGGCCACATCGGGGAATCCTCCATGCGAAAGCTTGCGAGCAAGGGCCTCGTCACCGGCTTTGATCTTAGCCCTAACGATCACCTGTCCCCATGTAATGGATGTGCAGAAGGCAAACACCATTGTCTCCCCTTCCCAAAAGAATTGCATTCTAGAGCCCGGAGCATTATTGAACGTCTCCACATGGATCTACAAGGACCATTCAACACATCAGTACTTGGATTCACATTTGTACTCGTTGTTGTGGACGACAACAGTCGGAAGGGCTGGAAGCGATTTCTGAAGAGAAAAAGTGATGCTGCAGAGGAAATCAAAGCCCTCGTCAAGAAAATCGAGACGCAGACTGGCTTAATTGTCAAGATCATCCGTTCTAATGGAGGGGGGGAATTTATAGGCAAAGAATTACAGACCTGGATGAAGGAGAAGGGTATCCACCACGAGAAGACAGCACCCTATACACCGCAGCAAAATGGAGTCGCAGAATGCTTCAACCAGACGACGCATGAACTCGCGCTGTCAATGCTCAAGGGGGCGAATATGACTAACGGTTTCTGGCCAGAAGCTCATGAGTACACGTTGTATGTCCACAATCAAAGCTACACGCATGCACTGCCAAATGCGACACCCAACGAAGCATTCCATGGCTCAAAACCCGACCTCTCTACCCTTCAATCCTTTGGGGCTCGATGCCATGTTCGCGTTCCTGCCGAACTACACAAGAAACTCGATCCTCACTCTATTGACAGTATTTGGTGCGGTTTCGAACCTGGAACCAAAGCCTATAGAGTCTGGGTACCCTCCAAACATAGGTTCATGGTATCATGAGACGTGATTGTCTATGAGTCCATTCAGGAGTACGATGATGACAATGATGTGATTCTTCCTCCCCGCGATGTTCCGACCAAGGGGGTGATGCCTCTAATTGAGAACAATGATGCTCAGAACACCACACCGGTACCTATGACCCCGCAAGCCGCTTCACATCCTGTCCCCCTTTCTCCTCCGTCTCCTCTCTCAACTTTGCCACCATCAGCTGCATCTCCCTCTCAGATCCCTTTACTACGTCGTTCCGAATGTATTGCCCGCCCGTCCTTAAAGAAGCAAGAAGTTGATAAACTGAAAGCAACTCAGGACCGGAACAAAACCGAAAGCAAGGCAATCCGTGATGCTCGGAATGCTCGGAAAGAGCTCATAGCGCAGACCGAAGCCAAGGCAGCTGCCGCAGCCATAACACCAGCAAAAGATGACGAGACAACAGATGCGACTCGTGAAGGGGACGTTGCACACGTTGCCTACATGGCAGCATATGACGAGACAACACCTGCCAGCTACCAGGAAGCCATATCAGGTCCAGATGCGGATAACTGGTGGAAGGCAATGCACGAGGAGATCGGACTACTTGAGAAGAGGAACACCTGGACTATTGAGGACCTTCCTCCTGGCTGGAAAGCGATAGGATGTAGATGGACCTACATTATCAAACGTGGACCATCAGGCGAAGTCTTACGGTACAAGGCCAGACTTGTTGCGCAAGGGTTCTCACAGATTCCCGGAGTCGACTACGATGACACCTTCTCACCTACTGTCAGGCTTGATTCTCTGCAGGCCATTCTTCATATTGCCGCTGCCTGTGGATGGGTTCATGGCCAGGACGACGTCACCGGTGCATTCCTTCATAGTGACATTGACCACATCATATACATGCGACAACCTCCGGGATTTGATGATGGATCTGGAAGGCCAGTTCGTCTGCACCGTAGCCTCTATGGTCTCAAACAAGCGTCTTGGCTATGGCATCAGCACATGAACGAGAAACTTGATTTGGTCGGCTTCTCAACCACTTTCTCTGACGAGGCCGTATATGTCTGCTCCACACCATCTGGTAATTCTATCCTTGCAATCCACGTTGACAATGTTCTCAGCTTTGCCGATTCCACTGATGAACTCAGCCTACTCCGCAATCAGATTCACTCTCTCTTCGAGATGAAGGAAGAGGATCCAAACTGGATCATGGGATTTGAACTGATCGATGACTTGCCTAACCGTACAGTGTCCATATCCCATACCCAGTATATCGACACCATCCTGAAGCGCTTCCGAATGGATGATGCTACCCCTCGTTCTGTCCCCATAGAGGGGAATGTAATTCTACTCAAACGTGATGTTTCGGATCCTCCTCTCAACTCAAAGAAATCCCCTTACCGGGAACTTGTTGGCGCACTCATCTGGATCTCATTGATCTCCCGACCTGACCTTCCGTTTGTCAGTTCTTATCTCTCTCAATTCAACTCAGATCTAGATGACTCGCACTGGAAGGCGGCAGCCAATGTTTTGCGTTATCTTGCCGGTACACGCACCCTGCACCTTCGACTTGGCGGAACCACAGATGACACACTGAAACTGATTGCCTACACTGACTCGGACTGGGGCCGTGACAAGACGTCTCGGAGATCTACATCAGGATATGTATTTCAGATGGGTAAAGGGACCATTTCTTGAGGTACAAAGAAGCAACCAACCATTGCAAGATCCTCGACAGAAGGAGAGTACATGGCGCTGTCACACACGGCATCTCAGGCACTGTGGTTATGCTGTCTTCTTGCAGAACTTGGCCTACCTAATGAGAGAAGCCCCACACTAATCTTTATGGACAATAAAGGTGCCATTGACCTTTCGAAGGAGTCATGACACCACAACTAGACAAAACACATTGATATTCAACACCATTTTGTCCGGGAGCGAGTTGTTGACGGCACGTTCTTCATTTCTCACTGTCCATCCACCTCGATGCTTGCAGATGGACTCACAAAGCCACTACCCTACAATAAGCTTGAAATTATGGTTAATGGACTTGGACTGGTACATAATTGAGGGGGTGTGTTAGAATACAACTACGTACGATAGATACAGACACAGTATGATACAGTACGATACTTAACGACTCACTTTCTTTTTTCTTCTTTACATAATCACGGTGCGCCATACACAATGTGTGCGCGCGGCGTCTTCCCTCAGTCTTCAACCATCACTCGAGACTAAGGGTAAGCCGGATTCTCTACATTCCACATGATATTCATGATACTAATCCTACTGTACAGTCCAGATCATCCGATCCTATCATTAGGTACAGTAATCCACTTAGTCTTCAACCATCACTCGAGACTGAGGTCCGGATCATCCGATCCTATCATTAGTCTCTCGATCTGCTCGCATCCATCCATTCTAACACTTATCAGCTAAAATCACAAAGAACTCCTGCTTATCTAGTTACTTTCATCCTTTACACATTTTGACATCGTTAGTGGTCCAGCATCACTTGAGAATTTTTTTCAATATTTCAGGATATTCTCATGACTGCCTAAACCCTTGACCAACCTTTGTGTAACATGCCAAAGCATATAGGTATTATCTAGAGCAGCAATCAAATGAACACTAGGTACATTTGGAAAAACAGGAAACCCTCATAGTATCCAAGAGTGAAACCATTTCTTACCATAATAATGTAGGAACCTGCAGATTTCCTAATATTCTCTTCTTAGCTTGGCCTTCTTGTAAGAGGACTCATCAAGAACGTTTATCCAATTAGCTCCTTTAAAGATCACATTGCATCTGTCGTAAGTCATCACCCTTGGCATTTATTAAATTCTCATTCATAAATATTTTCTAGCTCCCTAGTGAACCTATGTCAAAAATCTTAAAAAGGCCAAGCTAGTGCTTCCCACTCTATAGAGGCAGTCTTGCTCATTGAGTTTTAGGAATCATTGACTTCAAAAATAGAACTACTACTAATTTCAACAGCCTTTTAGAATTGGGGTCTATACTCTGGGCAAAACCAATAAGTTAGATTTGATCCTGCTAAGTGTATCTTTAATGATGTCACCACAATAGCTACTAATTGACATTGTGAATGATATCTTCAAATTGCTGGAAGAGCCTCTTGTAGACTGGGAGGGTGACGGTTGGACAGACATTCTGTATAGTTCTCTACTGCTTGAGTGTCAATGTGATTCATGGTCTTGTGGCTTATTTGTGATGCTTGTAATGAATGCTTTTGCAAACAAGGTCTCATACAATAGCTATGCTCACAGTCAGATTGCAAGCATCCATTCACATACAATGACACTGATGATACAAGTTCCATATGTTGTCATTTGTCACAAGTTTTGATAAGATATAGCCCTCATACTTATGAGGACAGGATAGTGTCCTATAACAGATCCAAGAATTATGATGCAGACATTGACAAAGAATATGACTTTGAGGTCACTTTGCCTAACACCAACACAGGCTTGAACACAGAAATCTCTGATCTCAAAATATCCCAGGCTAATTTGCCAGAAGTGCCTTAGGCAAATAATGGCACCATTGTAATATAAGGGGACTTAGGCATACAGTGAGGCGCTCATCTTTGTTGCTCAGTGTTAGTGCATGCAATAACTAACATAAATAATTAGGACAAAATGAAAGGTACTCTCTGAGAACGAATATGACACAAATGGCAATAGTATCATATTTACAGTAGGACAAACTTAAACTAAGGTTATGTTACAGTTTTATCCTGGGATAAAACCTTGGATAAACTTTAAGTTTTTGTTTTGGTAATTTCCACAGATAAACCCAAACAAAAACTTTATTTATATCCACAGTTTTATCCACGGTTTATCCCGGGAAAAACCATGCGGTGCACACAGTGTATAACACTAGATAACACTGCGAGTTGCAAAATTACCGCCCCGCCACCGGCGCCAGCGCCACCCCAAGTTGAGTTGGGAACGCGCGACGCCCGCCGACGGCGGACGAGCCATATCGAATTATTCTATACCAATACAAAAAATGTTCGTCAAGACACCGTCCCTCCCCCTCGGTGACCAAAGCCAGTAGCCAGCCAGCCCACCATCACCATTCCTTCCGTTCCTCCGGTCGTAAGCAGATGGAGAAAGAAAAGCGGCTAGAGACCGGGGCTGGGAGGGGACGTGTGACTTACTGTGCGTACGATGGAATAGGATGCGGTGTGGTGATGCGGTGTGGTGGGATGCGGGGGTGAGACGTGATGTAGTGTGTCAAGGGATCGCAGGACATGAGGAGGAGGGATGTACAAAGCTCCAAAGGAGGGTGGCAACAAAGCATTATGTAAATATCCGAACGAACGAACGAACGAACGAACGAACGAAGGGTGCGCAGGTTGAAATGCACGGGTTGTTTCGACAACAAGGATCCGATGATGGTGATGGTGAGACGAGAGTGAGTCGTAGGCGATAAATACCGTATCCAGGGCATCACGGAAACAAGAGATTGGAAAGAACCGGCGAGCGGGGATGCGAAGATGGAAGTCGAAATAGGGAAGGAGGTGGATGCGGATGAAAGGGGAGTGAGTACATCATGAATAGGTGGGTGGGTAGAACACATCTGTCGCATCGTCCAGTCGAGCAGGTCATTTTGGTATTTTAGTGTAGGAGTCGTTCTTCACGTCGGTGCTTTTTTGGGTGTGTAGAGCCGTACAGATACAAACAGACAAAGTCGGAATCGGAGCCGAGGGAGAGAAAGAAGACAACAGGGAAGATAAGATCGAGCAGTGATCGCGGAAGCGCAAATCTTAGACGATGTCCCAGAGCTCCTCGAGCGCGCAGCAGAACTGTAAGGGGGCGCATTGTCGTCAGCATTCCACTCCATGACGCGTGACTCAAGCGCAGCATCGCCAAGAAACAAAAACAAGACGCAAAGCACACCTTTCCACACGCGACACTCGCACTTAGCGGATAATCACTGATGCTGATCTTTTCATCCACGACGTGGTCCGCAAAGTCATCCCGCCCACGTGCCATTGCGCCCACGAAGACGGCAACCGAGTGTGTCTGCGGGAGCGTTGGGAGGTACCGCGACAGGCGCACTGTTGGCGCGCCCCCCGAGAGCGCTGCACGAGGGAGTAGGTTAGCGAGCACGAAAGAGGAGAGGCGAGTTGAGAACACACTCAGTTTGTATGTATTGGGCGGGAGATGGTCCGTCACGGGGTTCTACATTGCTTACAAGTCAGGAACAAAGCGAGGCGAGGGGGAGAGAACGACGAACCTTGATGACTTTGAGGAGTTTTTCTGGACCGTTGACGCCGCGAATCGAGAGCTTGTGCAACAGTTGAACTAGATACAATGAGAAATTGATGAGCACAGTCCCTCCCAAAAAGGAAAACTCAAAGCTCGATCATGACCTGTTCTGGTGCAGAAAATAGACCCGGCAAGGTAAAACGGAAATAGAACGTGCGAATGCGGGGCAGCACAGCCGATCGGCAAGAAACGCCCGAGACAAAGATGAGAAAGAAAGAGAAGTCACAACACCCACCCATAAGCCCACTGAACCGCTTGAATGTCCTCGGAATGCGCACATGGGGATTGACTTCAATGAGCGTGTTTTTCGCGGTGTGGATGTACACCTGCAGTAGCCCCGCCTTGTTCAACGGTGAGTCGAGCAGCGTCAACAAGCACTATACGGCCCCGACACATCACAAGAACCGATTCAGCATCACCGCACGTATAGGGGATTCGCCATGTGAAGTAAAAAGCGGACCTGGTGCGTGATATCCGGCCTTGCGTCCGCGATGTCCCTCCCCGTCTTCGCCAAAATGCCCTGATGGTCGTCGCAGTTGAGCAGCGCATACTTAGCCTCGCCCTCGCGGCCGTCCCCCCCGTTGCGTCCGCCCTTCGACGGGTTCGTGCCGACACGATATGCCTCGAGACACGCCTGCTCGAGGATGACGAACAGTCTGCGCTGCGCGCTCGCGGTCGGGCCGCGTGGGACGTGCGCCTGGATAGGGAGCATGCCCGGGTTGGCGTGCTGGGTGCGCCGGGCTTTAGACGCGGGAAGCGGACGCGTCGGCCGAGCGGAGGGTGGGGTGTCCGCCGTGACGCCCGCAAGGTCTCCTGTCGCCGCCGCTGCCATCTCCACTCCCATCGCGCGCGCCGGCTGCGCCTGTTGCACCTGTTGCAGATCCTCGTCGTTCTCATTCTCACGCTCCGCGTCGTACTCGTCGTCGACAGCCATGTCCCTGTCCCTCCCATCGGAGCCCGTGCTGCCCGCGCGCAAGCGGCGGCGCTCAGGAGCGAGTGCGCGCTCGTCGACGGGGGTCGATTTTGGGCGGGGCGGGGGATCGACGCGGGCGGGGGGCTGTTCGTGGGCCTGGGTGTGTGCGAGGGGCGGGGAGAGGGTGGGGGAGGATCCGGAATGGCGGCGACGGCGGCGAGCAGAGGCGGATGGGACGTTGGACATGGTGGAGGGACGGGAGGAGGGACTGCAGACGAGTCGGCGATGGAGCAAAATGGACCGACGCACTTCCTTCACTTCCTCCCACGGTGCACGTGCGCGTCCCCTGCTCCGACGGCCCCTGTCTACTGCTCCGACGGCCAGGCTCTCTCACATACACTCGGCCATCGTTCGGCCTCGTCTACACACAACTTCCGGACAAGGTTCATCATCTTACCCCCATCGTTATCATAAAATTGGAGTGTGAGTACAGCCGCCGCCGGCGACTCTCGTAAAGATCGTGTAGATATGTGTGTCCATCACGGCGCGCCAACGAACCCTTCGACCCCCCCCTCTTTCAAACCGAGGAAACATTGTCTACGAGCAGTACCTGTGCACAGTGAAGCAAACCAGTCAGAACACCTGGAAAGAACAGGATAGAAACATAGACCCGCGCACCTCCGCTCGCCAAAGTCGCCGAGCCCTGGGATGATGTATGCCTTTTCGTTAAGCCCGTCATCGATCCATCCGGTAATCTGCGAGTCCGTGCGGTCGAGTCATATCACACGTCGAAGAGAGACACGGTCAGTGCTTCGTCGGAGACGCAAACACGTCAAGAGGCTTTTTACGTACCACGCGCAAGGCAGGGTACTTCTTGCAAAACGTGTTCAGCCCTTCTGGCGACGCGATCTGGGGTCACAGAAACGTGTGCGCGTCAGAAAACGGTCTGCGCTTCAGTTAGATTGTGAGCGACGTTTCGTACCAGATTGATGAAGATGATCCGCTCCTCAGGAACACCGTGCTCCATGATGACCTCTACAGCCTTCATGGCCGAGCCTCCCGTTGCTGCATGCACACAAAACAATTAGTTGTACTCTCCGTCAGACAATGGGAAGGAGAGCACACCGAGCATCGGGTCCAGCAATAGGACATATCGCGACGAAATATCTTGCGGGAGCTAACGACCCGGTCAAACAGGGCCGCGAAGGTGTGAGCTGAAGAACAGACCTTGGAGTAGAACAATTTTGGCAGCGTCGTCTCCTCATCCTACACCCGTTGTTTTTTTCGATAAACTTGCTACAGAAAAGGAGGCAGGACACTGACCCGCTGGATGAGGATCTTCCCGATCCGCACGCTCCGGCATACCTCGCGGAGGCCCGCTTCCATCGCCTAAGGAGGTGCATGCAGTCCATGCCCGATGAAAAAAAAAAGTTGGTTGGTTGTGTGCAGGAACGCACCTCTCCAGCACGCAGGATAGACACGCCGCAGATCTTGCCCTCGAACCCGACGCCTTCGTACGTCGCGCCCTAGACACCCGCGGCGCTGCAAGTCAGCTCGCGCCCCTGATACGCCCCTCGCTCGCAGTAGACGCGCAAATACGTCGAGCACGCGACACGCACCGTAGGGGTTTCCACGGTCTTCGGCACGACGGGGAGGTGGTTCAGGCCCTCCTCGACGAGCAGGCGGATTATGCGGTCCGAGTAGAACAAAAAGTCGCCGCGCGGGGTATCCTTGTTGCGAATGATGGTGTAGAGCGCCTCGAGCTGCGCGGTGGGTTTGAGGGTGATGACCGAGGACGGGGGCGTGTATGCGGGCTTGGCGGGGGCGGACATGGCTACGAGTGTGCGATTTTTGGGTTGATGGTGCTGGCTGGCGCGGGCGAAGGGTGCGTTGGTGCGCCTTGTGTGGGCGGGTGGTAGTGGGGAGGAAGAGAGGGGTGCACAAGGCTCAGGGCGGCGTGCGGACTAGGCGGCTACATATACGATGTTCCATGCGAGATCGTGTTATCTTATCTCCTGTCTGGCTTCGATCTCGAGGCTTCTTCCCCTTTGCTTCGCACTCGAAAACATATATTTTCCTCCTGGATATCACGAACACCGCACAACTAGGTTGGTCATCATCAATTCCGTCCAGCAACATATGTACCCTCAGCAGCGTTACTTGTAAATCTGCGCCTCCTTATACTTCGACTCGCAATCCTTCTGGAGCGCGCATGGACTGCGCATGGGCGCGGTTGACATTACCACTTTCACACGATTGTAGCCAGTGTGGGATGTTCCTGCTAGGCAAAGGACTCGTACTGGCAAAGGGAACGGCTATATAGTATATTCATCATTGTCGATTCGTTCCGAGGGTATAGATGGAGACTGCCAGGCCGTACCTTGTTGTGTCAATCGTCTAAGCTGATTTCCTCCACATATCATACTTCAATGTCATGACACCGTAATACACGAGTCTATTTCCATCAGTCTATCGAAACAGCAATGCCCGAACGCTGCCCGAAGTAACCCGGAACCTAAACGCGCCACAGACACGCGTGCGAACGAGGCAAATTACTAGTGACCGCTGCTACCAATGCACTCCTCCCTCAAACACATCTCCCGTGCGCTCCCGTGCGCCCGCGCCTCCCTCGCACTACCACAACCTCAACACCGTCAACTCCGAGCATGCTCGTCACTGCTACGGCCAACATGCGCATCCGTTGTGCCTCGCGCTCCAGCTTCTAGGTCCGCAGTACTCATCACGACGCAGAGGGGGCCAGACACCAGTGGAAGACGTGGGTATTCGCAGAAGAACACCACGCCCGGCGGAGAGCGGGATAAAGCGACAGTTGGGGTGCGTGCCGTGTAGCCATCTTCCTTCTCTGGGCAGAGAACGGGGCCGGTCGGTCTACTTTGCGGCCTGCAGCCTGACAAATGGTGCAAATAGGTATTCACGCCCACGGCCGCTGCGCTTTTCGTCCTCGCGGGTGCAGGCCTCTTCTTTTACTTCCGCTGGGAGAAGCAGCGCCTGCTCGAAGCCAAAGGTGAGCATGCCCCCTCCCGGCCCTCATCTGCTAGAAATACGATCTCAACCGAAACTTTCCACAGAAAAAGAGAAGGAGTCCCGCTCCGTCGGGCGCGCGCACGTCGGTGGGCCGTTTGAGATGCTGACGCACGAGGGCAAGCCGTTCACGGAGAAGGACCTGCTCGGGAAGTGGAGTTTGATCTACTTTGGCTTCACGAATTGCCCGGACATATGCCCTGACGAGCTCGACAAGATGAGCGCCGCGGTCGACGAGATCGGTGCGCACTCGCATTTCGCAACCCGCTCCACGAAAACATTTTTCCCTGATTTTTGTTTTTGCTTCTGTTTGCCTCGTGCGCATAAATGTATGCGACTGTTGGATGCCGCGAGAAGACAAAGCCTACGGCCCCATCGTCCAGCCTATATTCATCTCCGTCGACCCCGCGCGCGACACCGTACCGCAGGTCGCGCGCTATGTCGCCGACTTCCACCCACGCCTCGTCGGGCTCACAGGCACTTACGCCGCCGCCAAAGCCGCGTGCAAGGCCTACCGCGTCTACTTCTCGACGCCGCCAGATGCTCAGCCCGGGGACGACTATTTGGTCGACCACTCGATCTTCTTCTATTTCATGGACCCAGATGGGAAGTTCGTGGATGCGTTCGGAAAGTCGAGCGAGGCGGCGGATGTGGTGGAGCGTGTGAAGAGGGAGGTGGAGGAGTGGAGGGCGGAGAAGGGGAGTGTAGTGTAATGGGGTCGATGCCTTGGCATTGCAGCTTGCGTTTCCACACCACCACTCTGAGCATACTTACCTTACGGATAGTCGCGCATGGCATCCGAGCATCGTGTATCATACTCTCGCTAATAAACCTCCCACCACTTCTCACCACGTTTGATGAGATTTTACATCACTCACAACACCAGGAGAAGAAAGCAGAGGTGCAAAGTGTCATTTGCCACGCGCAATGATGGGGCGCATCTATAACAACTCTACTATGCCGCCGCCGCGTCGCTCTCCTGCTGTTTCAGCTTCGCGAGGGCCTTCATCCGGCGCACGTAGCTGCGAAAGAAGCAGTCGAACGTCAGCCAGGGGCAACATCCGCAGAGGTACGGCGCTCACTCGTCGTATTGGCATCTGGTACAGCGGTCGGTCAGCCGCAGTGAGAGGGAACGAGAAAGAGATGGGACGCACTTCTCGTACGCGTGCCGCTCGTTTTCACACTCCCAGGGGAGGTAGTACTTCTCCTTCCGACAGACGTTGAACGGGATGAGGAGTCTACCGGCGTTGCGCGCGAGCAAGTCAGCGACACGCACGATGCGAGAACGGTTCGACCTGTGAGCGAGGTGACAGAAAGCGGGAGAGACGAGGCCTACGCGGAGCACTGGTCACGCCATGCGATGGGGACTTTGTTCGTCTTGAGTTCCTCCTGGGATGCTGTTGTCGCCGACGCCATCGTCGCTGTGTAGCGCAAGCCTAACATCAGCAAAAGTGACAAAACGTGGGATGACCTTGGACGGATTGGGGTATTATATAATCTTGAGAGCCTGCAGGCAAGGTCATATATAGCATTGCATCTGCCGCACTCTCCTTGGAGGTTCATCGCAATCGTTGTGTTAGAATATAATCTGGGAGGCCCCGATGCCAATGTAATATATTACCAGCCTTCATAACATATTCTTATACATGCACACAGGCCTCAAAATATATTGTTAAACATGCACACCGGCTCAGAATATAATGTTATACATACACCCAGTCTCAAAACTCGCCATAACCCGTCTCCATAAGCATCCATTCATCCCAATCTCGTTCATCGTGTTTGGGAAATGGAATGTTGTCACTGGTCTTGCCCTTGTCCGTTGATGCACTGTTGGCATTCCCGCTTTCACTGTTGTTGTCCATCCCTTGCCGGTACTAGGTCCAGAGTTGCCGAGGAAGAGTCCTCTGCCTGAGTTTCTATGAACATCCTGTAGAAAAACCTTAGAAAGACTGTAGAAAAGGACAAATAGCTCACAGCTTATCTGACAAAAGTGTAAGAGTTGAAAAACAATAAAACCTTTTCTAGGGAGCTTTGTTGATTTATTGCTGCTTTATGTATAAATAAAGATTTCTGCGGAAATCTTCAAGTGTGCAGTATTGGAAGCAGTCACGTTACTCAATCATGTCATGGCGCAACGCGTTGTCCGACAAGTTGAAGTCCTTCTCTTCCCAACTCTTATCATGCCTCTCCTTGCTGCCACTCATCGTCTGAGGCAAGAATTCTTATATGCCACTCAAGAATGTTCTCTATAGTGAATGGATGGGTAATATCCGTCATAAGAAGGAGTCTTGCTTGTGAGTAAACTAAACTTTGTCAACTTAAAAAGTAGCTATATGCACATATATGCACTCTATTTGACTGATTTATATTGATTAAACATATCTTTGACAGGATTCTTCTATAGCTGTTGCATCCACTGTGGTTCCAGCGCTACTGTTGATGCCATGAGCTCGATTGCCTTGTTGCACATAGACGTGGATGCGCTGCAGTTCATGGAGCAGCGCCTGCGTGAGGTGGATGTTGGGCCTGGGTAGGTGTTCAACTGCACGATGCGTGTCAGGCACCATATCTTCCTTCTTTTTCATCAGTGCGCTGACAGCTGGCTTGCGACGCGCAGCTGATACATGAGGTGCATAGCGCGTAGCATGTCGAAAATGCTGTGTAGGACATCATGAGGTGTGGCGATGCAAGGCTGTGGAAAGGCGCGTTCAAGGACAACACGGAGGACGCGCGTACAGGCATGGGCAATCGTCAAGATGCAGGTGAGTGAGGTGTATACTGATGCTGCGGTCCACTCAGGTGACATACCACAACATGCTTGTGGGCTTTCATTCAAAGGTGAGTCCCTACTGCCATCAATACTCCTCACAATGACACTGTCTCCACACTGACAACCAGCTTATCAAGTCCCGCCTCTCAGTCACCTCACCACCCAGTCTGCATGTCATGTTCAAAGCAACCGATGCCTGTTGTTGTGCATCTTGGATGAGGACGAAGACAAGGATGAAGACATGTACCTGCATAACAGGGCCTATGGCAGCTCATCTAAGAGCACCATGCACGACGGTGACAACGGCACTGCACACCAATCGCGCAAGCGCAAGACGCTCGTGAACAACAATGCTGAAGCTGCCAGCGACAATAGCAACAGTGCTGCCCATTGATCGCGCAAGCCAAGACACCTTGTGCACAACAACGACCACAGCCATGATGGCGGCAATGGTGACCACAACAACAGCAGCGGTGATGACATGGCACCACAATTACGCAGACGCATGGCCGTGCGTGCTCAATATGATGACACCCGTAGCTGCACCTCAAAATTGCACAAAGCCAAGAAGATCTCTGCTTTGCCCTCTTGTGCCCTAGATTAATCTCTTGTGCTCTGTGCTCTACATGGCACTGTATTGTGCTCTCGTTTTGGCTTTTCATTGCTCATTTTCCATATGTACTAACTCGCTCATGTATACTCACTCTTGCTGCCGAATATATTTATATTATTTGATTGTGATGTTTTTATTGTCTGACCAGTGAATATAAGCTCAATATTAGATTGTGTATCTTGCAATGCCTTGCGAGCATTGCGCGGCAATATATTCTTGCCAATTCTTGCTGAGTAATATATAATCCTCTCAAGGTTTGGCAAAAATAGCAAGAAATATGAAGATTGCATTTTTTGCTTGTGCCTCACATGCTCATGCAATACCCCCCCTCCCAATTGGAGGTCTTGGTGGGTTTTCGGGGTATATAAAGGTATTCGTAGATATATATTATTTTTGCACTTTTGCTGATGAAAGAGTGTTGTAGCAGGTTGCAGCGCATAGAGCACAAACTCTGGGATTTCCTGCTAAGTAGGTTATGTGTCTGAAATTTGGTTGATAGCAGGCACTTCAAATTCAAAGCATAAACAAAGGAGAAACAGTGTCAGCTTGCATGCGCCATGCCGGGTAAAAAAGAGGTCTGATGTGCCTCTCTTTCTAGTATCCTCATGATGTTGCAAGTTGTTATTGTCTCTTTACTAGAGTCTATACTGTCTGTCCTGGCTCTCTGTCTGGTAACATGTCATTCTTGCTTCAGCAAAGCGAGAGTGCAGCTATATAACAAATGATATGCTAGACCACTTGTATAATCGTGTATTCTGTTGTGGGTCCTTCTCACCAGCATTCCAACTTCAACTCCTGTTGTCTGTCGAGGGCACCACCAACTTGCTTATGGCCATCATGTTGCTAATCACTGTATGAAGTCACAGACCCATTAGAAGCCATCCCAGATGATGAGTTCGCAGACTCACTTGGCCTCACATTCATGGCCACAGTAATACAACTACATGCAATGTGTGCAGAGCACCATTGAGTGCTCAGGCATATCCAGATAGAACTCACACCCAATCCAGTTACAATAGAACACCAGCAGTGGCAACAACAGTGACAACAACAACAACAATAAGGCAGCCTCTGCTCTCCCTTCGCAAGCCTGCCTCTTCTGAAACTCCTCCTAGCACGTGTGCTCGTCTGACTTGAAGAACTTAAGATTGGTGCCAAACTTCATCTAGGCCCAGAGTGCGAGCATGTGCGCAGCGGTAGGGATCAGCGCCAAATGGCACAGTGCATGCAGGTCCAGTAGTGTGGGATACCACAGCCACTGCACAGTAGTGATCACAGCCTGGTGCAGGAGCGGCATATCACCCGGTGCCATACAATCCTCCAGAGTCTGTTGAGCCCACTTGGAATGCATTGTGTTCCCATACCACGTCAGAATGGTGACCCAACTGTCTTTATGTGGAGAGTGAGTAAACAAGGCAAATCGGAGCTTTGTGGCAGGACTCACTCATGCACAAGCTGACGCACACTTGATATGTGAATTTGATGGAGCTTTGCAAGCCAAGCACCATGGCATGCACAACCCACGCTAGGATGTTGTGGTCCTCTACTAGGCAATCCATCATGTTTGGGAGATGGAAATCCACAAGGATCCATCTGTTGTGAGAATTGATCAGCCCTCAGGATGGCATACAGTTGCCTATTTGATGCACAAGAGCGGGGTTGGGACCATAGACATGATGACCCATTCTTTGCTGGGGTCACCATGCAGCATCTGCCAAGTAAACACCGTAAATATCAACATGTGGATCTCACTGATTGAGAGCATGTGCCTTACAGGCAGGTGGCCACAGAAGGTCAGGAGGATGAAGAAGAAGTCCTTTAGATTGTCATTTAGAACCAAAGCATTGTCTAGCATATGTCATAGCCTCTGAACCCAGGCATTGGGGCCAAAGGTGTTCATGATAGCCTCCTAGATGAGCTGGTATCTCTCTTTGAGTATGGCTGATGTGAACAGTACCACCAATGCAGAGAGTGGATGGTCGCCAGGGAAAGTGCCGTTGCTGAGTGGTGAGTACTGGAGATGCTGAGCATTTGCTTGCCTCTTTCTGAACATTATTATCCACGATGTGTTGATGAGCATGCACCTGCTATGGGGTCTGGGGAAGGTATTAGTGAAGCTTTGGGAGCAGGATAACCAGCTCTAGGCAAGTACCAAAGACACTGACTTGCACCGAACACGGTCAGCTCCAACCTGACCAACTGCAAGCCACCAAAGGACATTCAGCAGCACTTGGGTCAGTTTGCCCACACTTCATATACTTACCATGACTGCACAGGAGTGTTATGATAGAAGTTTATGAGATCAGAGCCAGTAGTCTATTTTGGCCAATGTGCTCCGTAAGTTGGTCGGTCCTTATCGCTTATCTTTTCAACTTCTGCATGGTCGGTCGAACACAATCTTGCACCATTACTTGGCCACCCTGGTTGTACGTTACTTCTTCTTTATTTTCATTGGTTCTCCAACACCTGTTCCTGCTACTTATGCTCAGATGACAGATACTGAACGGTTGGGATTTCACCATCACTGATTAACTTTTACATATCACCTTTGGAACCCATATGGACATCTCACCTACCTTCTTATCTTCTCTGTTCACTAGGGCTTGGTGTCCATTTGGCATTTACTCTCATTTCTCATTTGATATTTTACTTAGGGGCTCTGTTTACTATAAAAACCTACATACAACTCTGGAATAAACCAGCTTTCGCACCCCACAGTTCAGAGCTCATTTGCACTTGTCTCAATCATTGAAATCATCTTCACCAACTTTTGCAAACTTGTCCTCCTCGTTGTTTGGCCTCATTTGCGTTTGTACTCGTCTCCTCGCTTGTACCCCTTGTCCATCTTCATATATTGTCAGAGTCCCATGTGGCTCTTGAAGCATGTAGTTGTCGATTGTGACACTACCTTCTCGTTGTTGACCAAATCCCCGACCCGACTGACCGACCGAACATTTGGTTGGTGTTTGGTGCAGTCCCAGAACCGTTCAGGTGCTTTAACCTCACCCTCCTCATTACTCTTCAGTGTGCCCTTGCTTTCTCAAGTCCTAACTAATGATTCCTTGTGTATTAGATACTAGCTCTAGCACCCCCTGCATTAGAGGTTGTTTTGGTGTTGTGCTCGGCACTTAAAGCCGCCTCTAGCATATCAGTGTTGAGCCGCCGGAGGGCATCAAGATACTACACACCACGCTCGGACTCATCCTGCAGGATGCTATGCCAGGACCATATAATTTCCCAAAGTTCAATGGATTGGGTGACAAGCTGTGTTGTGATGGAAGTGTGGCTGATGGCCAGATCTTGCCCTTGGCTGACTACCACCACAATTTCTGTCAAACTTGTGACCATGTTCTCGAGAAAGGGTTCCAGCTATTGTCCAGGTTGAGGAGGATATATGATCAGATGTGCCACTCATGTTAGCACTTGGCAAAGAGATGGAGGAGGTTGCAGCAGACATGCCTGGAGGGTGTGATAGATGTCTCTGTTCATCAAGATATCCACATACACAAGGTGAAGGCCAGCAGAAAGAAGTGAAGCCCAATGGACCAAGCACTGATCAGATCAAAGTGTGTCTAGGATTGCTGTTGCAACCAAGTCTCTCCTAGGGGACTTTGTCCTGTGCAGAGAGCACAGGAGAGGGGTGGCATATTCTGGACAGTCCCAAATCATGGAACAATACCAGGCCTGGCCAGCATTAGTATGAAAGTGAGGCAGGACATTGGGTTGAGCAGGTAGTGTTATGACTTGACCTATCGGGGCCCTTCGGGCTGTCTAACGAGTCCATCTGATTGCAAGCATAACAGATACTAGGCGGCTCCACCATAGAGCGTACACAAAGGTATTTGGCATGTCCTTGGGAGCCGACACTCTGATGGATCACTCAGCATTGGAGAGGGGAGTACTAAAAGAGCACACAGGGGAAGCACATAGGATTCACATGTCATGGGCTTAGGGCTTATGGGTAAGCACCTCTTCGCGACCTGGATGGAAAGGTGTGAATAGAGAAGCACAAGAGTTGGTGCTGACTGAGAGAGGTGGCAGCCATAGGCATCCTGAGACAGATAACTCAGGAAGCATGGACATTTACCCCATACCCTATATAGTATATAAGGCCCATAGAATAGGCTGAGGATCTTCAGTCTATTCTCCTTTGTTATAGTGCAGTCTCCCTACTGTGCACCACCCGCTGTACACTCCTGTATTACTCCCTAATACAGTTGAGACTTCACTACCTCATCACTCTGTGTGTGGCCTAGGGAAGAGCTTGACACTCTTGGGTTACTGAACGAGCAGTTCGTAACAGGTAGCATGGAGGTGTAGTGGGAGGAACAAGGTCATTGATGGTGATTGACACAAATTGCTTATACCCTTCGCAAGGCCTGTTGTCAGCTGGCTTCAAAGGAAGCAGTGTCAGTGATAAACAGATCCACTGAGATTTCATGCTTGCCTGAGGGCCCTAAAGTCAATCTTGGGCAATTTCTATAGGTTACCTAGAAGAAAAGTTAAAGGAATGTCCTTTGGTCAGCTACTCAAACTAATATGCTTTTGTCTGCCATGATAGTCAATATCCTAGTGTTGAGTCCTGGGACTGTGTTGAGTGTCCAAGAGATGTGGAAAAACTGTGGAGTATATGATAGAATATGATAAAGTGGCATGTATTCATGTTGAGATACCAATCTTCAAAAATGTAGGCGCTGGTGTTGTTTAAACCTTGCATTAGAATGTGGAAATGGTTGTAGCAACATTGACAAAGCAATTCTGCCTATTCTGCTGTGGACTCTAAGTGTAGTCACTGACAGACCTGCACCATTGCCTTGCAAGGCTTAACCAAGTATTCGAACAGCTTTCATGACTCTACACACTGCTGTGCTGTATATGGGAGAAACCCATCCCATGACATCAGGGAAAAGCTCCATACCAAATTAACCACAGTTAAGCATAAATTTAGCTAGATTTTTGCCAATTACCATTTAGGATTTTTAGCTTACCCCCTCTCTAATCCTGAAATTATAAGGTCTAATTAGAGCTAATTAGAGCTAATTTATCATATGGATTTTCGGAAAAATAGTGATCAACCAAGTCCTATGATTCCACTACTACTACTACACCTTTAATCACAGAGTATCTATAAAGCTCACTAATCAAACTGAAGTCACACCTTCTAATGAACTTGCCTATCACCAGAGTTGAACCAACAACCTTATGCCTACACACTCCAGACCAGTGCTCTAAACCACTGAGCTACAAGGTCTAAGTTTTTTTTCTAGTAACCTAAATATGACGATATAAATAAGGCAATCTCAACATTTCTGATTTTCTTACTCTTTCATCTTTCATCTGTTCTATATATAAAGGGGTCAATAAATACCCCAAAATCGGGGCTTTTGATATTTGAATTTAGGCACTAGGTAATGATATAGTAAACTAATATAAAATAAATAATACACTAAAAATAAAATTCTAGCACTCACATAATTTGGATTTGGGATGTGTAAAATTGTAATTGGGTCATAGGTTTCAATGAGACTGTAGTAGTATAGACAATGTCACCTTAATTGCAAATTTGATTATAAAGTTGATTATGGATAATTAGAATAATTAGCTCAGATTAGCATTTTGAATAATTAGATCTAATTAGGAGAGGAGGTTTTTCTAGATGTGTGGGGTTTCCATGCTTGCACGAATATCCTAAAGTCAGTCACAGGTGAATGCTATAGAAGCAAACCTGTGAAAGCAGCTGAAGGACCGTCCTTCGGCCAGCC
Source organism: Heterobasidion parviporum (assembly GCA_002994785.1). Lineage (NCBI taxonomy): Eukaryota > Fungi > Basidiomycota > Agaricomycetes > Russulales > Bondarzewiaceae > Heterobasidion > Heterobasidion parviporum. The sequence goes on from PDUQ01000018.1 coordinate 39,888, forward strand.
ACTTGAACCATGACCGCACGTACGTACGTAAGAGCCAGTCTTTGTTGGTCAGGCATGATGATGCTGTTGAGTGTTGAGCATCTGATAGAATTGAAAATATTAGCAAGAGAATCATAAGAATCGTGGGTGATCATATCATCAGACTACATCTTTGAGCACTTGCTGTTACGAACTGCTCGTTCGATAACCTCAGAGTAGCGGTTCTTCCCTAAGTCGCGCAGTGGTAGGAGATACGTGGAAGGAGTCCGACTGTATTGGGGTACAGTAAGGACAAGGGGTAGGCAGTAGGAAGACTGCCGAGGGTCCCTGTATAGGATGATACAGGGGAAACGAAGGATCCGTATAGGAAGATACGGATGAACGAGGAGAATAGACTAAAGTCCCTTAGCCTATTCTATGGGCCTTATATACCGTATGCGGCCCTGACATGTGAATGCTTCCTTTAGTACTTCCTCTGCTTTATATATCCCTGTGTCCCACTTCCCGTCCGATGCTGAGTGATCCATCGGATTAGTCGGCTTTGAGGGAATGCCAAATACCTTGTTGTACGCTCCGATGAGGAGCCGCCTAGTGTTGGTACGCTGGATGTCGGGTTAGACGTGCTCCGATGAGCCCCGAGATCCCAATCGTAACACTTGCTGGAGAATGGCTGGTTGAGTGAGAGCACCTGTAGTTGATGTTACGATTGGGATGTCGGGGCCCATCGGGGCACATCTATTCCGACATCTGGCGTACCAACACTAGGCAGCTCTCAATAGAGCGTACATCAAGGTATTCGGCATTCCCTCGAGGCCAACTAATCCGATGGATCATTTAGCATCGGATGGGGATTACTCAGGAAGGGGAGGCATCTTACTCATGGAGGCATTCACATGCCTGGGGCCTAGGGGATTAGTGAGCAGCTTAGGGATACGCTCGGCGCTGGGTGAGAGCAGCACCTCGGAGCAAGAGTCGAGGATGGGTACCTCGACTAAACAGGAATCGCTTACTATAACCCCATACAGTATATAAGGCCCATAGAATAGGCTGACGGACTTCAGTCTATTCTCCTTTGTTCCCCTGTATCTTCCTATACAGGAACCCTCGTTTCTACACCATAGGACAACGGTGTAACATCTGCTTCTCCTGTATTCCCCAATACAAGTGAAGCCTCCTCTCCATTCCTACTGCGCAACTTAGGGAAGAGCCCACTACTCTAGGGTTACCGAATGAGCAGTTCGTAACAGTTGATGGATAGGCTGCCCAAGAGCTGTTCCACATACGATACTAGCCGTAGACAAGAGCAGTTCCCCAATTTGCAGGGGTTGCCTTGCTTCTAGCACGTCTCAACATGAGCAAGCCAATGCTCTCACGTCTGAACAGGGGCACCGGTAGGCGGCCTATAGCGAGCCAAGGACCGTCATGGCCAAGCAGCCACATGGGTACATCAGTAAACGAGCAAAAAAGCTTGCAGTACTTAAACAGCTTAAAAACCCTTTTAGTACTTTTATAAGCTACATATTCTTATTATTTATCTATAAGGATATACAAGGACCCTAGCTTGCAGAGAGACACAGAGCTTGTAGCAAGCTTGCTTAGCTAGGTCTCAATCTGCAAGCTCGCACACAAGGAGCAGCATAAGATCAAATTTCAAAAAACTAATCTAATTCTGGCACTGGCCAGACTCAAACCCTAGATCTTCACCATGTGACCCATCTGTAGCACCATTTCCGAGCATCTTGACCACTCCACCAGATGGTCCAATAATTATGCAGGGGGTACATAAAATATATAGAGCTTTTATTGCCTTTGAAGCGTTTTTTTGACAAGTCAGCCTTGCTCTGCCACAACCTAAAACATCTGTATTTTCGCTTTTTGAGACATCTTTCTGGGGACCAGTAACCCTATCATGTGCCATTCAGATGAGGCAGCCTTTCAGTATATTCACAGGATCTTGTCTACATAGGAAGTGTCAACAAAGCGAAAATACAGATGTTTTAGGTTGTGGCAGAGCAAGGCTGACTTGTCAAAAAAACGCTTCAAAGGCAATAAAAGCTCTATATATTTTATGTACCCCCTGCATAATTATTGGACCATCTGGTGGAGTGGTCAAGATGCTCGGAAATGGTGCTACAGATGGGTCACATGGTGAAGATCTAGGGTTTGAGTCTGGCCGGTGCCAGAATTAGAAAATGTCTTTAATTTTATGTAATTAATTTAACACCCGCCGTTGTCAAACTTGTTCGGGCTAGCTTGTGTTCGAGCTTGTAGTATCTTATGGACTCCTTAGACCCTCACTTGTAAAATGAGACCTAGATAATAGGGCTTGGCCAAGCTGTTGTCTTGATAAACTTGCTAACCTTGCTACACTTGTAGAAGCCTTGTAAGTGTCCTATAAGTAATGTAAGCTTTTTTGCTGGTTTACTGATGTATGCAATTGAGTACTGTCCTCGCGCGGAAATGGCGCAGCGGCAAGAAAGGTCAAGGGGAAACGCCGCACGCAGAACGAGGTTACCGGTCCCTGTAGCCATGGGTAAGTATCAGCATGGGACACCTTGCCTGTGCGCCACGAATATCTGGTCAAGTCTTGCTTGGAGCCGAGGGGAGATGGATCAGCTCCGCCCGAAAAGGCAAGGGCGCGTGTCTTGACCTCGTTTCCGCTCCCTGCCCACCGTTCCGCGTAAAAAAACCGCACAAGAAGGTGAGCCTCGCACATCGTCGCGGCGTGTCTGTACGCGAGCGGGCTGCATGCGCCTGCGTGCGACGGACGGACGGACGCGGTGGCACTGCCGCAGGGCTGCGTGCGCGCTGCTGCAGGCCGCTTATAATGGGCGAACCCGCGCCCTGCCCAGCTGCCCGCACACACTAGCGCTATCGCAGCCCATCCGCCCCTCCTCTCTCATCTCCTCCCCCCTCCCTCGTTCGCTCGCTCACCCGTGCATCCTCCCAGCACCCTCCACCGCCCCAAACACACACACACCCCGCCATGTCGACCCCAGCACCCACCGCCGCGAGCGCGTCCCCGCTCCCCGACGGCATCACCGACCCCAACTACAAGCCGCTCCCCGGCCGCCTCGGCAACCTCTCCGTGCCCCAGCAGCACGCGCTCGACACCCTCAAAAAGGAACTCCAGGCCGAGGGCGCCTTCGTCCCCGAACGCATGGACGACGCGACGCTCCTCAGGTGCGTCCGCCCGTCCCGCCGCCGCTCGCGCGCGCGCGTGTGTGTGCCAGCGCCCGATCGCCGTGCTGATCCGACCCAGGTTCCTGCGCGCGCGCAAGTTCGACGTCCCAAAGGCAAAGGAGATGATCCTCAGCGCCGAGGCGTGGCGGGAAGACTTTGGCGTTGACGATCTCGTCGAGTGCGTGCCCCCGTCTCCCCTCTTGCGCCCCTCTGCGCCCCTCCCTGACCCCGCCCCGCCCGCCACAGAAACTTTGATTTCCCGGAAAAGGCCGAGGTCGACAAGTACTACCCGCAGTACTACCACAAGATGGACAAGGTGCGTCCGCCCGTCCCCCCTTCGCCGCGCGCCGCTCCCCCGACTCATCGACGACCGCAGGACGGCCGCCCGATCTACGTCGAGCGCCTCGGCAAGCTCGACATCAAGGCCCTCTACGCCCTCACGACCCAAGAGCGCCAGCTGCAGCGCCTCGTCGTCGAGTACGAGCGCTTCCTGCGCACCCGCCTCCCCGCCTGCTCCGCCGCGATCGGCCACCCCGTCGAGACGAGCTGCACCATCCTCGACCTCGCCTCCGTCTCGCTCTCCAACTTCTACCGCGTCAAGGACTACGTCATGGCCGCCAGCGCGATCGGCCAGGACCGCTACCCCGAGACGATGGGCAAGTTCTTCATCATCAACGCCCCGTGGGCGTTCGGCGCCGTCTGGAGCCTCATCAAGCCCTGGCTCGACGAGGCCACCGTCGCCAAGATCGACATCCTCGGCAGCGGCTACAAGGACAAGCTGCTCGAGCAGATCCCAAAGGAGAGCCTCCCCAAGGAGTTTGGCGGCCTCTGCGACTGCCCCGGCGGCTGCAGCCTCAGCGACGCCGGCCCGTGGAACGTGGCCGCCAAGGCGGCGGACGCGTGGTGAGCAACCACGATAGAGAGAGAGAAGCGGGCATTTTTTTTTACAAACACGCGCGGGCGATGGGTGCGATTCTTGTTGGGATGCGGCGGTCATCTACCTGTACAGTCTTATTATACCTTACGACCTCGCCGCCCGTCCAATTGACAGACCAGATCGCAAGCGCGAGGTGAGAGGCCTGCATTGAATGTAGTCATCGCGGGACCAAAAAAATATACACGGGTCTAGCTACTTCTTCTCGCCCTCCTCTTCGCCCCGCATACTCATCTCGATCGCCCGCGCGATCGCCTCTTCCTCGCTCATCTCATCGTCCTCGTCTGGCGCAGCACCGCCTGCAGGCGCCGCACCACCGTCAGCCATCTCCACGTCCCGCCCCTCGGACAGCGCGAGCGCCTGCTGAAGCAGCGCGTCCTCTTCGTCCTCCGACGCGTGCGCCGGCTGGGCTGTTGGCGGCGCTGGGGCCGCTGATGACGTGGGTGCTGCTGCTGCGGCGGCGGCGGCGACGGGGGGTTCGGGGGCGGAGGTCGATGCGGAGGAGGACTGCGCGGCGGCGGCCGCTTGCCGCGCTTGCTCTTCCTCGAGGGACATGCGCAGGGCCTGTAACGCGGATCAGAGGGGAACGCCTGGACGGGAGAAAGCGCCGACCATCGCGAGCTCCGGGTCGAGGCTGGGGTCGATGCCAAAGTCAAAGGGCGCGGCGCCGCCCGCTCCTGCGCCGGATCCGCCGGCGCCTGCACCTGCTGCGCCCGCGTCGCCTGCGAGCTCGGGGATCAGGGAGTCGCCGGCGAGAATGGGGGAGGTGGCGAGGATGTCGGACAGGAAGTGGGGGCCTGGGGGCACGGCGATGTAATGTCTGCGAGGAGGGGCACGCGTCAGCGGGTCGGGGGGAGGGATCGGAGGGCGCGCACGAGTTGTCGTTGCTGGAGGCGGCCTCGACAAAGGCGCGGAGGATGCTGGTGCCGCCGTCGCCGGACTGTTCGATGCCGTCGCCAAAGGCGACGACGTCGACGGCGACGTTGTTCTTCTTGAGCTTCTTCGCGAGGCGGACGAGGGCGTGCTCGTCCGCGTTGGGGCCTTCGAGCGGGGAGCCGACGAAGACGACGACGCGCTGGCGGAGGTTCTTGTTCTGGCGGTGCTTGAGGGCGAGCTGGGCGATGGCGATGGCGGTGGGGATGGAGGCGACGCCGCCGATGCGGGAGGAGGAGGCGTGGAGGGCGGCGTGGATCTGGCCGACGTGCTTTGTGTGTGTAACGAGCACTTCGGGGCTGTGGGCAGCGTCAGCGTATAAGTCACGATGAGAGGGAGAGCGGGGGACCCTTTGCTGGCCATGGTCATGATGCCGACGGTGTTCTCGGCGTTGGAGTCGACCTTAGCCTGAAAGAGGGTGGTCGCGGCCTCGCTCTGTGCGCCGAAGCGGGTGGGGGCGTAGTCGCCGTTGCGCATGTACTCGGAGTTGTCGATCACGATCATGGTGGCCTCGAGCGGCATGATGGGGAGGTGGTGGAGGGGACGGAGGGGACGGAGAGGACGGTAGGCTGGACGCTGTGTGCGGGGACGAGCAAGACGCGTCACCCACGCGCGGTGTTTGGCGGTGTTTGGCGATGCACCTAATCGGGGAGCTCGGTGGCGTCGGCCAGCCTGCGAAGGGCTCGACAGACGGCGGGGAAGCGGCGCACAGCTGCCATGGCCACCCCGGATCAGCCATCGTCTGCTCCACGTCCCCTCCATCGTCCTCTCATGTTCTGCCGCAGATCCGGCCATCTTGTTCGCTGTCTTCTAGGGCGCTTGACCTAGTTATAAAGCTGTAGCAAGACGACGGCCCAATCGTGTTGCTACTCGCCGTGCCACCAGCACGAGGCCACTGCTCTCTTCTCTTCATAACCACTCCCACACACCCCATCGCGCTCACATCCCTTCGACATCTCGCTCACCATGGGCCGTTGGTCTCAATTCAACGAGGTATGTCTCACCCTCCAGTCCCCTCCCTCGCGACGCTTCTCACACCACGATGTCAAAGGACTCGACTCGACTCCCAGTGGGCATCACCCGCATCGCGTACGACGCCGACACCACTCGATACATGTTCCAAGACACGCACGGCCACCGCTACGTTGGCGCTCCCGGCGAGGAATACGGCGTGATGGTCCCCATTACCGCCGCCGACGCCCTCGCTCCGCTGGGCAGCGAGGTGCCGGGCAAGCACGCCGCGAGTGCGTCCTCCTTTCTCTCTCCTTGTGATCCCGCTCGCTCACACGTTACCATCGGACCCTGCAGAGCCCGCGTACGACAGGCCCGCCGTGTTCGCGGGCGACGCCCCCGCCGGCTCCCCGCTCGACTCGGAGTTTAGCTCCGACGACGATGACGTCGCCGCAACGCCCCCTCCGCCCGCGCGCCGCGCGCACGGACACACGCGCTCCCCCAGCGCGCCCTCCACCTTCGCCGACATCCTCCCCCCAGCCTCATCGCCCCCGCCCCGCCGCCCCCGCCGCCGTCCTCTTCCCACCTCCCCGCTTCCCCGTTCCGCGCCGGCAAGTCCCGCCGCGCCGCCTCCACGGGCGACGCCGCCCCCACCCCGCGCGCGGCGAGCCCGCGACGGGCCTCGGCGGTGGCAGAGAGAGGGAGGCCGACAAGGAGAAGGAGCGCACGTGGGCGTCGCGCCACCCGTCCATGCGCATCCCGAGCAAGGCCATCGGGCGCACGTTGACCGCCGTGCGCCGCCACCGCGAGGAGCGCGTCCGGAAGGAGGAGTATAGGCGCTTGGGCGCGGAAGGCGAGAAGAACGGCTGGTGAGCCCGAGCGTGAACGTCGATCCGCGTCGGTCCGTGCAGTGGTTAGGAATCGTGTATTCTGTTTTATTTCACGTGTGTGTAGAGTATGGTGGCTTGTAGGAAGGTAGGAAGTGTTATGGAATTAGGTGGGTATACCCCCAGTGCCCTGTAGAGAATCAAACGTAATGAGGGATCTGAGTGTGGAACTCGGAAGTGGATGCCTTGCCTTTACAAGCACAATTACACCGTGGACAACTTACAATCGCACAGCCCTCCGGGCAACACCTGGCACCACTCATAATGGCAAACTATCCCAATGGACAACCTGATATCCTTCAGGCTTCCCTTTCGATAGGACAATACTCATTGTGGAAGACCTCTGAGGTCTGCAACTTCCTGGCACATGACGAGCAGAAATAGGGCACTGTACAGATTCAACAGACAACTTTGCAGGTGAAATCAAAGCATCCAAAGGCCCTTGTTCAGGCCACACTGTGATGGGACGAGAGTGGTACTACTTAGTATTGGTATAGCATGCCTTGATGTGGCATCAGCAATCTAGCCATTTGTATGGCCGATGTTGCCTTGTAGGGGGTGTTGCGCTAAGGTATCACAATGAGGCTAATGATTGACTGAGGCCACAATGATGGTTGGATACACAGAGAATCAAAAAATCTTTGACACAGAGAAGTTGGGTTGCAAGTGAGAGACCATTAGAGAACAAGAACAGAAACAGGGTAAGCAACTGACATGGATGGAATCAATCACAACAATGTAGAAGAATACGAGACAAGTAGAATGGCCAGGGTACAGTGAGAAGGTTTCCCTATGGCTGTGAAATATATCAAGGGATGAGGTGTGCAACTAGTGATTCTCTTAGACCGTCATATCATTCCCTGACTTGTTCCTACCAAACATCTTCCTGCTGAAAGTAAAACAGGTCAGGGATTCCTGATGCCTGACGACTTTATGGAGACGCACCAAAATCGCTGCAATTGAGCAACATTATCCTTTGGAACCTTGAGTCTCGCACACACCACCTGCTTCCTAGTGTGCGCACATTCCCAAACTAGGAGCTTCTTGTACCATTTGCGGACAACCTTGGACATAATGGATTCTCTCTTGCTGTGAGAGACAGGGGGGGGGGGGGGGATTGCAACAATGGGGCAGACAGGACGGGCCATGGGACAGCTCTGAGGGGTGAAGGTAAGCTTTGCCAGGGACTACGCTGTGGTTGACAAGATTGCTGATACTCACCACTAGTTGGATGACTGTTGAGTTAGGAAAGGTTGGGGGGATGAGCGCAGGTCTTACACAGGTGAATAGGGGTGCAGGGTCAAGCAATGTTGAACTCAAGAGCAGAGTGAGGTGCAGCAAGGAGGGCGATAATAGGGTGCGAGCAGTTGTGCACCAGTGTTTGTGCTTGTTATTCTCTCATGCCTTACCAAGCCGCATCACTTCTCTGAGTGGGCTACTGCTGACACCAACGGATCATGACCGGTGAATGGCAGACTATTGTTCTTGTGGGCATGTCCAGGACGGCGTTGATGAGCATGCACCCACTCTAGGATTCAAGAGAGGTATTTGGGAAGCTTTTGGGAGAGACCAAACAGCTCTAGACAAGTACCAAAGACACCGACTTGTACCGAACATGGTTGGCCCTCACCCAAACGACTGCAAGCCACCGAAGGACATTTGGCAGCACTTGGGTCAGTTTGCACACATGTCATGTACTTACTAAGACTGCACAGGAGTCATCAAAGGAGCCTTACAATGTTCTATCACTGGATCGGGATCAGACAGCCCGTTGATGAGCGCACCACCACTCTAAGCGCCAAGGCCCCTATTTTTGAGTTCTATGAGTGCTAGCATGCTGACCTCATGGAGTACCCTAGTCACCGCTAGATGCTACCGTAGCTTAGCATGAGTCCCTCCGATGTCCATCACGAGTGCGATATCACGGTCGTGGGCTGACACGGTCTTTCTTGAGCGCCTTGGTCATTACCTCGCAGCATCTCATCCCTCTCTCATGCGGTCACACAATGACCTAGAGCCTATTGCACTAACTGTGACACTGCCAAGCTCTCGACATATGCCTCAACAAGGTTGACCGTGAGGGCATCACCGTGGGCGGCTCCGCGGTGCAGCATGGCAGCAAGCTTTGTTGAGCGCGCCTATTGGACAGTACAGGTCTCGTGATCCCCTTCTCCTTGCACTTCCTAGAATCACCTTGTCTCGCTGATTCACCTCCTTACTGAATATCACTTTGTCTCTCTACTGTGGCATGACAGAACCTTGTGGTCTTCGAGTATCTCTACACATGGTTTTCTTTTATCTTTCTATGTTACGGTCTTGGTGCAATATCAACCCATTCTACCTTACGAGCTCGCGATTACTCTACCTTTCTCGATTTACTATAAAAACCTACTTACGATGCTGCAATGCACTAGTTTCAAACACCCCTCTGTTTAGAGCTCAACTTTGCAAGAAGATCTTGCTCGTATCGCATCCACATCAACCTCACTCTTATCTTGCTCAATTTAACTCTTGTCGTCTCTATTGTCAGGGCCTTTGTCGCTGCCCTTGAAGTCCTTTGATCGCTCACTCGTGATATTGCTATTGTCACGTGCGAGAATAATCTTGCATTATCTCGCCCAATATTGAGCACCACCACGGTAGTTCCCGCACGCGCCTTGCACAACCCTGCATCACCTCGACCGATATCTCGACATCGTAGTATGTATCTCATGCCCCGCCTCGTAACTCACAAAGGTCCTTCGATATTCTAGTAAAGTCAGCTCTCCGCCTACCCCGTGTTTAGTGGTGTGTTTTGTTGTGTGTTTTCGCATGCAGAGCCATTGCAAGTGCATCACTGTTTGGCCAATATTATCTATACCCAGTCAGTCCTTATCTCTTATCTTCCCGACTTCCACATGTTCAGTCAAACACAATCTTGCACCATCGCTTGGCCACCCAAGTTGTACGTTTACTATTTCTTTCTTTTCGTTGGCTCTCCAGTGCCTGTTCCTGCTGTCAAGGTCTAACAGGTGTTTGGGTGTCCCACTTTGGATCCCCAGTTTTACAGGGTTGTTTCCGTATTAGGGGACCCTATCTGATGCACACACATAGTGGGATATGCGACTTACTATGTGTCGACGAAGCAGTCCAAACCTACATCCGGAATGATGTAAAACTACCAAAGGCTTGGTCTGCAATGACTATAAACTAGTTATCGTCCAGAACAACGCTAAAGCTACCAAGACCCTCGGAGCGTGGATGTATTCTGACAGTAGAAGTGATGACCCCACCGGTGCGGAACCCTGCCGATTAGGTCGAGGCGCTTCCATATTCCATACGCTCATGAGCATGCACTCGCTATGGGGTCCAGGGAAGGTATTAGTGAAGCTTTGGGAACAGGCCGAACAGCTCTAGACAAGTACCGAAGACGCCGACTCGCACCGAACACGGTCGGTCCTGACCCGACCGACCACAAGCCACCGAAGGATGTTCGGCAGCACTCGGGTCAGTTCGCCCACACTTCACTTACTTACCATGACCGCACAGGAGTGTTACAATAGGTGTTTACGAGATTGGAGTCAGTAGTCCGTTTCGGCCAATGTGCTCCGTGAGTCGGTCGGTCCTTATCGCTTATCTTCCCAACTTCCGCATGGTCGGTCGAACACAATCTGGCACCATTACTTGGCCACCCTGGTCGTACGTTACTTCTTCTTTATTTCCATTGGTTCTCCAACACCTGTTCCTGCTACCTACGCTCGGACGATGGATACCAAACGGTCGGGATTTCGCCATAGCTGATTAACTTTTATCTTATCACCTTCGGAACCCATATGGACATCTCACCTACCTTCTTATCTTCTCTGTTTGCTAGGGCTTGGCGCCCGTTTGGCATTTACTCTCATTTCTCGTTCGTATTTTACTTAGGGGCTCCGTTTACTATAAAAACCTACATACAACTCTGGAATAAACCAGCTTTTGAACCCCACAGTTCAGAGCTCATTCACACTCGTCTCAATCATTGAAATCGTCTTCGCTGACTTTCGCAAACTCGTCCTCCTCGTCGTTCGGCCTCGTTCGCGTTCGTACTCGTCTTCTCGCTCGTACCCCTCGTCCGTCTTCGTATATTGTCAGAGTCCCGTGTGACTCTTGAAGCACGTAGTTGTCGATCGCGACACTACCTTCTCGTTACCGACCAACTCCCCGACCCAACTCGACCGACTGAACGTTCGGTCGGTGTTCGGTGCAGTCCCGAAACCATTCGGGCGCTTTAATCTCACCCTCTTCATTACTCTTCAGTGCACCCTCGCTTTCTCCAGTCCTAACTAACGATTCCTTGTGTATCAGATACTAGCTCCAGCACCCCTGCACTAGAGGTTGTTTTGGTGTTGTGCTCGGCACTTAGAGACGCCTCTAGCGTATCAACGCCCTACAGTAAAAGAATATGGGGTTGACATGGTTCAATTCTGTGCAAGGGGTTTGGGGACGCGGAGCAGGTTGTCAGCTACCCTATCGGGCCTCGACTACACTGCAGTGCACCCATTCTACTCTTGAAGTCAGAAGCAAGAAATTCCGCTTCAAGAGCCAGTCAAGGGGCAACTAGGATTGTGCCCTGGACTCAGCAGTTAAAGCCTTAGGAGAAGGGAAGAGATTGGCCACTCTTTGTTCAGGACCTATCTACCTAACGTCTGAAATGACAGTAAACTACTGTCCCTCGTTCTAGGGATCGTATTGGAGCTGGAATTACCTTCCAGCTGCAATAGTCCACAATGACATTAAACTACTTGTCCCTTCAAGCACAGGGATCGTGAGTGGCGACTTCAGACAGGAAGTCACCGCTTAGTCCGAAATGACCTTAAACTACCCTCGCTCCGGAGGATCAAATCTATCGAGACTCGGAGGCATAGTCTGGTGATAGCAGATGTCTGCAATGACGATAAAACTACAGGTCATCCCAAGACCATAACTTGGACTGCCCTTCAGGGACAGAAAGTCTGAGTCGTGTCAGAATATGCCTTGGCACTCAAGTCTATTCTTACACCACTCCAACACAAGTTATCCAGTTTGATAAAGTATAAACCGTCACCATCCTTTCTAAATGGGAACCCTGTCAAGAAGTAGGGCTTGGTCTATGGCCCTATGTGCATCACTGATGGATGTTCCGGCACGCAGAAAGGCCCACTGTCTTGTTTACAGGCTTCTATGTTGAGGATGGGTAGGTCCGCAACAACCTTGTTGTTTAAACCAGCAGGTCAGTCCACAATGATTAAAGGATAAACTAGTAGACGTCCACAACGACAAGACAAAACTACTATGGTCCAGGCATGACTCAAACTTGCCAAACCAAAAGGACATACCTTACAGCGACCTCACATATCACCATCTGTGTGGATAATCTGTGACCCAAATGGTTGTCAGAGTCTATTCATTTTCCAGTCTATTCAACAATGTCTATTCACTCAAATCCTTACACCTCTAACCAGGATGGGCCACCGTATAGGGCTAACAGAGTTAGGGGTCTTCATAGGGGTCTTGCCAGATTCAAAACAAGTTCTATTGTGGCGATAGAATGGGCTGTCAGGCCTAAGCCTTAAATAAGCGATCAACCTGATATTACCTGGAATCCCCCTTGATACCAGAGACCATGGAGGACCAGGATCTAACAAAGCACGACACAAGTGACAATCAGACACACACAGATGCATTCCTTATTCATCCATGATTCATTCGCATCGACACCTTTCTACACCCACATTGAGCAGGGAGTCCTGCTCCAAGCGGTTCCTGTGACCAGAGGCCCACTGGATTGTAATAACAAATGAGGCACATGCGGAAGATAACTTCTTTGGCAGCAGAACCAAACATGCAGAATGGCAGCTTGCATCAAAACATACCGATGAAGGAAAACATTGGTGATGAGCATGCACCCACTATGGGGTCCGGGGAAGGTATTAGTGAAGCTTTGGGGAGATGCCGAACAGCTCTAGACGAGTATTGAAGATGCCGACTTGCATTGAACATGGTCGGTCCCTACCCGACTGACTGCAAGCCACCGAAGAACGATCAACAGCACTTGGGTCAGTTCGCCTACACTTCACATACTTACCATGACTGCGCAGGAGTGTTACGATAGGTGTTTACGAGATCGGAGCCAGTAGTCCATTTTGGCCAATGTGCTCCGTGAGTCGGTTGGTTCTTATCGCTTATCTTCCCAACTTCTGCATGGCCGGTCAAACACAATCTTACACCATTGCTTGGCCACCCTGGTCGTACGTTACTTCTTCTTTATTTCCATTGGTTCTCCAACACCTGTTCCTGCTACCTACGCTCAGACAATGGATACCGAACGGTCGGGATTTCGCCATCGCTGATTAACTTTTACCTTATCACCTTCAGAACCCATATGGACATCTCACCTACCTTCTTATCTTCTCTGTTCGCTAGGGCTTGGCGCCCATTCGGCATTTACTCTCATTTCTCATTTGATATTTTACTTAGGGGCTCTGTTTACTATAAAAACCTACATACAACTCTGGAATAAACCAGCTTTCGCACCCCACAGTTCAGAGCTCATTCGCACTCATCTCAATCATTGAAATCGTCTTCGCCAACTTTCGCAAACTCGTCTTCCTCGTTGTTCGGCCTTGTTCACGTTCATACTCGTCTCTTCACTCATACCTCTTGTCCTCCCTCGTATATTGTCAGAGTCCCGTGTGGCTCTTGAAGCACATAGTTGTTGGTTGCGACACTACCTTTGTCGTTACCAAACGAATCCCCAACACAACCAACCAAACATTTGGTCGGTGTTCGGTGCAGTCCCAAAACTGTTCGGGCGCTATAATCTCACACTTCCCATTGCTCCTCAGTGCATCCTTAATTTCTAAAGTCGTCGCTAACAATTCCTTGTGTATCAGATACTAGCTCCAGCACCCCCTGCATTAGAGGTTGTTTTGGTGTTGTGCTCGGCACTTAGAGCCACCTCTAGCGTATCATCGGAAAGGAGGCTTGGCTTGGAAACCCACAGCGCTCCTAGATCAAACACAGTCAACGGAGATGGAAAACTCCTAGGTGTCGTAAACGACATAAGTCGGTCTTCACCCCAGAAAACAAAGTCTTGCCAGAAGTCACATCTGGACAAACGGGTCAAGAAAGCAATTGCCGATGGAATGTCGATGAAACCTCTTTTCTGCTCAAGGAGGTTGACCCTCGAAAGCTCGGGACCCGCAGCAAGCGAGTAGTCCCCTCAGGAGCTGGGACCTAGGAAGGGGGTATTGTTATGACTTGACTTATCGGGGCCTTTTGGCCAGTCTATGCCGATGTTAGTCTAACACATGCTAGGTGGCTCCATCATGGAGCGTACATAAAGGTAGTTGGCATGTCCTTGGAAGCCGACACTCCGATGGATCACTCAGCATCAGAGGAAAGGATACAATTGGGGTGTATCATAGAAGGTAGTATGATGCACGTGTTATGGGCTTAGGGCTTATGGGTAAGCACCTCTTCGTGACCTGGATGGAAAGGCGCGGATGGAGAAGCACAAAGAGTTGGCGCTGACTGAGAGAGCGGTGGCCATAAGCTAACTGAGGACGGATACCTCGGGAAGCACGGACATTTACCCTATACCCTATACAGTATATAAGGCCCATAGAATAGGCTGAGAACCTTCAGTCTATTCTTCTTTGTTCTTAGGTATCTCCACATACCTACCTTCGCCCTGCGCACCACTGCTATACACTCCTGTATTGCTCTCCAATATAGTCGAGACTTTTGTTACCCAGCCACTCTGTGTGCAACCTAGGGAAGAACCCGCTACTCTAGGGTTACTGAACAAGCAGTTCATAACATTCAGTGCAAGTTGGTGTCTTCGATACTCATCTAGAGTTGTTTGGTATCTCCCCAAAGCTTCCCGAATACCTCCCTCGGACCCTAGCGCGGGTGCATGCTCATCACTGGATTCCAAAATGAAGGTGATGGAAGTGACTGGACAGTTAGGCAAGACTGGGAAAAGGCCTCTGGTCTAGTCCACAGCCTGTTCCTTACCACTGTCACCCCCGAGCTACAGCAGCTCTGTGAACGATTTGTAAACAAACCTATATTCCGTGAAGCTATTGATGCCTTGAAAAACACAGACCACACAAGTGACGCACAAATGAGGAAGCGAGCGCGCCACCGTGCAATCAGATACATGATCAAAGATGGGAAGCTATGGCACATAGGGAACGGATGCTCCCCCCAAGCATGACCACATGTCAAGTGTGTCTCCTGCTCTGAAGCAGTTGACTGCGCGGCCACAGTGCATGGCCAGCTGCACTTTGGCCGCAACCACATCAAACTACAACTGCTTGACACGATCTGCAGCCCACAGCTCAACCAGTCAATTGTAACCGCACTCGCCAACTGTGCCCAATGCAAAAAGTTTGGGGGTACGCACCTTCACTCCCTCCTAAAACCCATCACCTGCTGTCACCTCTTTGAATTACTAGTAGCAGACTATCATCCCTACCAAAAGGCACAAACGGCTTCCACACTATTGGCCTATACCTCGACACCTATTCCCAACACATCTGGGGATTCAAATACAAGACACACAGCACTGCAAAAACCACAATATCAGGACTCACCACCATCACAACTGGCTGGACAAAACCCAACATGTTCATGACCAACAGCAGTTCCCACTTCAAAAATGCCAAGGTAGCCTTGTTCTACAAAGAACAAGACATCCGTCATGAAGTCATAGCAGCATACTCCACGTGGGTGAACGGCCTCGTCGAAGGAACAAACAAGATCCTCCTAGGCCGCCTCAAATGCCTATGTAGCCCAGAACTTGGCAAAGACGAGTATACCAATGTCAAACCCGAAAACATACCAAAAAACTGGCCAAAATACTTTGACCAGGTCATCAAGTGGCTCAACAACTGCATCCTTCCCACACTATACCACTCCCCCAACGAGCTCGTGCTAGGCCTGGTCATCAACATACCAAAAGTGTCCCTGAACACCGCAGAGGCGCCACCTTCCATAGCTGAGGTGGAACACCAACTTGCCTGCACAGAGTGGCGGTTCCTTGACAGCTACGCGTTCGTGGTGGGCCACATGCACAAACAAAAGGCAGTGTTTGACAGACACTTCGTCAACGCTGCACCAGGTGAAGTCATCTTTGCACGCTTCGACCTTGTCCAAGTCTATAGAAATGCACTTGATTTCACCCTATCTACAGTAAGCAAGCTGCTTCCCAAATGGTTACCCCCTTGGCACATCCATAGCCACATCATCAACTCCT
Source organism: Heterobasidion parviporum (assembly GCA_002994785.1). Classification (NCBI taxonomy): domain Eukaryota; kingdom Fungi; phylum Basidiomycota; class Agaricomycetes; order Russulales; family Bondarzewiaceae; genus Heterobasidion; species Heterobasidion parviporum. The sequence goes on from PDUQ01000018.1 coordinate 56,017, forward strand.
ACATCCTCAAAGACCTCAGCGGTGCCCTTCTACCCAGCAAATTCAGCTCTCGCCAACTCAGAAAATTTATGCCCCGTAGCGGCACAAAGCTCGCACAAGAACAAGCAAACCTACAAGACAAAAAAGACCACCCCAAAGAAGATGGCACCAATGGCCCCATCTTCCTGTCACAAACGGCTGTTCGGGACAAGAGAATCCTAAGCCACAACAAATAACAACACAAGGATGATAGATGATGGAAGAGGGAGAGTTGAGTCGGGGTTGATCAGACCGATATCTTTCAAGCAAGGAAGACTGTGAACAGCAGTTCCTAGATTGGATAAAGGTGGATAGCCTAGGGCTTCCATACTGCGGCGCAGCTACTTAAATATATACAAGCAAAAGCACGGACCAAGTATCAGTGGAACAGGAACACGAGGTGTAGACTTGAGAAAGGTCCTATGTGTCCTTATGGAGAGCGTGGTAAAAGTACAGTATGTAAGCAAGTTTGTAACATTACCCCCCCCTCTAGGCCATCAGTGCCAGAGACGGTAGGTAAGTCGTATAGTCCAAGAAAAACATAAGCAATGCATGCAGTAATCGATCGAGATTGAGTCATGAAGGGGAAATAATACGTAAGGGCACTCATCTTGTTGCCCCTTGCCGAGCTTTGACGCGATAGCCCTTGAGTACGGACGTCGAAGTACATCACCTGTTATAATTGCACGGGTACTGCGTCGTCGAGCCAAGTCCCTCTTCTCATCACACCGGTGATTGCCAGCCCAACGGATTCTAACTGTCGTAGACCCTGGCAGTTTTATGTTGTACCAGACAAGTTTGTCAATCCTTTAGAAGGCGTAAGCGGGGGTGCGAGTGTCGGAATTGCTAGAGTCATATTCAACGAAAGGAGGTGGGGTGCAGGAGGAACAACCGTTGAGTCCGAAAAACATGGGAATGGTGCGAGCGTGGAAAGGGGTACAAGTGAACCTGTAAACTCCCCCCGCGGGTCCAGTGACGTTGGTGTGTTCATAGGTTCCTGGCATCGGGCGAAGTGGAGCACCATTTGAAGCTGTCGACGAGGGACGAGATACCAGAGCTGTGGTAGGCATATGGTAGTTGTCGGCCGGGTGGAAGGTGTCGGCGAGAGGTCTGGGTTCGTCGAAGCCCATTAACCTCTGTTGTCCTGCACTGATCCGGGCGATGATGGTACCTTCTCTGATCTGCAGGGACCTCTGTGTGTGCATGACAAAACTCCATTCTTCTCGTAGCACCTCCAAGGCCCTTTCTACTTTGTTGGGGGTGCCCTCTATGAGTCCCATGAGGTAGGAGATGGGTGTCGTGAGATAGGTCTGTCGGTCGGGGAATACAACTCTAGAAGTTCCTTCGTGAAAGAGAGGTGGGGGAGAGGGGGAGTGAGAAGGAGGAGAGGGGAGTGTCTGTCGGGCCCTATCCCTTTCTTCGGCTTCGATCCGCTGTTCATCTACCGCGTCTTGCTCCAAGATCCTCCTGACTTCTTCCTCATGACATTTGATCCTGTTCCTTTCTCACATGTACTCGTCAATTTCCTCGTTTGCCTCGTTCATAGCTACCTCCTCATCAGTCATCCAGGGGAGCACTCCCCTCTCTTCTGAGACATCAGATTCGGTGGACAGGGTAGACAGGGCGGTTTGGGTTGATGCGTCGATCATGGTTGGGTTGGAAGACACAATGGTGGAGGACATGGTCTGTTCAGAGTAGGACATGATGCAGGTGGGCGAGGTGAGATAGGAAGTTGTTGAAAGCAGAGGAGGTCCGAACAGATGAGGGGACTGAAAGGATTGAATTTGAGATTTTATACATCCCTGGTTCTGCCTTTTCGAATATTTGTCAGGGTTGTTCTTAGGGGTATGTTGGTTGGGTGTCTCGTGTCATACGCTTCTACTAACTCCTTGGCGTTTCCCAGGTTTGCACGTGTGATCCATTCGTCCGAGGAGTTCGGGTACCCTTTCCAGTGCACCAAGTACTGGTATCCACGGCCTTGCTTTCTCTTGTCAAGGATCTCTTCAACTTTGTACTCTTCTTTTTCCTTGATGAGATCAGGTGGGGGGTGTTCAAAGTTGGGTCCATGGGTATTTGTTTCTTTGTATGGCGTTATTAGGGAGGCATGGAACACAGGGTGTATCTTCCATGTCGGTGGGAGTTTTAATTTGAATGTAATGGGTCCTATTTTCTTTTTGATGACGAATGGTCCATGTAGTTTTGGGGCTAGTTTGTCTTTGGGGTGTGTCGTCGTAATGTTCTTTCCTGATAGCCAGACCTTCTGTCCTTCTTTTAGCATGACCTCGTTTTCCGCGGTTTTTCTCTTCATCAGTTCAGCTGCTATTTCCAGGCTGGCCTTTGTTTCCTTTCTCATTCTTTCCAGTGCTTCTAGTCTCCATTCTATGTTCGGGATGTCCAACCTCGCTTCTATTTCAGGGGCGAAGGATGGATTGTACCCATACATAAGTTGAAACGGTGATTGGTGCATTGCTGAATGTTCTCGAATATTGTGTGCAAATTCAGCATACGAGAGGAGTTCAGGCCAGTTTGTTTGTTCATAGTTACAGAAAGCGCGAAGGTATTGTTCAAGTTCTTGGTTGACTCGTTCCGTTTCTCTGTCTGTTTCTGGATGGTATGCCATGGATAATGCGGTAGTTATTCCTAGTTTTTTCCAGAGTTCTTTGGTAAACCTCATGGAAAACTGCGGTCCTCTATCTGATATTATCTTCCTGGGTAATCCATATCGTTTCCACACATTTTTCATGTATAAGTCCACTGTCCCTTTGGTGTCTATGGCCTTGGCACATGGTGTGTACACAACCCCTTTTGTGCTTCTGTCCACTGTTATGTGTATTGAATCGTATGGTCCGACTTAGGGTAGGTCCATAATGAAGTCCATTGTGACCGTTTGCCATGGTCCTTCTGGTATTTTGTTTGGAACGAGGGGAACACATGTAGGGTGTGTGATGTTTTTTGTGTTTTGGCACGTTGCACATCCTGTTACGTATTCTTTGACAAAAGTGGACATTCCAGGCCACCAGAAGTTGTCAGAGACCAAGACGTATGTTTTCCATCTTCCTGGATGTCCTGTGGCAATAGAATCATGATACATTTGAACTATCCGTCTTCTGAGTTCATCATCCTGTGGTACATATATTTTTCCTTGATGCCATATGAGTTCGTCTTCGAAGTTCCATTTCTGTAGTCCTTTGGCCAGTGCTCTTGGTCTGGATGCTTTTATGATTTCCATTGCTTCCATGACTTCTTTATCGCGTGCTGTTACTTCTTTTAATTTCTGCTGTAACTGCTTGTCTAGTATTTTGATTGTACCTCGTCCCGTTGCACTTTTGACAAACAGTTGTGGGTTTAACAATGTTTGGTTTGTGTTGTCTGTGTTCACCCCCCGTTTTAGGTCTGGACACCGGGACAGAGCATCGGGACGATGGGTGGTGCCGGGTTTGTGTATGAGAGTAAAGTCGAAGTGGGAGAGAAATAGTGACCATCAGGCTTGTCAGCAGGAGAGAGTTCGGGACGAAGAGAAGTAAAGGAGGTTCTTGTGATCGGACCAGATTTCGAAAGGCCAACGGGCGCCTTCCAGGTAAACGTGCCAGTGATCGAGGGCATGTATGACAGCAAGCAGTTCTTTATTAAAGATGTCGTAGTTTCTTTTGGTGGAGTTGAACGACTTTGATAGGTAGGTGATTGGGTGCCAGCCGTCGCCGGGAATTTCTTGCGAGAGGATGGCACTGGAAGCGAAATTGAAGGCGTCCATTTCAAGGCAGAATGGTTTCTTATGATTGGGGTATATGAGGACAGGTGAAGACGTGAATGAATGCTTCAGGAGCGTGAATGCTTCGTGACAGGCGTCCGACCACATGAATGGGGTGTCTTTCTTGGTTAGATCGTTGAGGGGTCAAGCCAGGGTCGCAAAGTCTTGGATGAAGTGTCGATAGAAGTTACCGAACCCTAAGAATGACTGGACTTCTTTCAGGGTTGTTGGCACAGGCCATTCCGAGATGCCTTCGATTTTGACGGGGTCCATAGAGATGCAATCTGTGGATATGATGAACCCGAGGTATTCAACGGTGTCGACCTTGAAGTAGCACTTTGTTGGTTCAAGGAAAAGGTCATTGTTCAGCAGTATCTTCATGACCTGTGTAGTTACCCATCAATGTTCCTCGATCATTTTAGTGAACACCAGGATGTCGTCCATATAGACCGTTACAACCTGTGCGATGATGAGGTCGTGGAAAATCATGTTCATCATGGTTTGGAACGTGGCGGGGGAGTTGCAAAGGCCGAAGAACATGACGAGGCACTCGTATAGTCCATACTTGGTTAGGAAGGCCATTTTCCATTTGTCTCCTTCTGCTACTCGGATGTTGTTGTATCCCCATTTTACATCAAACTTGGAGAAGATCCTTGCTCCTGACTTCGCGATGGTTTGAATGACATCATCGATAAGAGGTAGCGGGTATTTGTTTTTTATGGTCCATTCATTCAGTCAGTGATAGTCTTGGACTGGTCGAAGGTCTCCTTTCTTTTTGTTTACGAAGAAGAAGGGGGATGCCTGTGGAGACTTCAATACTCGGATGGTCCCTCTCTTTAGATGTTCTTGTAGCATATCGTACAGCTTGTCTTCTTCTAGTTCGGTTAGTGGGTACAGTTTGCATCCTTTCGGTTCCCATCCTGGTTTCATCTCGATGGTGTGATCCCAGGAGTTGTGTTCAGGTAATCATTGGGATGCTTCTTGGCTAAAGATTTTCGCAAAGTGTTTAAGGACATATTTCGGGACTATTTCTTCTGTTGTTTGCACGTCCTTTTTTTTGTTCGCCACTTCCGCTAATTCTTGTGATTTACTATGAGTCGACCGAAGTTGGACTTCTCCTTCGTAGTTTAGTTTGAATGGGTCTTCATTGTACCATTCTTCATAAAACTCGGCAAAGAAGTCGTCTTCTTCTTTGAGGTCTTCTAGTCCATCTTCTATTTTTGCATAGTTGATCACTTTATTGTTCCCTGGTTGTTTCAGTTTCTCCGCCGTTATTGTTATCTTGGGTCGGCTGACAATGCAAGTGGTGGCACAGGAGGAAAATGTGAGGCAGTTTTTTACCCAATTAATCTGGGGATTATGTTCATGTAGCCAGTCTGTCCCTAATATGATGTTTTCTCCTCCAAGGTTGGTTACCAGCAACTCGCATCGTTTGTCATGGTAATCCCCTTCTGCATTCGTCATCCGCATTAGGAGGCATGCCTTTCTTGTGATAAACCCTCCTTCGTTAGCTGATCCGTCTACGTTGAAGACGGGTATTGGTGTGCGTATTTTCTCGATTTTTATATTTTCTTCTTGGCAAAACTGTTCGTCGATGAGGAGTCCTTCTGCCCCTGAATCGATCAGTACTCTTCCTTTGGTGTTTCCTCTTTGGTGTTTCAACTGGGTTTTTATACGCATGGATGATTTTTGATTCGATTTGGTCAGCCGTACAGATAATGGTACACGAGAGGGGCGAGGGGATCCGTCATACACCGATGATGTGGATCATGCTAAAAATTTGTGTCCAACTCTTTTCTTCCGCTTTCCCTGCTTAGAGCTTGTAGCAAAGCTTCTTGTTCGTCCCACCTGAGCTTTCCTATAAACCTCTCGACCTCTTCTCTGCTAACCTCAGACTCCTGCAGACGTACAGTCGCATTCTCCCCAGGTGAGTGGGCCTGCCGAGCTGCGAGTCTAGCCCTAAATGGGTTAGTTGTCGCCACGCTTCCACCCTGTCCCTGAGCTGCTTCTTCGCCACCGCTTTGAGCACACACTGAGAATGCTCGGCCATTGCTTCTTCCTCCGCCGGCCAGTGAGGGTCCGGCCTGAGCCGCGTTGTACCCCATTTTTCCGTTACTCAATTGAACATATCGAGCTGTCCCTTGAGGTATCCTAGACAGATCCCTGGCGGGACATTGGTTGGCCATATGCCCTTTCTGTCAACAGTAGAAACACCCACCCTCTACACAAAGCCTGGTTCGTTCCGTATCAATGAGGGGAGTGCGTAGCACGTCAACTGCCATGGGTACGACCAAGTTGTTCATATTAGGAGGGGTGTTAGATGAATTGTAGCGAAAGGGGTTGGTCCTCTGTACTGTGGGGATGGATCCTTTTATGCTTTGGAGTTCCCTCCATTAGTTGTCGAAGCGTTGAGTATATTTGATCCAGTCCGCAATAGTAGCTGGCATATTGGGAAGTCTGCAGACCTGTTTGAGGATTTCTGGGTGAATGGCTCGGCGGAAATAGTCGACAGTAGATTCCATATCAAATCCGCTTTCTGCCGCAGTGATTTGGAAGTCTGCAACAAAGTTGTCTGCTGTTCTTTTTCCTATTCTCATGGTAAACAACTTCTGTCACGCCTTCTGTTCGGTTCCTTCATCTCGGAACGTTTCTGCGAGTTCTATCAGAAAGTCTTCAAATGTCCCCCACTCAAGCCTCGTTTCTCCTGCCCTCCAGATTCTGAGTTCTCTGTCGTAATAGTACCTTTGGGTGTACATCGAGGTGGTGCCTTCCCTCATGTATGACAATATGAACAGGATTTTGCTTTTGTCATCTGTGAATTTTGTGGGGTTGGCGACGATGTACATGTGGCATCCATAGATCCATTCTCGGTATTTAGTTCTGTTGCCATCGTACTCCTTTGGTTTGTTAAGTTTATCTGACATATTGTCTGAGTCGTCTGAGTCACTTAAGTTGGTTGGATTGTTTGGGTCTGGTGGGTCGGAGTCGGGAGGTTCCTTTGACGGGTTTAGTTTTGTCCAATTTGGTCCAGGTGAAGGGGTTCTTTCTTTTGGTGGGGTCGGTGGATTTTTTCTGGGTTCTGGATCTTCCTCGTCGATGGGTGTTACTGATTCTTTTGGGATGATTCCTTCGATGATATCTTCCTTTGGGATTTTGCTTGGTCCTGATGATGTGTTCCTGGTGATTAGGGGTGCTACCGTTCTAAGCAGGGCTTTCCTATCTTCCCAGGCTACAAGTAGTGCTTCTACTGGTTTCCCGCTATCTGGTCCTCCTGTGTAGATCCAGTTTCCTTTCGAGGTGCGTCTGATAGTTTGTCCGAGATAAACATATGTTTTCGTGTATTCAAAGTAGTCGGTTCCGTGCAAAACTTGCCCTATGTCCTTTCCTTTTCCTTTGGAAGTCGTGGTGGAAGATCAAAAAAGCCCACACTAGTCTCGACCTGATCAAGGTTCGAGGGTCAAGGCAACAGCAGCTTTTCCTAGTACGTATTTGTATCGTGCCTTTCCGTATGTACGTATATAACGTCAGATGCAATTGTTTTGGTTGTACCTCTACTGGGTTAATTACCAGATAGAGATGTGCTACAACCTGAAACGACCCACAGTGAAGTGGTATCGCCCAATCATTCGTCTGAAGTGTACAGTAACTATTATGGTCGACAGACGCTTGTCTTTTGGGACTGCCTAGCGCCATATGTAAATATCCGGTGTTCTGCTAGAAGGGATAAAATGGAAGGGGTGTGTTTGTGGAGTAGGAAGTGTAGAGAGGTTATCCAGATGTCACAAACGGCTGTTCGGGACAAGAGAATCCTAAGCCACAACAAATAACAACACAAGGATGATAGATGATGGAAGAGGGAGAGTTGAGTCGGGGTTGATCAGACCGATATCTTTCAAGCAAGGAAGACTGTGAACAGCAGTTCCTAGATTGGATAAAGGTGGATAGCCTAGGGCTTCCATACTGCGGCGCAGCTACTTAAATATATACAAGCAAAAGCACGGACCAAGTATCAGTGGAACAGGAACACGAGGTGTAGACTTGAGAAAGGTCCTATGTGTCCTTATGGAGAGCGTGGTAAAAGTACAGTATGTAAGCAAGTTTGTAACACTTCCCTGGCAAACAAACAGAACACTCCGTGCTAGAGGACTTACCATCCGGGGACCCCACAAACAAAGACGAATCGGAGGGCTCAAACACCTCTGACCCTGAAGACAATGCCAAAACGGAGGACAAGGAAGACAAATCATGTCCTTGCACCAGGCGCGCACTATGGTCGGGACACATTATTCACATCCAAGGGCAGGGGGGCACATGGAGTAGTAAAACTCCATACCAAGGAGAGAGAGAGAGCGTAGGGAGACACAAGGGAGTGCAGAAGGGGAAGCAGGCAGAGGAGGAAGGCGAGGCCATGGGACAAAGGGATCCGAGACGAGGGGAGCTTAGGGTTAGGGGTAGCACACACACCGCCTGTAGCGCCAGACACACCACCACCATCTGCCATCACATTTTGTTACTAGTCCAGCAAGCTGCACTAGTGATCGCATAGAGTGAGGTACGGTAGTGGGAGGGAGGGATGACATGATCATTGCAGAGAAGTTGCCGTCTTCTATTTTGGTTCCCATTCTGGCTAACAACTCCTTTGACCATAGTAGGGAATCTAGATGGGCTCAGACGTCACCACCTTCTGCACACCTCACTTTCATCATCTGACGATGGATGTCAACCTTCGTAAGGTCTGACTTCTGTTGGAATTCATTCAAGATGGCAGAAGCTTCATCCTGTTCAAACTTTGCAATCTTTTGATCTAGATTGTTGTGTTTGAGGATGTCATGGAGTGTGGGAACATGATCTTTGGGAAGAGAGGAGGGGTCTGCTTCTTGTGTTGCAGTGCCATTCAGATGTTGTACCAGGCCTTGTGCCTTGATAGAGTTCTTGAGTCTGGTCTTGTATGTGATCCAGTTTGAGCTGTCAGAAGCAAGCTTTGGAATACTGTAGAAGCTCTGTGAATTGGATGACATCTGTAGGTCACCAGGGCCCATAACCTGTCAGGGTTTGCAAGAGCAGAGTCAGGCTAGTGATAAATGAAAGGCTCAGTAATTGCGAGAGAATTACTGAGTATACTATTATGTACCTAGCAAGAAATGAAAGGCTACAGTACATTAGACAGATTGTGTAAAAGGTAAGTAACTGTGCTCACCTCAGTAATTGCAAGAGAATTACTAAGGGGACACAATGCACCACGCAATGCAATAGTGACTGCATGTCAGAGTGAGAAAACATATGGCTGTATAGTAATAAGCCACCGAAGGCCAGAAAAGGAAGTAGTGTTGGATAACTGAAACGTAAGTAAGAGTCTATTGCAGAGAATAGAGACAATGCGCAAGGTGCATTTGATAACCCCAACACTTGAATGGTGCCAGGTGTTGCCCGGAGGGCCATGGTATTGAGACATTTGGTCAGGTATTTACAGTAATTTAATAGTAGTTGGAGAGTATGCAGGAGGTAGGCAGTCAGAATGGCTAAACCATGCTCAACTGTGGTCCAGGCAATTGCAGGCAGATGAGTCTCAACAGAGGACCATGTGATCCGTGGGAATGTAGATGGACGCCTTCCAAACCGGGACACACCTTGGACTTGGCAGGCAAAAGATGCCCGCCGTTCCACCTCAGAGGGGCGAACCTCCAAGGAAACGCGTCAAGCTCGATGCAGACTCGAGAGCGTCGCATACTTTTGCCAACATCGGGCAAATCAGGGCGAGCTTACGCAGTCAACATCAAGACGGCCTCACAGAAGGTACGCCTTGGTTCACACATCTCTCTGTCTGTGCTCACGGTCATTTAGCTTTGACCGCATTGCGGAACCAATTCACCGTCAAGACGAATGAAGGAACGATATCGCCTCAGGATGCGCGCCTAGTCTTGGCGAGAGAGTGGATGGAAGTGGATCCGAGTGCGCAAGAGCTGTTTGCGTTATGGGAGGGGGCAAATCAGGTACGAACCCCACCAATCTTCCTCCCCGCAGGCTGACGACGGCCTCAGCGTCAATTTTCATTTTTAGCTCTCGTTCTTTCCGTCATATCGTCCCTCTTGACCGTCCTCTCCTCTCACTACACGTATCATGTGTTTGGATATCCCATTCTCAAAACCCTGCTCTCCCCACAATGGATGCGTCACCTCAACTCGTACTTGGGCGGATCGCATAACGACCTTATCATGGCAGCCCTCAAGGTCCTCAACGCTATGACTGCGTTTGCGAGTGGGAAAGAACGGAAAGCCTTGTTTGAAGCGTTTGCATGGGAAACGAAGGTCCGTTGTTTTGTCATGGCCATTCGGTGTTTCCTAAACCTCTATGCAGTCATTGCCAAAACTTTTCTTCATGAGGCGGAAGGGAAAAAATAACCAGTCTGTAGATGTAGTGTCGCGACCAGGCAAGTCGTTCAACAAGTATCAAAGGTTCGGTAACTCACAACTTGATTTTTAAGACATCCGAACCCTCTACATCAATTTTATTCTGTCCTTCGTAGATACTACCGTCTCAAGCTCTGTCAAAACTCTTTTTCTTGAGCAGCGGCGTGATGTCTTCTTGTCCATGTTCAAAGGTCTTATCCAAGACCCGTACTTAGTCGTGCAAAAAGTACTGGAAGTGTGTTGGGCTGGCATCTGGTCAGACCATAAAATCAAAAGGACGCTCAAAGTCGGTCTGTTCAACGAGGCGTGCCTCTCTCAGGTAAGCTTTTTACACATCCTCTCTTCGGTACGGTGTATGAATAGCTATCAGATCATCAAACTTTATGATCGTTCATTGCCGGAAGGACCTGACGATGACCAGGTGCCTGCCGACCTTATTCACCACTTTTTGCTTGCTATCTGCACTCGGCCTGGAATTGGAGTCTGCTTCCGAGATCGTGGTTGGTATCCGCGAGAAACCGATGACGACGAACGAACCACAGAAACGGACGCTGGGGACGCGTATCCGAGGGGCGGTCGAGTGTACAACAAGATCCTTGGTAATCTATTGCGCACGCTTCGAGTGAACGACGATGCTCGGCAACAGGAGCTCGCGCACAGAATTTTGTCCGCGTGTCCTGAGCTTGTCGCTAGGTATGTCTTCTACAAAGTTGCAAGAAACGAGTTTGACGGCGATTTCAGATACTGGTCGGCAGCGGCGCTCACCCTCGAGCCGCGTCTGTCGTCGAAGTGGATAGCAAATATTTCATTTTTTGCCACAGTCTTGTCGCTTCCAGTACCCGAAGCTTGCTTTCTGCTCCCAAACAGCTCGTTGTACCAGCCGACGCCACCACCGCTGTCAGTGGTAATTGAAAACGTGCTACCGTCAGTGAATACGAAGGCACATTTCTCGCGCGGGTTGCAGTCGACTTCGCCTCTTGTGCAGCACTATACGGCACTTGCCATTGCGAAGTGCTTGACGAAGTACAAGACGGTGTTGACATTTTTCCGCAAGGTTCAAGCAGTACTTGAGGAAGATGAAGATGGGGGGCAGTGGAGCAGACGACGCCAGGAGATCGAGCGGGAGGTCCGCCGTCGGGTTCCTGATTTACAGGTCATCGTTGCGTTCTCACAACAAAAGTCTAGTGATGGCGCTGCCACGCAGAACGCCACTCAGGCGGCCTTGCTAGCGGAGAGCTCGACTAGGTTGCTTTGGCTATATCACCAGTGTCTCCCTTCTCTGGTCGCCGAGGCACGGTTTGACGTTGGAAAGTTACTGCTCTACATATCCGACACTGTTCTCCCAGAGCGAGATTCACTGGATCCTATTTCTGGTTTAGCGACATTACGTCAATTGCATGTTTTACGGCTGCTGCAGGAGAGCGAACAATTTGCATGGTCCGGCAAGACTGGTGAGCAAAATTGATCAACTGCTATATATCTCACTCTCACGAGTCTCATGCATTCATAGGCTCCCACACACATCTCTACGTCCTACTGAACAATTACACTGCAACAGAGTCTACGGCTATCCGAGACGCTATCGAGGCGCTTGTATCTCACGTTTTATCCGAGAGCATACTCTTCAAACACGATCCAGATGAAGTACACTTGTGGCTCGCTTCGTTACCATTCTTGAAACGCGCTTCCGACGCCGAGGCTCCCGATGGCGCCGCTCTTACCGACGAGAGGCAGACAGTGATTGCTTTTTTGGATGAGTGCGTGCAGCGCTGCATGAAGACACCCTACCGATATCTCGAAGACCTAGATGCTCTTGTACCATCTTCTAGCGCTGATCTAGGGCGCGACTCCCAACTGCCAGACGCTCGACCAAGTCCACTGATTATGACGGTGGTAGAACAGCTCGCTCATAAAATCGCTGGTAGCCTTCTTGCTCCTTCGGACGTGTTGGCTGTCGTTACTTTCATCCGAAAACTCGCGCTCAAGATCGCAGGCAAGCAACAGGACATTCGGGTCATCAATTCACTGGTCGACAGAATAACATCCCTTCCGTTCGACGAACATTTGTCTGCAAAGTTCCCTGTCCTCAAGCAATCGGTTCTCCGAGAGATATCGATTTTACGTGTCTGTTTGCGTAGCATCGCAGACTCGCCCATCTCCGTTCGGATGGAACAAAATGGAAATCCTGCTGTAGAAGATTTTTTGGAAGAAGTGGAGCAGTTGCCGATCCGTGCGTTTTGTAGGACATCTACCTCGAATCCTACTCACGATGTTTTAGCTGCTTCAAAGTTGTCGCGTCAAGTATCTGCTTACGAGCTTGTTGATTGGTTGCGTCTTGTCGACTGCTCCTTGCAAACCAGCGATGTCAGGCGCTTGCTAGTCGTCATCGAACGCCTTTACAAGCCAGCCATCGGATCTCTCATAACTCACCTTGATCCTCGCCAGAATTTGCTGTGGGATGCGACATTTGCAGAGGCAGGAATTTCTCACCTTGAATCTGTGTGAGTGTGCATCGTCGGTTTCCCTTCCAAGAAAAGCCAGCTGAAGTCGATGTGTACAGCTTGTCGTTTGATTGGCTTTTCCTTCAATGCGGGCATGATCGACTTTCGGACGGGGCATACCGAGAAGCCTTAGTCGGCACGATTTTCGCAGGAAGTCATGTTCTAACGCAAGCTAAGGTCGCGTTCAACCTTATCGGCCACAGGTTGCTAGCCACGCAGACCTCGTATTCTTTCCAGCGAGATATCTTACTCCTAGGTGCGGCCATTATGCGGCAAGCGAGGTCAAAGTTCTCTGAAGACGAGATGGTGCGCCTGAAAGAATATGTGTTCGGTTTAGGTGCTGTGAAGGAGATTTGCGTGTCTTTGACACTTGATGAGACTGTACAAGAAGGTGTGTGTTTGTAGTGGAGTTGCTGTAGAGTCCGCTGACACCTTGCAGGCCTGGACAAGTTTTTGAAAGACTCAGTCGATTCTACTAACCTTGAAGACCGACGGTTGATCTCCGGATTTGCTTCGCAATGGGCAGATATCACAAGAGCACTTTTGGGATCTAATACACGCAGTCAGGTAAGCTCGAGCCCATTGTCGAAGTAGCATCTTACCAACACATGAGAGACAGGTTGTTCATGCCATTCCTTGGATTCGATATTTCGATCAAGAGCATCTACTGACACTATTCGACGAACTCATCAGAGACACAGACAGCACGTTGGACAGTGTTTCGATAAGCCTCCTGAACGCCGTTCTCGTTTCTATCGAACGGAGTTCGTTGGCATCGACCGACATCGGTTCACATCTTCATTCCCGTTTACCTCAACTGCTGGGTCTGGACCGTTTCTTCCCTCAGTCGGTTGCGCTTCATAAAGTCATCCTCTTGGCGGTCAACACCGGTCTTCCGTTAGGGATTGACGGCCTACCTCTGGAAATCAGCTTCGCTGAATTGCCATTCTTGTCCGACGTTGTCAAACAGTCCAGATCGCGCTGGTCCCGGCGATCAGAGGCTCTAATTGAGGATATGGACACGACATCCCTGGTTTTCTACGACAAGTGGACAGATCATACAGTCCAAATAATTACAGGACTTCTGTACACTAGTCCTGTTGTCCGAAAAGTTTGCGGTCGCCATCTTTCCCAAGAAACATCGGTTCTTCGTCCCAATGTGCATCTTGCGCCAGTCATCTACGCATTTCTGGATTCAGTCATACGATCACAGGAAACATTCGTTGAACAAGGAGGGGAAATATGGGTTCAACACTTCACAAATCTGACAAAAAGCGCTTTCGATGCTAGGCAGTCTTCCCGCCATCGTTATATAAGTGCCGCTTGTGTTTCAATCTTGGCCCACCGTTATCATGTGCATCGTTCAGTTTTCCTAGGAATCATGCAGCAAGAACTGCAAGCTTTACCGCTAGACACAATAACGGCTGACGCTCTGGTTATTGTGGGAAATTTGCTTCATGCGATACCCGAAGACTTCCGAGAACACGCGGCCTTGTTCGTTGATCATGGTTTGAGCTGGGCTTCGCGTTATTTTGCAAGCAACTCAACAGGGAGCGCTGAGATCATTCATCAACTATGTAAGTACATTTTGTACAATCTAGGAAACGCAGATTGGTTAACTGAAATATCGTCAACAGCGGCCCTCGCAGCAGAGGTTTCGACTATCAAAGCCCATCTTGTGGATCCTGTTGTGACTGCAGTGATACAGGATCGCTTGTCCGATCCGGTCGCCGTCAAATTTGCTCTCGATCTTGTGTCTATTGCTAAGTTGAAGGTAAGAAGCATGTCACTCTCAGTCTTATAGAATTGCTGATTCTTTTGTATAGCCACTTCTTGTGAACCGACACTTGCAAGGCATAACTCAGCATCCGAATTTCTACAGACACGCAGCTCCCAATACACCTACGCGTGATGTCATAGTCCGCCTTCTCCATGCTCTATTCAACCAGCACCCTACAAACACCTGTCAACCCAGTCATATCCAACCACTTGCGCAAATCTATGGAGGGACATTATCACCTTCTGATAGACAGATTTTGTCCGTCCTGCGGTTGTTTGAGGAGACTCGACGGACCTCTGTTGCGGCCTTGCTCGGCAATTGGTCAGCTTCACCTGGAACAGTATCTGCAAACGCATGCGAAGCACTAGAGAGCCTCGACTCGAACCGTGTGTTTCGAACTTGCATGGCGTATCCTTCGTGGAGACAGATGGGGGATGACCAGGACGGGACGGACTTCCAGGCAGTCGATGCTCAATCTTATGACCCTGTTTTCGTCATTTTGCTGTGTGCCCAGATGGTCACAGACTGTCAGCCTTCATCTGCACTTGGATGGGTCCAGCTATTCCGGACGAATGCAATCAGTCTTCTCATTCGATCATTATCTTCCAAGGATGAATCGACTCGGGATATGTCTCTGTTGCAAGTTGCTTCGATCGCGAAGTCGTTGGAGGTAGGTTTTCCGGGAATCATAAACGGTAGTTATCTCTGAATATGAAATCTTCAGGTAGCGGATATGCAAGAAAAGCAACACGTGAATTACATCTTCGGTCTTCTTAAGAATGCCATTCGAAGCACGACTGACGATCAAGCACCCCCCCGCCTCCCATCGTACACCACCCTATTCTTGGCCCACTCCCTCCGTGGCGTCTTCTATCCTGCGAATTTTATCTACCCCCTGACAGCACATTTCCTCATGCAGCGGCCTGAGCTCGACGTCACCGACGTGCCGATGCTGTATAACATGCTTTACAGCAGCTCCGATGATTGGAAGAAAGAGCGAGGCTGGATATTAAAATTCCTATCGGACGCCATGTATAGTGCAGGCGATACGGAGTGGAGAATCTTCAGTCGCAGACACACTTGGGACCTTCTGGCCAGCATTTGGCAAAGCGGAGGTAAAGATCGCATTTTGAGAAATGGCATATTGGAGGTCAGGTGGCTTGTCCTGGTGATGCGCATCAAAACTTATTTTCTAATTACAGGTTCTGAGCAATCTGACCTGCAAAAGGCGCATGACGACGTCTCTCATTCTGAAATCATCTCTCTTTTCTTGGATGGAGATGACGTTAGAATCTCTTCAAGGCGATGAGGGTACACCTTGGATGAAGATTCTAGACAATATTCTCAAGGTCGTAGATCCGCAAAAAATTGAGTCTTCAACCAACGGCCAGTGGCGAGCGGCCATTGCCCGATGCTTGGAGTTGTCAATGGCCAAGCATGGTTAGAGAACTATCTTGTCGTGGCAGTGTCCCGCTGATAATCGCTTCCGTTCCAGAAACACCTTCTCCTTTCATGCTCCGCCTGGCGACACAAGTTATCCTGCGGCTTAGCATGCTGCCTGGTCCTTCCGTCCCCAACCTCCCGAGGCTGCTATCGAAGTCCTTGGTTTGGTTAGACCAGCTTGAGCACGATATCACCCTTTCAGCACTTACTCTATCGTCTGCCACCAACTCGTCAACGCTAGCACCTTCCTCATCGTACGCATTACATGAACAGCCCACCTTAGAATCTTCAGAAGCTTGGGGGTCAGCAGTGGAGGCTTTGTGGCGCGTTTCGATGACGCTCCCCGAAAAGGGGGCTTCAAGCTGGGACGAGCTCACAAGTCGATCGCTCATTTGGCGGACCATGGCAAGACAGAAAGACTGCAAAGTCGGGGAATGGGTTAGGGGCCAAGTTATTCAGAATATGGTTAATAAGAGCTAGCAACGTCGCTCAATGGCAGTTTATACTGTAGTCACTATTCCCGACTCTGCGGTTTAGTTAATCTAATTTATCTGCCAGCTTGGAGTGCGCTATAGCTACAGTAGTTTGGCGTGGCTACGACTTGGCATCGTATAATACTTGATAGAACTACAAAACAACTTCAGCATCAATCGACTAGCTTCTCTTGACCTCGTATTTTTCCCAACCCACGGTTTCTAGCGTGTCCACCTTTCCTAATACCTCCTTCTCTAATGACGACAAAAATTTCTCCATGTCATTTACGAGATGTGGAATTCCTGCAGACAAAATGCGAACGGCAAGCAAACCAGCATTTGTGCCATTGTTGATGGCTACGGTTGCAACAGGAATGCCCCTCTGAGATGAAGGATTAGAAGCTATTTCAAATCAACACGAACAAGTACGCACAGGCATCTGCACTATGCTGTGCAGCGAATCCACGCCGTCCAGGGAGCTTCCCTTGACAGGAACTCCAATCACAGGGAGTGCCGTCATTGCTGCTACCATCCCAGGTAGATGCGCCGCTCCACCCGCGCCGGCCACAATAGTCCGCAGCCCTCGCGCCGCCGCAGAGCGGGAGTATTCCACCAGTCGGTCTGGAGTCCGGTGTGCGGAAACGATCGTCAACTCGTATGGCACACCGAATTTGTCGAGAATCCGCGCGGCGGGAAGCATCACAGGGAGGTCCGAGTCCGAGCCCATGATGATCCCGACGAGCGGGAGCTTGTGCGCGAAGCCCGTTCCTGGCTCGGGCACGACGGGCGCATACCGCTCGAGCTCAGCGGCAGAGCTCCCGCCTGGAAGCTGTTCGAGAAGTGGGCGCAGGCGTTCACGCAGTTGCGCATCTGAATCTGCAACGATGGTGATGTGGCCCATCTTTCGCCCCTTTCGGCACTCAGACTTCCCGTATAGGTGGACACTCGCACCGGGGATAGTGAGAGCTTGAGCAGCGAATGAGATAAGTTCCGACATCGTTGAGGACGCGCCTAAGAGGTTGAGCATAGCTGCTGAGGGGACCTTGAGGGCGGTCGACCCTAACGGAAGGGACAGGATGCTGCGGAGATGATTCTCATATTGTGAAGTTTCGCAGGCCTCGATTGTATAGTGCCCAGAATTGTGTGGTCTGGGAGCGATCTCGTTGACGATCAATTCTCCTGATGAGAGGTGAGATGTCAGATCATATTATACTAGGTCAAGCTCTTACCGTCGTCTAAGAGGAACATCTCAACACCAAAGACGCCCGCCCCTTGAAGTGACTTCACAGCATTCTCTGCGACGGTACGAGCACGCAAGGAAAGGTTTGCATCCCGACTGCGGAGGGGAGCAAAGACAAGATGGCAGACGTTGTCCTTGTGAACCGTCTCGACAACAGAGTACGATTGAACATCGCCAGAAACCGTCTGCACCACCATGACGGCAATCTCCTTCACAAAAGGTACCCATTTTTCGGCGTAGAGTGGTCGGTCGCCGAGGAAGGTGATCGCCTCCTGCGCCTGTGATAGCTCGCGAAGAACGAAGTTTCCGCGACCATCGTACGCCAAGGTCTTGCTCTTCAACATCAAGGGAAGGCCAAGAGACTTTGCCGCTGAATGAACAGACTCTATTTTAGACTCGATCGAGATAGATAGAGCGACGGGAGATCCGTGAGCTTGGAGGTGCTCTTTCTGACGATATTTGTCCTGGATGATGCGGATAGTCGAAGGACTGGGATGAACCTCGACATTATGCGACTTCTGCACCTCCTCAAGCACGTCCGCGTTAACGTGCTCTATTTCTACCGTCAGGACGTCCACTTTCGACGCCAACTCCCGAATTCTTTCTGGGTCCGTGAACGAGCCGTCAACGTGCGCACGATCGGATGAGGCACGGGCGAGGATCTGTTTCGCAGGGCTGTTATCCCCAACATCGAGGATAACGACGTCGATATTGAGCAAAGATGCGGATGCTCCGAGCATGCGGCCCAACTGGCCTCCACCTGCATAATAAATGGTTATTTATTGCGGTGCGACAGATGGCGGTCTACAAAAAAGGATGCGGATTAGACAGAATCTAGACTGCGCTCCCACCTAAGATGCCAACCACCCTCGTATTCATCACGTTTCTTCTCCTACAAGTCTATCTCTCTATTGATCAACCAATTCGCCTTCCACAGCGCGAGGAAACGTCGTCGATCTCGAGGATGTTGTGGAAGGAAAAGCTATTCAAAATCTCACAGAAGTGATATGAGTCACGTGATGCTTGACCTTGACAGACATTGCTTCAGTTTGAGTTCCTTCTTGATATCGACAGACATGGCTCCAGCAAAGCCAGCACCCTCTCGGAAACGCAATAGGAAACGCAAGAGACGATTAGCGTCATCTTCGTCGTCGTCGTCATCCGACTCTTCCGACTCTTCGTCAGACGAGGGGGCACCAAAAGTAACCATAAAAAAACATGTCCCAGTAAAGCCTCAACCAGCCCATGAGTCTTCGTCGGAACAATCATCCTCGTCCTCGTCTTCATCCGATTCAGATTCCGAACCCGAGGCTGCCGCGGCGATACCACAGGTTACGCCTGCGACACAGGCCCGATCCACTCGCGTCGCACAAGAGCCGCGGCGATCACCCTCCCCCTCACCTCCGCCCGCCCCAATACCATCATTCCTACCCTCCGTAGATGACAAAACTAATAACCATGACGAGGGTGTGTTGAAAGAACGATTCCACAAATTTTGGATGGGGTCAGTTGCGGACGGCTTTAGAGATGATTTGGAGCAGATTCGCAAGGTGAGCTACCCTACCACAGCGGCTTTGTGCATTTGGAGATTTATGAACTTGAAGGAGCCTCATATGACGACATCACGACTATCTTTGTTAATTGATTCATTGGCATCGGGTGCCGACGTCTTCACGTCGACGACGACCAACAGTAATAATGTGAACGAGATGGACATCGTTCTTAACGGTAGTAATGATGTATAGGTATGATGTGCCATCTATGCTCCTTGAATATGACAGGATCAAACGTCTTTCCAAAGATTTAGCTGTAACTGTACCCGATTGCTCCCCGATATTTAGAGAACTACCGCATTGTTTGTCTTTCCTGTGGCATACGACTGCCATGATTGATAAATCTAAACTCATCACCTGCATGTCCTGACCTCAGATGATCTTCAGTAGTCTCCAGTGTCTTCACACTCACGCGACGACCTGACATCTGATTAGGTGAATATAGGAAACCGTAAAGGAGCAAGATGATCCAGCAAAACTCGAATCCCTCTCGACGTGAAGGTGGCTAGCTAGTTCAACATGATACCGTGAGAGCAGCGGCGAGACCAGGCGTTGAACACCAACGGAGAACCAACGGTCGGGGTCAGCGAATGTGTCTGGCCGTCACTAATCGTCCCTGATGGTGTTGCGGCGAGCAGTCCGTCGGCCCACCGCCAGGAAATCCAAGTTCGACGGGCTTGTTGAGGTCGAGGGAGTAGACAATTCACCCTCTAGCAAGCGTTTTCGAGCAATTTTATGTTTGCAACCGGTTGCATCCAACCTCTAGATTGACTCGCTTCGAAAAGGCCGAAGATATCATGAGTCTATTAAATATAGCAACACAACTAAAACTGAGAGCGGTGATTGCAGCAGGACAGCGAGGGGACAGAATGGGTAGAGAGACGAGGAAGAAACGGCAGATATCCTAAATATGCATAAATGCTAAAAAATATGGCTAGGAAACCCCAAGGTTGAATCGTTGAGGCATGACCAGAAATATCTCAAGGGGACTTCAGCTTCTTGGGAGCTGTTGCTACCTTGACTTTAGGGCTCGCAGCATTGTAGGCGGGACAGAGAGCATTCCAAGAGTCTACCAAAGCCAGATTTAGACACAGCAGAGAGTCAAATAATTGTACGCACCAGGTGTTGGATCGACAAGCGGCGTCTCCGCGACATCCTCGGCCATGACAGCGGCGAATCCGCTACAAATAAATGTGTCAGTAAAGGTGGAGGTAAACATGTGAAAGGACAAATGAGCTACTCACGCAGTGAGATGCCAGTCGATGTGGCTGTGCAATGTCAAATCAGACACATCGTGTAATTGTAAACACAGATCGAGACTCACCAATGGATGAACCACGGTCCTGGATTATCAGTGAAAAAGCGGATAGTTGTCTGGTCAGCGACACTGGTGCCGATGCTGACGACGTCACGGCGAACGGGGTTGTCAAAGTTGTAGGAAGTACTCCCGGCACTGCGCACGACCGAGAACGAGTGCTGTTTTCGTGAATGTCAATGGAGGGTCTCAACTTCGACAAATGATACTTACACCATGAAGATGAATGGGATGCTGGAGAAATGGATTCTCGTAAGCGAACGAGAAATAATGGCCTAGAACAGTATGCTTACCGGGCCGCCAAGAACCCCACCAGGGATCAGGAGCTCCACAGATTTGTTAGGCTCAAGGGCGTATATGCTCCCCTGGGGGAGAAGATCAGAAGCTAACTTTGCTCCGCTGAGAATCTGAAGTAGAACAGGGATAGTGGGGGGCGTAAAACTTGTTCCATTGATCTCGAATAATCCATTGACCTGTAGATGAATAGAAATATCAGGCGTCTATCTGTACAAACACTAGAGTATAAAGCGTACGAAGGCAACATCAAGGGTATAGTTGATATCGGCACCTCCTGGGATGTGGTTACCAGGCTTCACAAGGTAAAAATAACATCAGACCTCCAGAACCTGAACATAGAAGTAAAACATACAGCGGATGGGTTTTCAAGAGCCTGAAGTAAATTGAACAATCAATTATTTGTCCAAAGAGCGAGATAACTTCACTCACATGGAGGTTTGTCTCTACCATAGGAGAGGTAGAAGTGGTGAGTGCTGTAGTAGGGTCGGAAGTGGCGGCACCGCTGTAACGAAGGATGGCAGAGTTACGCCCGTTATCGAAACCTTGAATATTGGTCGTTCCAGGCTGCGCGCGAATCCCTGTTCAGCAAAGTCAGAGGGGCTAATTATAAGAAAAACAAAGGAATCACAATAATTGCCGACAGCCTGATCAGCCGTAACCTGGATAGCATGTTCGGGTCGGCCTTGTAATGCGATATGAACGTTTGAAACGAAGGACTCACGACGACAGAGTAGCGTTGACCTAGAGAAGTAACCATTGATGAGAAACTCAAATCATCAGGTGAACGCAACACACCTGCAAGAATTGTCACTGAGTCAACGACTAACGGCTCGGTGTTGCTGCCATCAGCCTCGATGATAGTCAAATTGTGTTGATCAATTGAAAAATCGACACCGGAATCGCAAGAGATGGACACGAGTCGGAAGCGATAGCTGCAAATCACATCAATTTACGAGGGTTCAGTTATAGGGACACAACTTACCGTTTACCCTGTTCCACGCCAACAACGGCCAATGGTGCAGTCTCATCGGTTGGACCCGAGATATAGCGACCCAGACCATTGATCAAAATGGAACTTGGGGCTCTGAAGGAATTTAAAAGCAATATGACCAAATACACGAGTAGTGAGGGATCAAGGTACGCACGGTGGACCACTCGTAGGAGGATTGGTTGATAGATAATGATACCTGAGAGAGGTCTCTTAGAGACCCAACATGAGCAAAGAGACTTGAGAGACACCGCACCAGTCCCCAAGTGTGATCACAGTGTTTTCTGAGAGAACAAGTCAGACAGCGAGCGATTCAATCGAAAAAGCTATAACAGACCATCATCCACATCATAGAGACTGGCGTGCGGATCGTTCGGATCATAAATGACGAGGGGGCCTCTCAGACCGTCGCAGTACTGGGCAGAGAGGTGGGAGTGGTACCACCACGTCCCAGCTTGCCCTGGTGCATCGAAGCTGTACACAAACGAATTTCCAGGTACGATGGGACACTGATTGACGAAGGAGGGTCCATCGGCCCAGTTAGTGCCGTGTTGAAATAGGCCGTGCCAGTGCTATCCCAAGAAAAAAAGGTCAGCGGTCCAGCCTGAGACGAGACGGGCCTGTCTTGTCTGCACTCACGATAGAGGTAGCCGTGTCCATGTTGGTATCAGTGAGTGAGTTAGTCACGTTGATCTGGAAATGGTCGCCCTGCATCGACAGAGTCGATAAACATTACTCCACACCGCTTGAAACGTATCATACCTTGTTAGCCTTGATCAGAGGCCCTGGGTATTCACCATTCGCGACCACGGTGCTAGAAGAACAGATACTGAGTATTGCACTCGTGTAGGCATCGTAACGAGTGACTTACTCGCGCTGGAAGCCATCGGGGGCCAATTGTTTGTTCACAATTTGTAGAGGGGCAGTTGGACCCTGCACCGACAAAGCAAAGACACTGGAGACCGACAAGCTCGCAAAGACGAACCGTTGGAGACGCTGCATGTCAAGGGATAGATGGAAGTTGTAGAGGAGAAACTGAGAGAAACGAGAACATTTCAGACTACCTTTATATACGCAACTACTTCCCGCCCACGTAACGCAAGCTCTTGTATGCCAGGTCCTGAGATTTCCTAAGCACGGAGAACACGAAACGTTGCACGATGCGGTGAGTCAAGTCTGTCCAGAGTTTGAGTGAGAGTCATCAGGCTCGGCCCTTGCGAAGCGTGATTCCCGTAAATTGACTAAAGGCTCTCTACGACCGTTTGAGATGTGGAACATATGAGGAAGGATCATCGCTGCCGTGACAAGATGTACATGGCGGGGTCGTAGAGCCGGAGACTACAGTGGACATGATGGCCGTGCTGTGAGGCAATTAATTCTGAAACAAGGCGGTAGTCCTTGAAATCATTTCAGGTTATTACTTACCTACAAGTTCAAGACAGGCGGGCTATATTGCACAATGATGGCTTCCAACACTTCACCGAACGGATTGCATAAAACGATGGCTGTCGTCAACTGATCAGCTCACGCTGGCTCGCGAAAGTGACTATTGACTTGTCTCGTAGAGGACAGTGTGTGACACTCACATCGATTGTCGCTTCCTGATTGGTAAGTTCATTGCCAACTGCGGACCCGGCAAGGAACCTTGTGCCCACCGCGATGGGAGTACAGGGACGAGCACAGCCCAGATGAATCATTATATGATCATTCCCCAGGCTGCAGCAACAAACCCGCCCAGGTAATTCTCGAGCGCTGTAGGGACTAACCATAAGTAGTGTGGCACTGCCGCGGCTGTTTGTAACTTACGAAGATGGCCGCAGATACTAGGAGCTGACGCGTCGCGGATCTTGGTGCCTTGCCTTGTAAAATTCTCACATAACTTGAGACCCACCGACATCCGGATCATCGATCCGTCATGTGCATCGTAAGTCCTTTGACGCCGATTTTTTGAGTGTTTTGACCAAGGAATCAGAGCTGTATCATTCGAGATGCCTCTTGACCTCGCAAGCCTGCCGCATACAGAACAAGAATTCATGACTGCTCGCCTTTTTGTTTGTTGATACAGCTTTGGTATCACAATATCTTCAGTCATAAACCTTTGTGGCAACTCGGTGACTTACTGCGGCTTGGAAAGCGGTAGAAGAAGCCCTTCGCTGAGCGCCAACTCTATCTCCGTCCTGTTCCTGATATAAGTTTGAATTTCATCATACCATTTCATAGCAAGAATTATTGAATAGAACTCAAATTATTACAGGAGAACCGTCTTCCCTCCGAGGTCCCGAGTCTTGCACCGTGATTCATGGATAAACAGGGTCGGCAGGGGTAAAGGTGGGATTCGAAAAGTGATTTTTCCCAGGTACGAGCAGGCCTTCGGAGAAGGACGAGTCAACTCCGAGAAGGCACACCAGCTTGAGGAATGACAACCGCATTGATCAATTCGACTGCATGGTGCCGTACCGGTGAGGTCGTAAAACGGTAGAACACAACGAGCACCGGATATAATGAAGGACTTGGGAAAAGGAACATCGGATTTCATGAGTTCACCACTAAGCCATGCCCAACGGAGTCGGGATATCCTTATACACCCATGAAAGTGCACAAGTACGGAGCGGCGTCTAGTACGGTCTTCGAAATAGGCACAATCACAAAGCTTAAATGAAAGTTGTAGACATACGAAGACTGAAGTGACTTACCTGGACGACGTGATCATTTGACATCCTCCCATGATCTCATTGCGAATCTCATGCATGTGGAGCTGTCAAACCAGAATAAGAGAGGTACAAATCGAAGACATGGATTATACATTTTCCTCCACCATCGGGAAGTCTTGACGTCTTCCCTTGAGGACTTGATGATCCTGTAAGCCGAGGTCTGAATGAGCGCAGTCGCAAACCTCATCTCCAAAAAATGAGAACGCAACGCTTCCTACGGATCGACGGCCGACCTGGATGTTGTAAGATGCGTATCAGAGCGGCAGCGGGGATAAAGCGTGTCATGACTGTATGTCAAGCTGTACAATCGCTAGAAGGATGATATGATAACTATGAAAGGGTATCAGCAAATCCTCGGACGTTGGTCCGAGTATGAATTGTCGTCCCTTCCCATAGCATCGGAAGTCCAGAAGGGTAGACGTGAGTATAGAGGCTCTCACCTTATATGCGTGCATGGTGATGCCAGTTTCGATAAGAAGGCGATCCACATAAAAAGTCTTGATAGCCAAATGAATGAACCAGGAAAGCGCTAATGGCGGGCGAAGTGACAAACGGCCGTTGTCAAAACGTCCCTTCAACAGCCATTACCACTATGTTCAGTTTCTGTGGTCATAGACATGGTGGTCCATTCAACAAGTTGAAGGCTACTATGCAGGTCCCAAGAGGTCTATTGAATGGATTCGAGAAACCTGAAATCGACGTGGCGAGGTGACCCCGCTCCCTCGGCAAAGTCCGACCAAGGCACTGCACAGCCACTTTTGCATCGATCTCCGTGGCGTGAGTCGTCGATCGAGATTGGACAATTCGGTTTGAATTGCAGACCAAAGCTGCTACAAGGTAGTGATTTGACAGAATATGTAGCTACCAATTGAGCCCAAATAAAAAGTTCTCAAATACACGCGCAGTGTCATGCTAAGAGTGGAGGGGTCGGGCGACCGAATATTGGAACACACATTATTGTATACGTCCAAGAGAAGAGTATTTTTCGTCAAAAGAAAAAGTAGGTTTTGCTGTCAAATATAGGACTGATCACTGAGGGAAGCCCTGGGCTTTTGGTAATGGGCGAACATGAACAGAGGGAGACGAGGCGTTGTAGGTCGGACACAGATTCTTCCAAGAAGCTAGCATAGTGTGGAATCAGCATGAAAAGAACTGAGGTGGAAACAGTCAAGCAGACAGACCTGGCGTCGGGTCAACAAGAGGAACATCGGCAACGTCCTCAGCCAAGACAACAGCGAATCCACTGAAAAATAGTATTTCAATTACCCTGCCTTCACGAGTGGGATCGTTCAACTTACGCGGCAAGATGCCAGTCGATATGGCTGTATGATGAAAGATTAAAATGGCCCAACTTTGTAAAAAAAAAATGGCTCACCAGTGGAAGAACCAGGGGCCGGGGTTATCGGTGAAGAAGCGAACGGTTACTTCGTCACCATCGTTACCCATGCTGACC
Source organism: Heterobasidion parviporum (assembly GCA_002994785.1). Lineage (NCBI taxonomy): Eukaryota > Fungi > Basidiomycota > Agaricomycetes > Russulales > Bondarzewiaceae > Heterobasidion > Heterobasidion parviporum. The sequence continues at coordinate 81,944 of PDUQ01000018.1, forward strand.
ACGTCGCGGCGAACGGGATTCTCGAAATTGTATGTACTACTCCCAGCACTGCGCACAACTGAGAAAGCATGCTGAAAGTATAGATTATGGTCAGAACACATCCAGAGCTGTACAGCACAACAAAAAACATACGCCATGTAAGTGCATAGGGTGCTAAACGTATAAACGTAAGCTTCAATAATAACTCAACATGAATATGGACCTACGGGACCAGCCAGCCCGAGCGCAGGTATAACAAGTTCGACTGATTTGTTGCGTTCCACGCCATATATGCTGCCTTTAGGAAGCAGATCCTGAGCGCGCTTGACTCCACTCATAATCTGAAGCAAGACAGGAACAGAAGGCGGAACGAATATTACATCGTTCATCGCAAAGTAAGTGTTATTCTATCCGGGGGCGCAAGCATTTCAGCAACGTTTGTGATTGACGAAGACGGTAATACGATACGCACCACAACCGAAGAGACCAATCTGATGTTGATATCAGCTCCACCAGGAACAGGGTTTCCAGGCTAATGTTTCTATCAGTGTACTTCACTCAAAAACAAGCCATAGCAGACGTACAGCTGCAGGATTTTCGCGCGCCTGAAAGGAAAATCAGCTGCCTGTTTTGTTTGGACGTTGATGGTCGAGATACTCACGTGAAGGTTGGTTTCCAGCATTGGCAATGTGCTGGTGATGAGAGGAGTCGTCGGATCTGTGGTGGGAGCGCCTTTGTAACGCAGAATGGCAGAGTTCCTCCCATTGTCAAAGCCCTGAGCGATGTCATTGGGTTGCGCACGAATCCCTGAATATATGACCCATTGACTTCGGGTCGACCAATTCATCCCAAATTAACTTACAATAATTGTCAATCGTTTGATTTGCTTGGACCTGAAAAGGTATGGTCAATAAAGACAGGGCAGACAGATGACATGATGCTTACGACGACAGAGTACCGTTGACCTGATGGACGTGGGATCACTGCCATCATGGAAAAGGGATAAACGAGGACGTACCAGCGAAGACTTGAATCGAGTCCACAAGCGAGGGCAGCACATTGTTGCCGTCCGCCTCGATTATGGTCATGTTATGCTGATCGATTGAAAACACGAAGTTGGTATCGCAAGAGATGCTGACGAGTCGGAAGCGATAGCTGGATTCAGATAAATGATAGGTCAGACACGCGCTGCGCGACAGGATCAGACACGGAAAAGCACAATAATCACCGTTTGCCCTGTACCACCGAAACGACTGCGAGAGGGGTGGCGGAGCCATTCACGGTCCGACCTAGCCCATTGATCAAAGTTGTACTCGGTGCGCTAGTTCGAACGGGATCATATTGAGTTTGATCAGGGTGCCACAGATCAAGATACGACTGACGGGATGGTCGGAGCATCGCTGGACAGATAATGGTACCTAGATTTTATGAAGCGCTCAGTGGCGCATCTATGTATAGAACAGAGAACGCAGAAACCTACCAGTCGGCCAGAGTAATTACGGTACTCTCTACACATTGCAACGTGAGGAAGTTCAATCAGGACGATGTAATACATCAGGATAGAGCTCAACGAACCATTATCCACATCGTACATGTGAGCATACGGATCTGCAGGGTCATAAATGACCAGCGGACCTCTCAAACCATCGCAGTACTGCGTAGCAATATGCGAATGGTACCAGAATGTCCCCGCTTGCCCAGGGGCATGGAAATCATATAGGAAGGAATGCTGGGGCACGACGGGGCATTGCGTTACAAAAGAAACGCCATCTGCCCAGTTGGTGGTATGTTGAAAGAGACCGTGCCAATGCTGATAGAAGGGAGGTCCAAATGACTGACGTTTCCATTAGACGAGTGTGGATGCTCACAATGGAGGTAGATAGCTCCATCTTGTCGTCTGTCAAATCGTCGTATACAGTGATTTTGAATTCGTTGCCCTAGTTTATATGACGCCTGCAGTCAGCAGCATATTCTCCGCAAGTGATGTCAAATGAAGCGGACCTTGTTAGCCTTTATCAAAGGCCCCGGAAAGGTTCCACCTGCTAGGGTGGTGCTGCAAAGCGAATGCGTCTGCATTTCGAGGAAACCGAACGTCAGAAAGACGGACGTACTCGCGACTGAAACCGTCTGGAGCAATCTGCTTGTTCACGATGTGAAGATCGGCAACAGGTCCAATGGCAGCAAAAGCGACGGCAGGCAACAAGGCCGCAAAGGCCGCAAAGCTGTGGGGCATATCGACAGAGAAATTTAAAACGAGAGGAAAGTGCAGACTCCACAAGGCAGTGATAAAAACTCAAGCAATCGCTAAGATTTTATACGCACCATGCGCCAATTCTGCCGAACAGCTTCTGCTGACAAGGTGCCCTGCCATTACTGGGCGGAAGGCTACGAGACGTAGTGTCATCGCAATTGTCAGACAGGTACATGGTCAGTCATGACGCTTGGAGGTCTTCGTTCCCCAAATGTCGATGTTGAATCTAAAGAAGGATTAATCTATACAATCACAGATGCGGCCAGGGATCACCTGTGTTAATGATCCCAGGTGAATAGATCAGAGAAAAGACCTATTGTTGGAGCCACAGTTCCTGGCGACGCCGAGTACGGGTGTAATTTCATACATCCTGAAATGATGGGATATGATTTGTTTGGAGCCACATCTGCAGACCACAACATATCAGTGGCATGCTCCAAGTCAGATGTAGTTTAATAACTCCAAGTAGACCGTCCATAATTGGTGGCTCAGGCCATGGCAACTTGAAATGCAAGTACATCCCTTGCCACTTGGAGATAACGACGACTGCGCTCCATGGTCGCCTACTAAATTACAGCACCAATCCTAAAGTGAAACGGACGAGGCTGTCACAAGTGTCCGAGATCTCGATTGTTGAGTGCGGAAAAGATGTGAGCGCTGGGGATCACGCACCAGTATAGCAAGCTAATTACGCAGGACGGTCTCACGTTGGCTCACAGATAATTGCTCCGTTACCCTGTCAGGCCACGATGTGATATTCAATCAAGTCGTTGGCTAAATTGATTGCGTTACGGAGCCGCCTTGCGAGCCGCTGTGGCCCGAGATCAGTGAACGCACAGCACTTTTGCTAGCGTGACGCTCCAACTGTCTGACACCAACTTGAGAGCAGCACGGCGATGACTCCTTTGGCCGCCCACAGACCATAGTCCGTGTTGTGTGCGCAGCCGTCGCACGACGGACGGCACAGCAGAAGAGTCCAGCAGCTCTATACCCTACGTTGCTCCATGTATGCGCATCAGTGGGGGTGACATACCTTTAACTGACACATTATCACCGATCATGTCTGTGATGTTAGAGCCGCAACAGCTCGCGAGAGGGCGTCCAGTTTGGCAACCATTCCTTAGTTTGGAAGTCATGAACGCGATGGGCTGCGATGAGACCCGAGCACCCCTGCCTGGCCCTGTCTTGGATGGCACCTTGCCTTTGTAATGGGCGTTTATTTACTTCTGTGCCATACATCAGAACGAGGACCCTCACACGGATTGACCAACGTACACCAATCAAGCAGGGTCGGGGTGGGTGCTACGCTCGCAACAATCACGTTTTTCAGAGCCTGGCCTCTAAAAATTGTCGTGGAAGCAAGCACTGAATGAACCGGGCGCTGATGGCTTGGTGAGATTATCTCGTGTTCGCTGACGACGCAGGATAGAACGTACCCTGATCCTCGGTGTCCTCAGTTTGTCTGTCTGCCGTCCAAGTGGTTCGCACGTCGAATTGGCGTAACTAAGGCGTTCCTTGGGACGCCAAAGCCGACGTAGGACCGAATCGGCGTCATTACCAGGCGCGTTCAGGGGCTTCAACGCTGCCAAAGCAATTAGGGGCTTCGAGTCAGATCCAACGCAGGGCGAATAATGATTAAAAGTGGTATCAGGGCGACAAATAAGTTACAAAGCAAGAAAATAGACGTCTACGCTCGCACAGCGCTCCGTAGAAGATCATCCAAAGTCTGCGTCACAGCCCAACGTCAGCAAACAATATGACACACTCGCGCGAGTCAGACAATGACGAGAGGCCCTCGTGACGCACCGTGTCCATTTCCTCCAGCTGCTGAAACGTCGACGCGTAAATCTCGCGCACGTGCGGGTGCAACGTCCCCAGGTCGATCGTCCTCCCGAACAGCAGCTCGTCCACGGGGTCCATAGGCGTCAGCGGCGGCGTCTTGTTCTGCGCGCCCGCGAGCTCGATGATGGCCATCATGTTGGAGAAGCCAAAGTCGTCCTTGGGCAGGACGGGCCTCGCTTTGGGCGGCTTGGGCGTCGAAGCGTTCCTGGACGGCAACGAGGGCGAAGACGCCACGGGCGAGCCGACGGCGGTGCGGTAGCCTGACAAATCAGACATGACGGATGCAATGGACGGCTGCCGCAGATGCGACGGAGGGGCGGCGGCGGCGCCCTTGGAATTAGAAGACGAAGAAGACAAGGAGGAAGATGCCGTGGGGGTGTTGGTCCTGGGCCGTTTCGGATCTGTTGGGGATGTAGTTCGAGGCACAGCGGCAACCATCACCGGCGAAGCAACGCGCGGGGCATCGGCGATGATCTGGGGGCTGGCGCTGGCGGTCAAGGCGAGCGCGCGCGCGTTGAGCTGGGCGGCTGATGGCGTGGCGGACCGCGAGGTCGACTGCTCGGCCGCGTCCGGGCCGACGTCAGAGTACTCGGACGCGATGCTGTCGAGCGTCGAGGCGGACGTCGCCTGAGAGACTGGCACTCTGGCGACGCCTCTGCTGTCCTTGATCTTGCTCAGCACCCGGTCCAGCTTCTCGCTCAGGCCGTCCTTGTGACGCGAGAGGACGCCCTCGAGCAGGTCGCCCTGCGACGCGGTCTCCCTCCTCTGCGCGCCCTCGCCCTGCCACTCTTCCTCCACGATATCGCTGATGTCGTACGTCTCCCCATCGGGCTGCACGTACGAGTACCGCATCCTGTCGTCGACCTCGTAACGCGAGCTCCGGATCATGGCATTGCCTGGGAGAAGGACGTCCATACCGCGGACCGAGTTCGTCTGCGCGGACAAGATCGCACGCTGGTTCGCGCGCGTCGCCGCCCGCTGCGCTGCGATCAGCTCCTGCTTCGACATGTGGCGCTGCCTCGGCTCCTCGCCGGGGCCCGCAGCAGAGTCCGAGGTCATACTGGCGGTCGAGACCGACTCGCGGTGCATGTGCTGGAGCGCGATCTCGTCGAGCGCGGTGGAAAGGCGGCGCGAAGACGTGCGGTAGCTGACTGCGCGGCGGAGGACGAAAATAGGGTCGTCAGGCTGTACGTCGTCAGAGTTCCCAAGCAGCTGCATGGAATCCACGGAGCGACGCTTGCTGTCGCTGAACCGACGTTCCACCGCTCGGTATGCGGGCGGACGCGGGTACGCGTCTATCACTTTGCTTGACGGTGACAGCTCCCGTTCTAAAGCACAGGCGCGCGATCAGAATCTGTTGCGACGCGCCAAAAGTGGCAGAGCGCGCGCCGCTGCGTACCTTTACTGCTGTTGGGGTCGACGCTCACGTTCAGCGCGTAGCGCACGCGGGACGAGCTCCGCCGCTTCGACAGCTTGTCCTCGACCTCGTCCCCGCCGTCCACGACGCCCTCCAAGATGCCGAACCGCTCGAGTCCGATCTCGATCACCTCCGCCACGGTGATGTTCTTCGGGAAGACGAAGATTTTGCGGCGGTGCACCTGCGAGATGCCGGGCGAAACGCCCGCGCTCGACTGCGACCGGTCGCGCAGCGTGTTTTTGAAAACGATGGCCTCCGTCGACGGATCGAAGACCATGTCGTCCGGGAGGTCATCCGGATGTATAATGAGCTTGAGCGCGAAGCGGAAGGAGGGAGAGCTGAAGCGCTCCGGGGGTACGCTGGGGCCGCTGCCGGATACGGAGAGGTACTGGGGCCGTGGCGACAGCGGCTGTTCGTCGTCGCTCTGCACGGATTCCGCCATGAGCGTGTCGTCGCCGTCGTCGCCCATGCCGTCATCAGCCCCGCGTTCTCCCTTCCTGTTCAGGTAGAATTTGACGGCCGAGTCGTCCGTGAAATCGTTCATCGGGAGCTTCTTGATCGCGGGGTGCATGGAGAGGTTGCTCGTAATCGAGCTGATGCTCCCCACGCTACTGCGCTTGACCTTCGGGAGCTCCATCGCGGCCTCGACGAGCGTCTCGAACACGACCAGCGGGTGCTCCTCGGGCCTGAGCATCGCCGACGACCCCTCGACCTGCTTCACTGTGAGAAAGTAGTCGTTCGCGTCTTCCCCGGCAGGGAGCCGAAAGCGCTGGATGGCCTGCTTGACGAGGTCCGACGACGTCGTCGACGAGTTGAGCAGCACGGTCTTGAACGTCGCCTCCGTCTCGAGCCTCTTGCCCGCAAAGACGCGGATGACGCTGAGCTCGGGCACGCCGACGCCGACGCCCTGCCCGTCGACCGTGCTCGGCGCGAGGACGAGCGAGCCCGGGCGCGGACGCCGGCCCTCGGTCGGCGGGCCGAGCCCCGAAGAGGAGCTGGCGGTGCTGAACGACATCGATCCGTGCATGACGGTCGATGCGGACCACAGGCCGAACGAGGGCTGTACCTCGGGCGGGGACGACGGGGAGCGGTTGAGGTACTGCTGGTACAGCGCCTGCTGCTGCTGATCGCGTTGGCGCAGTTGAATGGCATGCTGGGATACGGGTGACATGGAGCCAGATGCGCGCGCGTCCTGCGGCGGTGTTGATGGGTCGATGGCGCGCTGCATCGCCTGTTGCTGCTGCTGCTGCTGTGGTTGTTGTGGTTGTCGTGGCGGGGCCGCGGTCGCTGGTGGGACGACATCGCTCTGTATGCTGTACTGCGGGTTGCTCGACCGCCCTGACTCCTCCGACCCACGACCCGGATCGCTGTGCCCCATGTCCGAGATCGAGCCCGACGACCCCTTCTCCTTGCCCTTGTCCTTCTTCCGCCCAAACAACCCGCCAAAGAGCCCAGACTTGCTCTTCCGGTCCTTATCCTTCCCGCCCTCCTCGTCCGTCGACTCCCGCTCCTTGCGCAGCTTCCCGCCGCTGCTGACCGGCGCGCGCTGCATCGCGGGGGAGCCCTTGCTCTTCTTCCGCGCCTCGCTCTCGATCGCCTCGATCTCCTCGCGCGTCCGCTTCCTGTCTTCCTCCTGGCGCTGCATGATGGCGCTGGGCAACAGCGGGCCACCGACCCCGCCGGCCTGCGGCTGCTGTCTCTGCTCCAGCGCGACCCCGTCGTCGCGCGCGATCACCGGCGTCGCGCTGACCTTACGCGTCTCGACGGCCTCGGCCGGGTCGAGCGACCGATGGGACGTGCCAGACGCGGTCGGCGACGCGGACACGGGGCTGTCGACGAGGACCTCGCGTGAGTCGGGTTTGCGCACGAGGAGCGAAGAGCCCTGTTGAGACTGTTGCGCGGCGGCCGAGCGCTGCTGCTGTTCCTGCTGCTGTTGCTGCTGCCGGCGCTGCTGTTCCTCAATCTGCTGGCGCTGTTGCTGCTGTTGTATTTGTTGTTGCTGCTGCTGTTGCTGCTGCTGCACTTGAAGTTCCTGCTGTCGCGACTCCTCCGCTCGCGCCTCCAGCTGCCGTGCTCGCGCCTCCTCCGCTGCCCCGTCCTCCCAGCTCATCCCGTCGTCGGGCTCCATGCCCAATTCGCCGTTCGCGCGCGCAGCCTCCTCCGCGAGCGCGCGGTCCTCGCCCTCGTACCCCTCGTCGTCCCACTCCACGTCCTCGTCGTCCTCTTCCTCCTCGCCCCAGACGGCGGGCGGGTACCGGTGCACCTGGAGCGAGGGGGTGAACACGACGCCCTTGGTGGACCGGCGCGCGCGCGCCGCAGGCGCGGTCGATGCGGTCGGGGGCGAGGGCGTGTTCGCGTGCGTGCCTGTGCGCGAGGACATGTTGTTCCTGAAGTGCTCGCGCGACTCCTGCAGGCCGTTTTGCTTCTCGATCTGGTTCGGCTGTGCGAGCTGGGACACGCGGGGTCGTCAGAGACGCGCGGAGAACAAGCATCGGGGTGGAAGGAAGCACGGCCGGCGCGCGGTCGAATCATTGGCGGCACGGCGACGCGATGATGGAGGACTTACATCAATGTTGCGGTGTTTGTTGAGCCTGGCGAGGCGTTCAAAGGGCGTCTCGATGTTTTCGGCGGGTATATAGCCTATCTCCTGGGTCTTGAGGACGCGGACGAGCCACCAGTAGCTGTTGCTGTCGTCCATGAGCGTGAGGCTGTCGCCTTTGACGACGCTCGCCTGGCCCTCGACGGTCGCGGCGAAGGTGTGGAGCGAGTAGACGAGGTCAAAGTCGATGGACTCGCTGGGGATGGAGAGGGTGGAGGAGCGGTCATCCTCCTCGGCGTAGTCGCCGTCTCTGTCGTCCGTGTCGGAGTCGTCCTCGAGGACGGAGTGTTCCTCGTCGGAGGGGTAGGCGTCGTTATGGCCCTGCACGACGAGGCCGTCGTCGTCAGTGATAAGCTGGCCGCGGAGGTCGAAGGTGTCCTGGCGCTGCGGTCTTCGTGCGTCCATGGTGATTATATCGCGAATGGGGGGAAGGGAAAGTGGGGCCAAAGCAGGAAGACCGAGAGCGATACGAAAGCGGGTTCAGACCTGCGAGCGTGATGCCGTTAAACAGCCAATAAATTGACGATTGAGCCGTCCGGTCAGCGTTGAGCACCTCTGCGAGCACGACGCGGGGCTCACCAGCAGAAAGAAAAGAAAAGAAAGGAGGGGAAGGAGAGGAGAGGAGAGGGATGAGGAGGAGGACAATGTTGCTACGATCGCCGTCCTTGGTCTGCGGCCGCCCCTTCAAGCGGAGATCCAATTCGCAGTTCCTCGGCCTGCTCGTCGTCGTCGTCGACGCTGCCTCCGAACACATCCTTGCAATCATAAACACACAGTTTCATCGATCGTTGCATGAACGCGTCCGCACGTTCCCTGTAATCTCCACACGCATCTCTCCGACGCGCCCAAAGCCTCGACCGGCTCCTGGGATGATTATATCGGACTCGGCCTGGTGACCTCTGCTTCGCGACCAGCGTACTTTTAGAGACCTATCAAAATATTTCCAGAGGACAACGTTCATCGCGCTCAGAGCATTATGAACGCCTCATATAAGCCTCCAGATCCAGGGTAGAGGGTCGCGGCCCGTGCGCCCATTTCCGACTCCAAGTGAGTATGCCCTCTCCAGCTACGGCTAAAGCAGCGCCTCCGCCCTCAGGCAACGCCTCTCTGCATTCTTGTCTGCTCCCTCCACATTGCCGACACGCGGCCCAAGCGATCGACGATGTACCTACAACACCCGCACGTCGTTTTATGTAACTCGACTACTCCCCACCCACCCCACTGAACGTCGCCCAGCGCGCTTTCCCCCCCTCCATCAACACGCATCGCTCCTCTTCTCCATGGCCATGCGCCTCGGACACAGTTTCGCAATAGTGAGTGCCGGCATACCTGCCTGCTTAGGCGCCCGCACCACGCTCACTGCGTTTGCGCTCGAATTTCCACCGAACAGTACCTCGCGCCTCTCTGGCTCTCACCACTGGTGGTCCCAGACCCAGAGTTCAACCTGAACACCAGCATCAGGACCAGCTGCCTCCGCCCCGGCCCGCGCTCCCCATTTCATCCCATCACAGCCCTGCTCTCCCATTGCCACGAATACCTATCCCGCAGACTCCCCTCCCCCTCCTTCATTTACACATACGCACACCTCCTCCACCACCTCCTCAAATCCCGATGCGCATCCGCAATCAGCCGCCTCCCGTCCCTCTTCGCGCCGCTCCTCCGAGGCGCACGACGCTGCAGCCAATGGCCACCGATTCCAATCCCAATCCCACTCCCGAACTTCCACTTCCGCCCACCGTCAATACCGATCCCCCCGCTGCCCCGCTGGCTCGCATCCCTCGCGCCCCGCCTCGGCCTTACCCGCCCCCGCCCCCGCCCCCGCCCCCTATACGCGAAATACGCCTCCCCCGCAGACGAGCAAAAATACTGGGCCGCCGCCGCCCGCGGGCAGCGCGCCCTCGCGCCCTCGGACGCCCGCGCGCGCGACGCCCCGGAGATCCCGCACGTGCTCTCCTACGTCCCGCGACTGCTCCCGCTCTACCGCGCCCGCGCAGACGCGCACGCGCACGCGGAGTATGCCCTGCCGCCCACCGCGTTCTGCAAATGGCACCGCATGGTGTACCCGGGCAAGGTACGCCGCCTCTCCGCCTCTCTCCGCCTCTCTTTCTCCATCCCCCCTCTCCCCGTCTCTCCGACGGGCGGAACGGCTGACCAACCGACCGACGCCCCGCGCGTGCCTCTCGCACAGAAACACCCAAGCCTCAAGCGCGCCGCGGCGCTGCTGAAGCGCTACAGCAGCCGCGACCGGCGCGAAATGCACCGCATCGCGCGCCTGCTCCCCGACGCGGCCGTCTTCAGCGCGTCCTTCCGCTGGACGCCGGTCTACCGCGAGATGTGGGCGCGGTGGCTCGACGCGAAGGGCCCCGACATCGCGATCGTGTTCGAATGAGGAGTGGGCGTGCGCGCGCGCGCGTGGCGCGGCGGCCGATTTGGACGTTCGGGCAAGAAAGAGAGAAAGAAAGAAACAGCGCGAGTGTACGATGTGTGATGGATAAAACAGTAATGTACACTTTGGTAATATGTCGGTGTTAGGTGTATGAACTTGTTGAAGAGTCGAAGTCTCCACCTCTCGCTCATCGCTGTGGAAGATCATGGGCAGCGGGGCTCTACTTCGAATGGATCATGAATGCATGAATGCTGGTAGTAGCTACACTAGGAGATAATTGGGATACAGGATCGGGATACAGAATTATACAGAATTTGGTATGGAAGTATGGAACATGGTGGAGTGCGTGTTGTAAAAACGGTCTCGAGAATAAACAGTGTTCAGTCATAGTCAAAGACAAAGGAATCGAGTAGGAGAATTGCGTCTCTGGTCTGTGAATCAAGGCGATCACCAGCGGGCTGAATCCCCTCGAGCTCACGATCGATTGGCACCTTCTTTCGCAGAGGAGCAAAGCGCCTCACGACAAGATATCCAGCAGGTGAATTGAGCAGATGGAGGGCAAAGACCTGTTCACCTGTGGACCCTGTGAAGAGGCCCTTGGCGATGGCGAGCCGCTCCTTGTCACCACGGTCAAGAGCCTCGCCAGTGAGGTGTGCCCGCCAGATCATGGATGCTTTGGGATCGTAGGTCTCGCTAACGAGACCAGCAACCAGTGCTAGCTTTGCCTGCACCTGGTCTATCAGGTTTCGCAAGCGCATACAATTGAGGGCCTCTGCAACCTAAAACCCACCAAAGTGGTCAATAAAATAGTGGCAACAGGATGTAAGGAGTTGCCAACAATGCACCTTGGATTTTTTGTGCTCTGATAACATCACCATATGCTCAACCTGACGATGAACTGTTGCCTTGAGCTGTTTGCAATCTGTCTTGAACTGTGTGAAATCCAATTGAAGCTTCTCCTGCTCCACCCGGAGCTCATTGTAAGCCTTGGCAGACTTGTGTTCCCACTCGAGGTGTTGCTTCTCCTGGTCCCTCTTTGCCTTCTCCAGCCTTTCTATCACCTCCATATCTCGCATCTCCTCTTCCCTCTTCACCTTCTCTGCTGCCTTCTCTGCCGCTTTCTCTAACATCCCCTCCATCTCACTCCGTAGCTCAATGTGCCGCTGCGCTGATGCTTTCTCCACTTCCTGCAACTGCCTCACAAACAATTCAGCATATTCTTCTTTGTCCTTGGCTCTCTCCTGCTCCCACTGCTCCTGGATTTGTGACAAGAGAAGACTGGTGTTGAGCCGAATGGCTTGATCCTGCAGCCTTGTCGCCTCTGCGAGCTTCTCCCTGCATTTGTCGTGTATCGCAGAGGTGAGATCCTGAGATTCCAAGCTGGCTGTGACGGTGGAAATATCTGTTGCCTCCATTGATGTAGTCTGAGACAAAAGAGACGAGGTTGCTTTGATAAAATCCGCGCAGGCAAAGCGTGCGAAAGAGACCGCCGGACACTGTCACGGTCTTGGCTCATGAAGCTTCCGACGCATCGCAGGCGTACGGTGCGCAGGCTCAACCGGAATATGGGGGAGATCGCAGAAGTCATGCTCGAGCGCGAGCGCAAGGCAGGGGAGAAGGATCTGGAGAGGTCGGTGATAGGGCTATTGTGTGCGTCGCCTTATTTTTTTCTTGCGGGTGGTGCCACGGACAGTAAAAGCGGGGGGCAATGAGGAAGTAATCAGTCAGGACGAGATCATGGCGCAGGCGATTTGTTTGCATCATGCACGGCAACGCATTTTCATATATCGCAACCTGTAGATGAAGGTCATGATGTTGGCAGGATACGAGGCAACCTCCAGTGAGTGTCGTTCCCTTCGCCCCACTTGTCGATCTGACTATATCTCCTCGCTAGCCACCCTCCCCGTACGCCATTCTGCTTGATTTTCCCCCGCCCCACGGGACACAGCACTGACCGGGTACAATGCTGAACGGTAAAGTGGGCACTTGTCGAATTGTCGAAGAATCAAGACATGCAGACCAAGCTTCGCGAAGAACTGGCACAATTTGGCACAGGTGATCCCACATGGGATCAATTGTCAGACAGCCTGCCGTACCTCGACGCGATCGTACATGAGACGCTACGGATTCACCCTCCTGCAGTGGAGATCAACCGCGTTGTACGAATGATTAATGCTCGTCCGCTCTACACGCCTGACTGATTGCCCCTGCGACAGGCCATGGAAGACGACGTAGTCCCCCTGAGCACGCCCACGCGCGCAGTAGCAGGCGGCGCGACGACAGATCGCATCGCGATCGCGCGCGGAACGATCATTACGGTGCCGATCCGTGCCATCCACCTCTCAGAAGATATCTGGGGACCGGACGCCAAGACATTCAGGCCCGAGCGGTGGTTCAGCGGCGACAAGCCTGCCGCAGCGCGCGCGCGGGAGCTGTCGGGGCACCGCCATCTGCTCACGTTCTTCGATGGCCCCAGGATCTGCATTGGAAAGAGCTTCGCGCTCGCTGAGATCAAGGTACGTACAAGAGGACAAGGGCCGGCGTGTGCTGAATGAATGCTCCCGGTTTTTGTTTGTGTGTCTCGGGTATCAGGCGGTGCTGTCCGTGCTGGTGCGCAACTTCGCGTTCGAACTCCGTGATGGCCCCGGTACGAAGATCAAGACGAAGGTGGCGATCATGTCACGCCCTGCAATTGAAGGGGAGGAGGGGACCGAGTTGCCCCTGCGTGTCAAGAGGCTAGCGTGAGGAGGAGGACTGGACACTGTTCTCATATGATCTGCATCACACATGCTCTTTTCCTCCTTACACATCGGGTGTTATTCGTACTGACTGCATTGTATAATACAGCTCCCCACTCCCCCGCTCTACGACGGCTTGCAAAACTCTCTTGTATCACGAAGAATCGGCTGAAGCTTGATACCAAAATTCTTTCCGATGCTGAGAATGGACAGGCATCGGTGAGCGAGGCGCCACAAGAACCGGCTTGGCTCGAGATCGACAGTCAAATTCCATTGGTATAGCGAAGAGTGCTAGACGGTGCCGTGCATCAGAAAAATAGTAGTGGAGTCTCTGCTGGCTATATGCGTAGGTTTGAGCAGACATCGTTGATTCGTTCTGGAACAAATCGAAACTTGGACTTTGTCAAGCGGATAAATTGGAATGTGAAGTACATAGGCATACACAGAGACGAACAGTGTCTTATAACAGGAATCCGCTACTCACATATTATGCGGCTACTACGCTTCAGAGGTGAAGATATTATCAGCCCTTTGGTAGTTGTGGAATGGAAGCTGTGCATTCAGGTTGCGCAGCTGGCTGGTCGGCATCAAGCTCTCACTGTCGTCAACGATCGCGATCTCAAACCCGTCGCTCTCCTTCATCTTCTGCTCAAACGCGCGTCCGATGTCGACCGCAGGCTGGTACGACCGCAGCTGCACCTTGACGGACTTTTGCACGTCCAGGAGGTGCACAAGCTCCCGTTGCCCGGGCACAGCGGCCACCGCATCGAGGACGGCGGCGTAGGTAGCGTCCAGGTCAGCTAGGGGTATGGGGGGGTCGAGCTCAGGGCCGTCCGCAACGGTCTTGGGTTTCGAGGCAGAGCGGGCAGCGGCCAGCTTGCTCTCCATCCTGTCCGCGAACGCGAGGAGCTCGTTGGCCAGCTTCGTGTTCCGCACGAGTTTCCCGTCTTCCAGCAAATCATTTAGCGTGGTCCTCAGCTTCTGAACTTGCGTCTCCTGCTGAGCCAGTGGGGGCGGAGGTCGACCGAGTCCTGTGATGTTGCGGGACAGGTCGTCCATTTGAGGCATAATGTTGTTGTTCCCATTGCCCATACGCATCGCGAGATATCGTTGAGAGATGATGTCAAGCGGTGTCTGCCCGACACCGTTCTCTACATAGAGCCCCTCGGGAGGGATGTATTGGAGGATGACTTTGGTCAGTGAAGCATCGTATTGGTTAGCCGCAACATGCAAGGGCGTCGAGCCTTTTTCGTCCTTGACGAGCAGAAGCGAGGGCCGCATGCCGAATTTGAGCATTGCACGCAGGCTCACTGACCACCCCTTCTTGGTAGCCACCATCGCAGGCTGTCGACAAGGTCGTCAGCGATGCATCACTAGAGAGCATGGAAGAACTGACGGTGTCTTCAGAATTCTTGGATTGCTGAGCCAACAGCTCGTGCGTCTGCTCCGCGGGGAGTGTCTTCATAATATGGTCGAGGAACTTGCGGCGGTTCTGAGACGTCGAGGCACAGGCGACATGATATATATTGCATCTAAACCATGTTCATCAGCCTGTCGCAGATGTCAAGTGACCGATGATTGTATAGACGTACCCGCGGTTATCGCGTTCGGTGGGATTGCAGCCCTTTTCAAGGAGGAAATCAAAGATGGCCGTATCGCAGGAGACATGCGCCGCGAGGAGCAAGGCATTGAAACCAACAAACTTGATCCTGATTGTCGGATCCGCGTCAGTCAACGGCGCCAGCATGAGAAAAGGAGACTTGCCGAGCATTCATGGCCTCCATCATCAGGTTCTGCTGGAGATCAAACAACTTTTTGATGAACTCGAGCTTGTTGGCGATGATCGCCGCCGTCAGACACGATCCGTTCAACGCGTTCAGCTGCCAGCCGAGCCACTTGGGGAGAACGCCCGCCAGATCCTGCTCGCGGCGGAGATAGAGAGCGCGTTCGCTGCTGTTTGATGCCGCGTAGACATTGTAGGCAGCCAGGACGCGCGGACCAGACAGGTAGTCCAGGACGTTCAGCGCGCCGGCCTTGGCGGCCTCGATGAGCAGCTCGGGCGAGCGGGAGGCGTTCTTCTGAGGCATGCCCCGAGTGACTAGATCGCGTCTCTTCTTCCCACCGACGTTCAGACCGAGGTAGATCATTTCCTCGGTGTCCTTCGCGGCAGGCGCCGCCGGGTCCGCCTTGAGCTGGGCGTCGAGAACGGCAGTGATGCCGCACCCGGTGCGGCGGATCATCTCGTCGAGCATCTCAGGTCGGTCGTTCGACATGATCGTGGGCACGAGATCATTTGCCAGCAGATCATGCCCTACGAAATTGTAAAGATTGCACATCTGGATGAAGCCTTCCATGTCGTCCTGGATGATCGTCTTCTGTATAGGCGACCCGTATTCGAGCTTCGTTGCGTCTTTGGAGATCCAGTTGTTGGGCTGCTGGAGCATCCGCGTCGGTGGGACCTGGCAATGGACCGCAGAGGGGCGTTCCGCGATGTCGGTAAAGTTGATCTCCAGGTCTGCGGCATCGTCGTCCATCTCCACGTCTGAGTCGCTATCCGAGTCCGAACCGTCGACTGTCATGCAAAAGGTCAGCCATCGTACCTCGGGAAATATCGATGCGGCGGCAACTGACCTGGCCAGAGGTAATTGGGATCGTTGAGCGAAAAGTCGGGCTTGTCAGGCTTGTACTGCGCACTTGCGATGGCGAGCACCAGCCGCGCGGTGTCCCAGTGACGTCTGTACAGCGCCACATGCAGCGGGGTATGGTCTGCAAGCAACAACTCAGCTCAGTCGCACGGCCTCACAGACAGCATAACGGGCCCCTACCTAGACTGGGCGGAATCGACGCATGGACCGAAATATGAATGGGGGGCTCAGACCCGCCAGGCGCGCGCCTCGGCAGACACAGCTCCTCGATGCGCGCGTTGTCTCCGGTCCAGCACGCCTCGAACAGCTCGTCATACTGCGCCTTGAGGTGCAGCGGCACTGGCTCGGTGGTGTACTGGGTGTGGCGGTCATAGCCCGACCGCTGCTGATTCAGTTGCGCGCGCAGGAGGCCGCCCGAGGCCTCCCCGAGGTTGGGATTGGCTGCTTGCTTGGAGGCTTCGTCGGAAGGCGGCACCGCGCCATGCTTGATCAAGGTCGCCTTGACGTCTTCGAGGTATGCCTTCGCGGCGCCGACAAGATCCGGGTCGCCCATGTCTTGATCCCTTTGCACCGAAACACCAGGCTTGGCCAAGAACAACTGCATCTTCGTGACGTACGCGCGGTACGCGCTCCATGTGTCCTCCGCAGGGGCCTCCGGAGCGACGCTGGCTTCTTGAGACTTCTTGTCGTCCTCAATCTTGGCCAGCGCGGCGTCGTAGTACGCCAGGGCCTTGGTGGTCCACGCGAGGAGGTCGAGCCGGTCAGGAGAGTCTTGCGACAATGTAGAGGTCAAGCCCGTGACGATGTGCACGTCAGCGCCGAGGGCGGCGAGGAGGTGGACGACTTCGTCGCGCGCGGATGTCGCGACCTCCAGCGGGAAGTGGACCTTGGACTCGAAGCTCCTCGGGTACCCCCGCCACTGACTAGACCTGTGATTTCACGAGAACAATGAATAAGCCGCGTGGTCAGCGACAGCAAGGAAAGCGGGGGGGACTCGCCACTTCTCCTCCGCCCGCTCGACGTCCTCGGGCGTGATCGTCAGCTTGCTCCCGTACGCCAACAGCACGGCGAGCATCGCGTAGTCGCCCTTGGCGATCGCCGACACGAACGGGTACACGAGCGCGTTGGTAACCCACGTGGGGAAGTCGACGACCACCTTCGCATTCGGGTCGTGGCGCAGCACGGAGGCGGCGATGCGCGCCTTGCCCGCCAGCACAATCTTGTGGAACAGCGTCAGCAGGTTGTCGTCCGCGACCGACGAGGAGGCGCCCGCGGCCAGCAACCGCGCGGCGATCTGCGCGCCACGAGCCTCGTCGCGCGCGAGCGTCGTGAGCGTCAGCGGGTGCAACGTGGTCCACGCGTGCTTCACTTTAGAGGGCAGCTTCGGGGCGGCGCCCGCGGCGAGGAGGACGTCGACGACGGCGGGCGCGCCGGCGAGGATCGCGTGCGTGAGCGGGGTGAGCCCAAAGTCCCAGTCGGGTGCGGAGATGTCAAGGATGTCGGGCTCATCCGTGCTGTCCTCAAGGACGTCGGCGTCAGCAGCGGGCGGGTCGTCCTCGATCTTGCGGGCCTTGATGGGCTTGCGTTTCTTGCGGCCCCCGTCGTCGTCGTCTTCTTCTTCTTCTTCTTCGTCGTCGTCGTCGTCATCATCATCTTTGAGATCATCGTCGTCGCCATCCTTCTCCGCCTCTTCCGACGACCAGTCATCCTCGTCGCTCGGCCTCTCAAGGTCCGCATCTGTCATCTTAGCCTCCTCTCCGGTGGCCTTCTGCGCAGCCTTCTCCGCCTCGTCCTTCTCCTTATTCAACGCACTGCGCTCCAGCAGCTTCCGCACCACGCCTGCCATGCCCCGCTGCGCTGCCAGATGCAGCGCCGAGCACCCCCCAACCAAGCGCGCAGACATGCGCGCGCCCGCGTCCACCAGATCACACGCTACATCCGCCGCGTCCGAGAAAATCGCGACGTGCAGCGCCGTGCGCCCGACGTGGTCGCGGCGGTTCACGTCCTCGGCCGCGCCCGCAGAGAGGAGCGTTTGGACGGCGGGGCGGTCGCGCGCGGCGATGGCGGCGAAGAGGCGCGCGGTGGGGAGGATGTAGGCCTGTTCGCTCCATTCGCCGGCGTCGATCGGGTTGAAGCTCCCCGAGAGGGTCTGGCGGCCGGGGTCCTCGGCGATGAACCTGGCGAGGGCGAGGACGCGGACGCGGACGAGGGCGCGGGCGGGGTCCGAGGCGCGGGGTCAGTACGATGCGCACGGACGAGCGAGAGGGCGAAGAGCGAGGGACTCACGCGACGCGTCCGCGGATGTACGACTTATCCTCCTCCTCTCGCAGCTCGCGCTCCTTCTCATCGCGCGGCTCCGGACAGTGCTACCAACGCCGTGCGTCAGGGACCTACAGAACGCGGGATCGAAGAGCGGACGGAGCGCGAGCGCACTCACCCCGCAGCAGTCGTCGAGGCACTCCTCCGCCGTCCCGAAGTACGCGGGGTGGCGGTGCAGCCTGCGGCCCTCGTTCTTCGGGTTGAACGGCGCTGTCGGACGCCGTACCATCAGCCTCTACCCACGCACACAGTTAACATAACCCACAGTTAATCCCGAGGTCCTACAACCGCGCCCGCAAAAAGCATCAACACGCAGACACACAAAGACGCAGCGAGGGGGGGGACTCACTGTCTTGAACACGAGCTTCGCGATCCGCCGCGCGTCCCACCCCGGCCCATACGGCACGTGCAGCGACACGGTGTCGTAGTCGTTCATCTCGAGCCCCCCGCCGTCTGTGAGGCTCGCCTTGAGGTCGCCCTTGTACTGGCGCGCGCGGCGCGAGGGGCGGTAGGAGGCGGCGGCGGGGCGCGCGCGCAGCGCACCGCGCTCGGTGATGTACTGTGCGCGCGACTCGGGGCTCGCGAGCTTCTCGAGGACGAGGAGGCGCGCGAGGCCCTGGATGCGCGTGATCGCGCGCTCGAAGATCTAGGACCGGCGCGCGTGAGCAACGGCGCACTGCGGAGCCGTAGGCGGCATCGGAGCGCGCGGCGGACACGCACCGTCGGGTCCACGTCCGCGCGCCGGAGGGCGGGGACGTACACCTCAAAGTCGCGCGCTGCGTACTTCGCGAGGCGCACCTCGTACGACGGCGAGCGGCGCGCGACGTCGACGGTGTTGCACTGCCTCATCATCGCCACGAGCGCGCGCGGGCTCGCCCAGACGCGGGCGCCGTTGTACGCGCAGCAGGGCGCGTCGACGTCGAAGCCGGCGAGGATCTCGGCGGGGGAGCGGTACAGTCGGAGGACGATCTGGATGCAGCGATACGGGTACTGGGCTGGGGAGCGCGGGGTGGGTCAAGGTTTAGGCGAAGAAGGGAGAGGAGAGGGCCTTACAGTGGATGGAGACGGTGTGCTTGGTGCGGACGCAGGTGACGTCCCAGGGCACAGAGTCGCGCACCGCTTCATAGATAGCCACGATCTTGCGCTCCGCCTGTACGGATGTCGCGCGACGTGAGGACAACAGGGGCCGAACACGCACGGCCTACCTGCTCGGGAGTCAGCCCCCACAGAAACAGGTCGACATCCGAAGAAGGATAAGCGGCCTCGTGGAAATACTTCCTCATCGTCCGCTTGGTTGCTTTGGCCGCCTCGGGGAGGGGCGACAAGCACGCGAGGACGGAGCCTCCGGCGGCGACGACGTTATTCCAGTCGGTGAGCTGGGAGAGCGACCCCTCTGTGAAGAGGCGCCAGCTCTTCTTGAACGCGTCGAGATCAGGGACCGTGGCCGGCGTGCCCTCCTTGCGCCTGCGCGCGTCGGAGAGCGGGAGGACGTAGTTGGCGGCGAGTGCGGCGTCGTCAGGGACGACGCGGGCTCGGGTGGTGCGCGCAGCGGCGGGTGCGGCGAAGACGTCGACGAGGCCGACGTGGATGTCGGCGATGCGCGGGTGGGCCTTGTCGGTCGCGAAGAGCCGGCGGAGGGCGGACTCGTCGTCGAACGAGGGTTGGAGGACGGCGTCGAGGGACGCGCCGGGCCCGCTGGGGAGGGCGGCGACGCGCGCGAGGAAGGCTTGGGCTTCTGCGTTCTGGGACATTTGGTGCTGGCGTGGGGTTTGGAGGTGGGTTAGTTGGCTCGTGGGAGTGGGGGTTGTGGAGGAACCTGGGGATATGAGGGATGGCGGGCTCGTATTTATACGGTCCTTGGCGAGGACGAGTCCCGTGGTTTATTTGATGAAGAAGTCGCGCACGCTGCAGGGAGAGATGGACGCGGCGAGTTAGTCAAGGCTTGAGCGACCTTTCACGCGTTCACGATTCAGGGGCGCGCAGGTCTGGGCACCGCCGGAGCCGGCCGCGACGAGCGCTCGCGTAGAATCTATATCGTGGCCCATCTGATCTGTACTTACGCACCGGGCGTCGTGCGCGGTGAGCACGGCGACGCGAGCGTGAGAACCGACCCGCGTCGAGTCACCGTCGGCGCGCCGTGGCCGCATTAGGAAGGAGGCGCGCACGCAGGCGGAGAGGCCCGACGCGCGTCGGCTGCCGCGCGCCCTGGCTGTGAACGACCCTGAGCGCATACATACAGCCGCATCGCGTCCTGGACGAGTCACCGCGATACGCGAACACGCAACGCCACGTTGTGTCGATTCGATGTCCGCGAGATGCTCGCTTCGCGTCGCCTGAGCCGCCTCGAGCGCACTCGACGAGCCCTGTGTAGTACCTGCATACTGTAGTAGAACAACATCGATTGCGAGGGCTCGCGGGATCACGTCGAGGGAGTCCGGGCCCCCGTTCGCGCAGGTCTCACGGTGGTTCAATGGAGCGTTGTTTCTGTAGACTAACCTAGACGGCAGAACACGCGGACTCGACGTTCTCAATGCGAGGACGCAGGACCAGGCCGTGCTCATTGCCGCTAAGGGAAGCTCGCGAGGGAGATGACTCCAGTCTTCGAGACGACGAGTGCCCGTGAGAATGTTCTTCTCTCAGATGAGCGATCAAGTGCGTTTACGATCGATACACTCCCAGTCCACAGTCTCCTTGGCTGACCTTACACGCAAATTGCTTGTTCTCTGCTCGGTAGTGTATAATCTCATGATGTGCGTAGGCTTCGCGATGGAGAGGAGATGCACCATAATCTGCCACTCCGCTTCCCCTAATCCAAGGATACAATGTGGATGATCCCACCATCGCATGCAGCACGCCAGAGCTCGGCTCAAGGCTCGTCACATGCAGGGATCCTACGTGAAAAGGCAGGTAACCTACAGAGAGGCATCACAGATCCCTCGCGTGCGTGAGCAATCTCAAACCATGGAGCTGAGCAGCTGAGCACTGGTACAGACAAGCGATTCAGGGTCGACAAAAGAATCGTCGCGATAAGCCATGAAGCCTGAGGCCTGAGGTCTCGAGGCATTCTACAAGGTTCGTCTCGGTTCCTGCGTTCTACTGAAACGAGGATCGAGGAATTCGTGAAACCTACGCACCAAGAAGCACCCGACTCGGCGCGGTAGGTGCTAAGAATGTTGTTCGACAAGCCATGCTGAACGGAACAGAATCTCCTTCCCTTGGGCCCAGACGACCTTCTCCGAATCTACAAGGATAGCGGGGATTGTCAGAACCCCGAGGCCCGAGGCAGTATCATCAGGCATGGCACACGGCAATCTGTACGTCCGCGTCAC
Organism: Heterobasidion parviporum; assembly: GCA_002994785.1. NCBI lineage: Eukaryota > Fungi > Basidiomycota > Agaricomycetes > Russulales > Bondarzewiaceae > Heterobasidion > Heterobasidion parviporum. Next base: position 103,449 of record PDUQ01000018.1, read on the forward strand.
TCGCCGTAGACCAAGCTCGGTCGCGCCGTGTAGAACGTGACACCATCCTGCTGCTCAGGCCAACGCCGGTCAAGCTCCTCGGACGCCAGCCAGCCCGCTGTCATCCTGCGCTCATTCGCCACCTTCATCGACGCCCTGCGTTCTCCGGCTGCCCACCACCGTCGAGCACTGTCGAGCTGGCGAAAAGCCCAGGAGCGGCGCGGTGCGGTGCCGCGCAGTGGCTCGCGATCGGGTCCCCGCCCGGAAGCTCGGGGTCCAGCTGCGCAGGCTGGCCGCCGCTGAACGGCGTCGTCTTCGCGGGGGCCGCGCGCTGGTGCGCGGCGGCGGCGCTGCCCTCCAGCGCTTTGGCGTCCACGAGAAGCTCGTCGGCGAGCATCGCACCCTGCGCAAGCAGCCCGTCTCTGGGTTGCGCTTCAAGCGCCCCCCGCATGAGTTGCGCCCGCGGAGGCGTGGGGCTGCGGGGCACACGTCTTGGCGGTGCTCGACGTGCTGCCGAATCCGCCATCAATGCAACGCGCCAGGTGCCGCTGGGTCGCGACCTCCAGCGTGAGGGAGTCTCGCCTACGCTGTCCTCGTCGAGCGGCGTGTTGCAGCAGCAGCGCTCACAGTAGCTGCGTTTCACTCTTAGACTGCGAGGTGCATGCTGCCCCTCCCGTCTTTCAGGAGCAGGAGCGGCAAAGGCGTCTACGCCGTACGGGGCCCGGGTGAGCGTGGCTCGAGCGCGGATAAGACTTGAGCAGGGCTGCCTCGTCCTGGAGCGATGGCTGGAGTGCAGTACCTGGCGAGATGGGGCCGCTGGGCAGGTTGGAGATGCGAGGGGTGTAGTACTCAGCAGTACGGCGCCGTCCACCGAGAGGCGGATATGTATCTTATCAGATTATGTAAATGCGCCTTGTACGCAGAGCTCTCAGTGGAAAGAAAACCCCGAAAATCCCTAAATTGCTCCTGAACACCATGATGGACGTCGCCCCACCATCGAGCTCAACGACCGCCCCCGCCCCCACCCCCGCGCCCCCACCACCTCCGTCCTCTTCGCCCGCGGCGTCCTCGCGCGCCTCGCCCTCTGGCCCGCCCTCCGCGCCGCGGTCGACAACGCGTGGGGCGGGCCCGCGTCCGCGTCGAAGCGCACCTGGCTCGCCTCCGTGCTCGTCGACGCGTTCGAGACGGAGACGGACCCGGCGCCGGACGCGGAGTACGTCGCCGCGACGCTGCTCCAGGTGATGGAGGACGAGTTCGACGTCGTGCTCGAGGACGGGAGCGAGGACGCCGTCGCGCGGGACGTCGTGCGCCTGTGGGAGGCCGTGAGCGCGGGCGTGGGTGTGGGCAGCGAGGGAGAGAGGGCGGTGCGGGAGGTCGAAGCGCGCGCGGAGGGCGTGCGGGGGAAGAACGTCGAGGTCGAGGTTGAGGACGCGGAGGTGGAGGCGGACGGGAGCGGGAGCGAGTGGGAGGACGAGGACGACGAAGGCGAGGACGAGGCGCCGCAGCTGCTGGACCGCGCGCAGAGGGCGCCGAAGCCGGAGCCCGTCATCGACGAGGACGGGTTCACGCTCGTACAGGGCAAGGGCAAGGGCCGATGACCGTGCACACCGCGTACGTCGACCGAGCGGTGCATTAATTAAAGCGACTGACGTCCTTTGTCATGTTCAGCGTCGTATCTCTAAAAAAAATCCATTGTACGAGCGATCTGTGGAGAACACAGGGATCGTTGTTTTTCTACCTAACCATGTATCAACTATGTACGTCGTGCATCGAGATGACCATCGATCAATCTACTCGAGTCAGTACGCCTGCAATCCGTCTCGTCTTCTTTTGAGCTGATTCATTCTCCTCCAGCCTGAGTTCAAATGTTGTATTCTTGAAATATCAGGAAATAAATTGTCACAGCAGTAAACAACTGCTCAAGGGCTTGAGCTGATACTAAACATCGAAATCATAGCTCAATATACCGCAGACTCACAAGCATCATAAAGAAACAAGCCAACAGATGACCAGACAAACGACAACAATCCTCCCGCTCAGCACCGCAGACTGCTCACCCGCGCGCCTTGTCCCCATCCACCCTGACCACGCCCGCGCCCGCGGCCCCCCTCTCCCGCCCCTTCAAGTTCTGGATCTCCCCGAACAGACCGCTCACCCATGACCCCACCTTGCGCAGCTTCGCGGGCTCCGCCGCGCTGTGCCTCTGGGCGCGCGCCTGCCGAGCGTGCGCCTTGACCTGCGGCGGGGCCTGCGACGGGAGCTGTGAGTGCGACGCGGGCCGCGGCTGCGGCTGCGGCTGCACAGCGCGTGCGCGGGAGCGGGCGCGCGCGGGGCAGTCAGGCGTCGAGGCGACACTCTCGACGTCGCGCGCGGGCGGGGCGGGCGGGGGGCCAGGCGGCGACTGCTGTGGTAGAGCCACGTGAATATGAGTGAGTGAGCGAGCGAGCGAGCGAGCGCACGGACGGACCGCTTACCGGCTCGAGCGCGCCGAGGAGCGCGAGCGCGGCTGCGAGCTGCGCCTCCATGGACGCGTCGACGTCGACGTCGGTGGTGTCCGCGTCGGTGTCGCCTTCTCCGTTCGAGCGCGCGCCGGTGCTTTCCCCCGGCTTCGTCCTGTCTTCGGTCTTGGTCTTGGTCTTGGTCTTGGTCTTGGTCTTGGTCCTGGCTTGCGTCTCGTGCGCGGCCGTGTCCTGTGCGCGGCCTGCCGCCGCTGAGACCAGGTTCACGGAGAGCGCGACGAGGTCGAGCGTCTGGCGGGGCGGCGAGGCTGACGCTGGTGCTGATGCTGGCGAGGCTTCAGATGAGGGCGTTTGCATCGCGTCGCTGAACCCGAGCCCGAGCCGCTCACGGGGAGCTCGGACGGATTCCTCGGGTTCGGGCGGGAGGCAGCTGGCGTCGTGTGCAGCGGAGAAGGAGGCCGTGTCTTCGTAGAACGAGCCGTCCCCATCTCCGTCCTCGCCCATGCCCAAGCCCGCGTCCTGCTCGCCAAAGTCCCTCGACGTGCTTGCGGGGTCCCCAACGTCGACGTCGCCCTCGCCCTCGCCCTCGCCCTCGACCGCGGCACCGCAAGCCCCCCGGATCCGCAACTGCACAGGCTCCGCCGCGAGCGCGTCGAGCACGGACTTGAGGTCCGGCGACGTCGTCGACGGCGCAAAGCGCTCCAGGGGGTGCGGGATGTACACGGAGACGACCGGCGTGCCGCCGCCCAGGCCCCGCGCGCGCGGAGGCGCACGCGCGCCCGGGGCCTCTGCCAGAGCGAGAGCTGGGAGAGGGAGAGGGATGGGGCGCATCGTCATCGACGATGACGACGACGCGGACATGCAGAGCGATGTTGGCGTGGTGGGCATTGGCCACGCGCGCGCCAGCACAGGCCCGAGCGCGGCCACGAAGCGCGCGCAGTGCGCGGCGTCGCTGAACCGCTGCGAACGGGACGCGCGACGCTCAGCCCGCGATCGGTGTGCGCACGGTCGCGCGGGGGAGGGGAAGGGGAGAGGTACGCACCACGTGCTGGACGTACGCCGCGCGCGCGAGGGCGCGCACGCAGCGGCGGACGTCGAGGACCTCGGGGTCGTGCCACGCGTCGACGAGGCCGCCTGGTTCTTGTTTGCGGCAGCGCGAGTCTGGCAGCGCGCGCTGCTGGCGCCGTTCCTGGTGCTGTTGGTGTTCCTGATGCGGGTGCTGGTGTCCTTGCGGTCGCGGGTGTGAGTGTTGACGAGACGAGACGCGCTCGAGGGGCGGATCTCGCGCGCTCCGGTGTCTATTCTGCGCGACGCGGTCCTGAAGCGTGCACGATATTGAGATCAGTCACGACGCGAACCGCGCGGCGGCGTACGCACCTCGTGCGCCTTCTGAGCCTGAGTCGGAGCCTGAGCCTGAGGTGGGCCAGCGCAAGTCTTGGCCAGGAGCCCGCGGAGCGAGCCGATGAAAACCATGGGTCGCTGCGATGTGTCCTCGGTTCCGGTCGCGGGGGGCGGGGTGCGCGGCGGGTTGGGCTGCGGGGGCGTCGTGGGCGGTGCATGGGTCGGCGGCGCGGGGGCGAGGGTGATATGTCTGGATGTGGGTCAGGGCTGTCGGTCTGGGTCGAAACGCTAGGTGCAATAGTTTCGACAGGTTTCTTAGATGATTGTGAGATGGACCGGGTGCGTATGACATTGTGTTCGTGATGGTATTTAGGTCGGCGTGAGTTAAGTCCTGACATGGACAGGTGATGTCACCGCGCGATAGTACAACTGAAAATAGACCATCTTAAGTTGTTGCATTCACGCACTGACGGCACACCGCGAACAGGAAAACCTCAGCGGCAGCGGCGCACAACTGGATCGCCATCATCTATCTCGATCATGGATTTTATAAGCCCCCGAGCACTACCACGGTGTCTACGACTACGCAAGACGCAGGACTCTAAGCGACGAACGCCCTGCCCTTCTCGATGTTCTTCTTGAGGTCGGGAAGGCACGCCGCGAGCAGCTTCTCCTCCTCGGCCGAGAGCGGGCCGATGGGGTGGATCTTCTCCACGCCGTTGACCTACAAACACAAACAAGCAAGCAAAGCGCGGGTTTAGCACGGAATCACGGCCCGCGGAGGACGGAGAGACGGGGACGCACGCCGAGCTCGACGTTGGACGAGAAAAAGTCGATGCCCTGGTCGGCGAAGAGCGGGCTCTGCACGAACGTCGGCGTGACGACGCCCTTCTCGCCGCTCAGGCCGCGCAGCAGCGCGTGCGCAAACTTGGCGCCCGCGTACGCCATCGAGAGCGTCGCGCTGCCCGCGCCGTCCTTCGCCTGCACGACCTCGTCGCCGCCGAACTGGATGCGGTGCACGATCTTCGCGTACGCGTCGCCGGTCACGGCCTTGCCGTACGCGCTCTGCGAGAGCAGCGGGACGATCGTCGCGCCCGAGTGCCCGCCGACGACGGTGATGACGGAGTCCTTGGGGTCGGTGGACGCGACCTCACCGAGGAAGCGCGCGGCGCGGACGACGTCGAGCGTGGTCACGCCGAAGAGGCGGCGGGGGTCGTAGACGCCGGCTTTTTGGAGGGTCGAGGCGACGATGGGGACGGTGGAGTTGACGGGGTTGGAGATGACGAGGATGTGCGCCTCGGGCGAGACGCGGGCGACCGCGGAGGCGAGGTCGCGGACGATGGACGCGTTGGTCTGCGCGCGAAATTTAGCATGCAGGAAGAGTTCTTTGTCGGTAGCGAGCAGAGTACGTACGTTGAAGAGGTCATCGCGGGTCATCTTGAGGTGGAGTTAGAGTGGACACGAGGAGGAGAGCGGGGCGGGAGACTTACTCCGGGCTGGAACGGGAAAAAGATGAGACGGGGCGCACAGAAAAAGGCAAAACGAGACACGAACCTTCCTTGGGACACCGGCGGGGATAACGACGACCTTGACGCCCTCGAGGGCCTGGTCGAGCTGGTCCGCAGCATAGCCCTTCACCTGTGCGCGCCAAAGCCCTCAGCCGCAACGCCTTCGCGATCCACGTCACAGCGACGCCCAGACGCGAAACGCGACGTACCTCGCCCGCAGAGTCGATGTGGCTGACGTCGGCGGCGACGCCGGGGGCGCCGCGGATGTCGTAGAGGCTGAGGGACGAGACGAGGGGGTCGATCTTGAGCAGGAGCGAGAGCGGCTGGCCGATGCCTCCGCCTGCGCCGAGGACTGCGACCTTCGTCTGGCGCGCGGCCGAGGAGGAGAAGGCGCGGGCCTGGGAGGTGAGGGTGCGGGCTGCGGAGCGGGCGAACATGAGGGACGTGGACGACGGCGACGGCGACGACGGTGGTGGTGGTGGTGGTTGGAGGAAGAGAAAGAGTCGTGGGAGAGCGGACAGGCGCGTTCGTCTCCGTCTCGGGAGCCCTCGGCGCTTAGCGGGCCGTTCCTCTCCCCCTCCCCGACTCACCCCGCACACACTCACATCTGCTGCGTGACGCCCCAATTATCCAGCCTCGACGGCGATGTGATCATGTTATTTGTGAATTTCGCATCATGGGTTCCAGGCCTATGTAGATGAGAGCCAGGATGGGAAATACTAGCTTTTTTATATTCTCGGCGTCATACATGAAGAACTCGGAAAGTATGGACGATCTTTCTTCTCTCGACAGAGAAAAAGGGGGATCAGGAATATGATTTTCACAATGCGGCTGGTAGCCTACTGCCTGCTGCCCACTGTCCTGACCTGTCACCAAGCCCGGGCACGGACTCAAGAGGACCGCCCGCGCAGCGCGACCACGACTCGCACAGTCTCGCGTATACCGCGCAGCTCCCGCTCCTCAAGCGGAACGCGCTCCAGCACGACCTCCCGCAGCGAGCCCGCACAGCGCGCGAGCAGCGCCGCAAACTCCGCTGCGGGCCACGCGACCCCACGCATGCCGCCCACAGGCCCGCACACGCGCAGCGCCTCGAGCGCGGGGGCGCGCAGCGCGTCGAACACGGCCCCGTCGACCGCCGCGGCGGTGCTGGCGCTGAGGACGGCGTCCACGTCGAGGCGCAGCGTCCGCAGGTGCGGCAGGTGCACCGCCGGCGCGGGCGTGCGGAGCGCGTCTGAGGAGGTGTGGAGGTAGACTGTGCATGAGACCAGGAGCGGGCAGGCGCGGAGGACGGCGAGGACGTCGGCGTTGTGCGTTTTCGTCCACCGTGAGTGCACAGGGACGGCCGGCGCGTGCCGACGGAGGGTGAGCTCCGTCAGCTGGGCCCAGGGTACGTCGAAGGACGACGCGCGGAAGGCTACGTCGGTAAGGAGTGTGAAAGAGCGCAGGCGGGGCATGGAGCGGAACGTCTTCAGTCTGGACAGCGGAGGAGACGTGAACGACGACGCGGGGCTTGAACACGCGGTGATAGAGAGGTGTTCGAGGCGTCCAGCATCTCCATTGAGAAACCGCAGCTGCCCGCGCGCACCCTCGAGATCCTCCGCCCGCAGCGAAAGCGAGAAAGACGCCAGGCGCGCGGCGAGGCCTTCGACGTGGCCTAGAGAGTACGTCGGTGCGATGATTTCGAGCCCACACTCGCTCGGCGGGTCGAGTTTGTCGAAAGACAGAGCCAGGCGGAAGGGGTGGGGAGCAGAGCGCGAGAGCCACGATCCGATGGTATCGGCAGCGGTGCGCATACTCTCACGGGATGTCATGCAGGGCCGCATACTCGACCACAGTTCTGGAGTCGCGAGCGTGACGTCGCGCCAGAAGCGACAGACGCCCGAGATATTGAGTGGTGCCTCGCGCCGATGATGCGTCACGAACGGTGCATCAGGGATGCAGAACAGGAATACAATCCTGAATAGCTCAACGGGGAGGTACGAGAACATGGTCTCGACGTGGGCATGCTCCCGGGGACGTGAAAAGTCGCGAATGAGGGTCGGTGCAGAGGAACGGGATGCGGTTGTGCATGATGTGCCCTTCCTGTACGTCGGAAATTCCACGCTTTCGTGGACTGGCGACGGTTTCTGTAGCATGACGTCCATAATCTGCTCGTTCTGCTTGCAGGAGAGAGTTTGGTTACAATTAGTACTGGGGCAAACCTCAAGTGAACACGAACCAATTGAGGGTAAAACAAGAAGATCATAGCGTTCCCTCGCCTCAAGGTAGACCTTAAGTATAGAACGATACCGCCCACGATGCATGATCTCATATAGAACAGCCATGGGATACCATCATGCACTACAGCGTCTATACTGTGATCCTCGGGTCTAATCACCTCTGAAACTGCGTGCTATTTGTGTCAAGTAATATTCAGTATTTACGGCGGGCCTGATGATGTATATATCGTGGACGAGCAGGCCAGGTATAGATTATCGCGTACGTACGAGTTGTCGTACTGCGATTCATGAGGCATGCTTCGGAGGTTCATCAGAGCGCCGGCCAGAGACGTCCTCGAAAGCTCAAGGCCCAGCAACATCTGGATTATATGCTTGGTTGAAAACAAACCTGTGTTGCCTTGGATGAACGTTTCGATTGTGAGTCGGTCGAGGGAGAAGTCAAGCCAACTTACCGTGTCATTATACACCGGCTTCTTCCGGGGCCGCTTCCGTTCGTTCGTCTTTCGCTGACCTTCCACTTGGACAAAGGCTCATCACTTCTGCTCAATGAAATCGCCTTTGACGATCGCAGAGACTCCAAATATCAACCAATGGCCACTGACTTTTGGTCCAGCTCCCACTTGTGCGAACGGTTTATCTTCGCTATTGTCGTAGAAACACCATTGATATGTGTACCTTGTTCGTCTGCACAGCAAACGGTGGATCGTCGACCGAGCAACGCTGAAGCAAGCCCGACTGGACGATCTGCAGTATGTCAGTGACCCAGAGCACATCGATTTCCTGAACATCTATTTCGCAAACGGTGCGTCTCGCGCTTATCATTCTTCGTCGCATCGACTTCTCATGTATCGACCTGCAGTGATATCGAAACTGGGAAAGCGTCTGCAGCTTCGCCAGCGCGTGATCGCGACCGCCACTGTTTTCTTCCGTCGGTTCTACATCAAGAACTCCTACTGCGAGACCGACCCCTTCATCGTCATCTCCGCGTGCTGCTATGTCGCCGCGAAGGCGGAGGAATCCCCCGTGCACATCAAGAACGTAGTCTCAGAGTCACGGTCGCTCTTCAGCCGTGAGTCGATGCCCTATACTGTCAACCGTCGCGCAAATTGAATGTCATTCGCCAGAGGGCTACGGCATCAAGAACTTCCCCTCAGACAATTCCAAACTGGCAGAAATGGAGTTTTACCTCGTCGACGACCTCGAATGCGATCTGACGGTGTTCCATCCGTACCGCACGCTGATGACCCTCTGCGGAAAGGAGTCTGTGGTTGGCCTCGCAGAAGCGGGTGAGCTAGGCACCGGTATCGACGAAGGACCCCGCTATTGGGGCACAGGCGAGGGGAAACTCGAACTCCCAGAAGGCGCCTTGCAGACAGCGTGGTATGTTATCCACGATCCGTATTCTCGCATGGCATGTGCTGACGCGACGCGACGCGAACGCAGGCTGATCATCAACGACACCTACCGCTCCGAGCTCTGCCTCCTCTATCCCCCGCACCTGATCGCCATCGCCGCGCTCTACCTCACCCTCGTCCTCAACGCCAACACGCGCGCCATCATCCACGCCCAGTCCCAGTCGCACGCCCAGACGCAGGCCGCGCCGCACGCGACCCGCCGCTCGTCGCGGAGCTCGGGCGCGGGGCAGAAGAAGGGCGCGCACCACCAGGACATCGTGGGCTTCATGGCGGGGCTGAACGTGTCGATGTCGCTCATCGCGACTATCGCGCAGGAGGTCATGGGGCTGTACTCGCTCTGGGAGCGGTACAAGGAGGACGGGACGGACCTCAAGGGCTTCGGGTCGGCGAGCCGCAGCCAGAGCGGCATCGGGGAGCAGAGCGCGGGGGGCACGCCGTTCTCGACGAACAACGCGGACGCGGACGAGGCGCAGCGGCAGGTCATGACGCAGGGGATGATGACCCAGATCGTGATCGAGATGAGGGAGGCGCGGCTGGCGGACTTGGCCCATCCGGCGAATGGGATGCCCGTAGCAGTGAATAAGATGCTAGAGAGGACGCAGGCAGCGGGATGAAGCTGGGTATTACATGTTTTCGCTCGTCGCTGGTGTGGGATTTAATGCAGGATTTTTTGGTGACAGCGTTTGGTCATCCGGCGTGCTCGCCTGAAATAAGCACCGCATGCGATGGTCCTTGGCTAGAAGTACTTCCTCGATGATGTTCGAGTCTTCCGGGGCCAATACATAAAACTGCCTAGAGCAACGAAATCGCCTTGGTATGATTACAAGTCGTTCTCTCGGACCTCACAAAGCATGTTCGTTTGAGATCCGACCAGCGGGCGAGACACTTCAAAGCGACGTTTTTGATCCCGCTACTACTTGGAATATTATTCGTGATTGGACTCTCAGCTCTTCTCTTTGCTAGATGTTCTGCTACGATCGTCAACCTCAAAGGCCTCTGCCTCTCTTGGCTTGTTCATCATCATCTTTTCGAAGGTCGCGTCTGCTCTCTCTCTCCTCTTACGCTTGCCTTGCTCCTTGCACGCCTTGCTTGTGGTTTCGCCCGGATCGGTCGTTTTCACAATTCAGTCATAGGTTGCGTTCAAGTGCGTCACGGACGGCCTAAACTCGAATCAGGACTCACTTGCGATTCGACGAGGGCATCTCTCGCACAGCACTACCACAACCATCATCACCAGCCGTTACTACCCAGACACCCTCGTTTCTATACCAAACATCATGACCACCACCACCACCACCACCTGTACCGCACCCACCGTTATGCAAACCAGACGACCCATCCGCTCTCTCAGAATGACTCGCTCCGCCATTCTCGCCAATCGCACGCTGTTCAATACTCGCCTCGAGATGTGGAACACAGAACTGAAATATATCAATTCCCGGATCGAGGAGTGGAAGGGCAGCGGCCAGGCTCCAAACAAGGAGCACCCTGAGCTGCGCGCTTACCTGCTGAGGGCGCTCAGGGACAACATCGTGTTCGAGGCAAAGGTAAGAATACTATCCACGCGCGATTCTAAGGATGTATTTCACAGGCTCCGCAGATGTTCTCGGATCTCAGGAATGCCTTTGAGGCGATCCGCTACAGAGCCTCTGATCGTCGCAAGATCAACGTCGTGCTCGATAGCATGTCGTCTGGCGAGGCCGTGCGGAAGCATCACCTGGCAGAGTGGAAACAGTACGAAGAAGCGACGAATGCTCTCGAGGACAACGCGTTGACCGTGAAGGAGACAGCAGAGCGCATGGAGAAAGAGATCGTCAAGCTCGCGCTGATGGGGAAGAACTTGGAGAGGCTGAGAGGAGACCTGGCCGGGTTGCGATTCGACGGCGGGCCTGGTGACAACGCCGTCGATGGGGTCGGTTTCTGAAGGACATACAGCGGGGACGGCGTCGCTCACACTATCATTCTGTGAAGATTCGCGTCTTGTCTCTCCCATCTGTATATTATGCGCCTGGACGCATCAAGAACGCCGAATATAGAATTGTGAGTTGACATCACGCTGGCTGTTGCTTCTCACTTGGTTGCCTCCAGACGCTGTATATGAGATGTATCCCGCCCGCTGACGACCAGTCTGAATCCCCCTTGATCGCATTGTCTTCTGAACCGCTGCCAGTCAGACGATGAATCGCAGATGGCACTTCGAGAATACTGGAGTCGCCTCTCTGATCCGTTCAATCTCACACCCACTCTCGTTTCTACCCCACAGTGCACCACGCATTCACTGCCAGTCAGACGCTATACATGCAAACAAACCACATGCAGGCATGTGGTAGCGCTCAGCGTCAAACGAACATTTCCACACTGAGATCGAGGCTCGACGAATGGGACAAGGAGCTGAACTACTTGAAGTTCAGAATCGCGGAGTGGAAGGAGTTTGGCGGCGTCGACTGCAGAGAATACTACGTTTTCCGCCAATTCCTACTGCTGAAACTGACGGATCACATGTATACCGAGGTGCAGGTCAGTGGGCCTTCTAAGAAATAGATGACGTCGGTTTGACTTTTGATATCTCAGATCCTCTCCTCAATTTTGTTCGTATGTCTGAACGCCTCGCGGAGCAAAGAGGTGCTTCCCCAATACCTGCCCTTGTTCTACGCGTTCATGGAAAAGGTAGCCGCCGGCGAGATCAAACAAAGAATGCGGATCGAAGGCTGGGCGCGGTATTCGTGGAAGAAGGACAGGGTATATGACGATGAGAGGGGAATGGACGCGATGTTCCGGACGATGAGGCAAGAGATCGCGGTGTTGGAGGGGAGAAGCAGGGACCTCCGACAGATCATCCGAGATTTTATGGCGCTGGTCAAGGACGCGACGGAGATGGGCTCGAATCTTCTGTCTGCGCAATCGGGACATGCACAACCCCGCATCAGCCTCGAGGTTCCTCTAAAAGCCTCGACGCCATTGCGACATTCCTTCACAGCTTCTCAAATTTCTGACACCCGTGCCCGTATTCCTCCCACCCCTTCCGTACTCTCGACAAACGATGCCGATCTTCGTGTATCCTCCCCATTTTTAGCTCCGTCCGCACCATGATCCTGCAGTTGGGCGGCACTATCCCAATGTGACCTGCATTTCGGTCAACTGGGCATTCAAGAATGTCAAGTCGATGGAACCTACACCCATTCAGACAGTCCGTTAAATACAGTACGCATAGGATATAGATTTATGTACGACTAGATGTTTTGCGCAAACAAAAAACGAACGAACCCACCACGGCAACAAGTATTCCACATCGAGCCGCGCCTACACCATCTACATACTCACGCGTCCGGGAACAGCTCGTTCCTCACCTCCTCCGCTTCTGCCTCCTCCGCCCCCAGGGGCCCTTCTGCTTTATGGCGGACCGGCTCCGGGATCGCCTGCGACTCGGAAGCAACTGGTGGTGACGACGACGCTGCAGCCTTGACCTCCGCGTCAGACGTGGCCGGCGATAGGCTGGATTCTGCCGGGTGCTGAACTGCTGGGGCGTGATCCGCGACTTTCTCCTCCGCCGCCGCCACGGAAGCAGAAGCAGAAGCCGGCGTGATCGACGATTCAGCGACCCCGACGGAGCTGACCTCCTTCTCCCTAACGTCGTTCTCCTGTACGGGCACTTGGGCATCGCTCTTGATGTCCTTCTTGTCGCCCTTGGCGAAGATGTCACGTCCGGGCTCAGCTTTGGCTGCGTCGACGAAGGTCTCTTCGGCCTTGGGTAGCGCAGCGTTATTGTCCTGCCCGAAGTTGTCCTCGACGACAATCGCTCCGCGGCCGCCGGGTTCACCACCAATCGTTGCAACTCCCATCTTCGACTGCTGAGGTGTAGGGGCGATGGCGCCGTTGTAATGAGACAGCTGACGAACAGCAATTCATCAGAAAAGTATACATCAAACATTAAACGGTTACATACGTCGTCGTAGAAGTCGTTGCTGAATGCACGATGTATCAGCAAACAAATGTGACCATAGATAGCTGCTCACGTACCAGCTGAAGTCCCAAGTCTTCAACCACCGCGCATTGTTGCACTTTGCCTTGGTCCACGGGGTTCCGTATACCAAAGGACTGAATATAGAGAAGTTCCAGATCGCAAGGAGGACCAAAGCGGCAGCGATTTGCAGGCGCACGCGGGGACGCAACAAGGACGTCAAAAAATCGAACACGGCGCAGAAGAGGAGGATGGCAAAGTAGAGGGCGGGGAAATAGTGGTGGAGGAAGAGTTGACGGCCCATCAAGAAAAAGGGCAAGTAGTGTAGGCCCCAACCGACGAAAAGGAATCCGCAGAGCGTGTCGTATTTCACTACCTTGGCTGAAGGAAATGGGAGTCAATCCGGTAGGCTAGATGCAAGAAAAGCAAACTTACTGTTCTCGAAATCTCTGTATCCTCGTTTGGCCCGGAGGATGAGCAGACCACGCACGGCCACGTAGGCAAGCACAGCAGCTGTACTCAGCCACCATATCATGGGGTTACCGATGAGATAAATTTGACGATGATCTTTTACCCAAAAGTTCTGAGGAAACGCATCGTTCTAGGCATTACTTGACGGGTGATATGCGAAGCATCACTCACAATACCACGGCGCAGACGGGGCCAGGAGTCCGGGCGCGAGTCGAAAGTATGACGATCTGTCAAGCCGGCGTTGGTCTGCCACATCACCTTCTGCAACTCTAGGAACTTGGACAAGAAGCCTGGCAACCGGTAGTTGACCTTGGGCGCATTTTCAGGTACTGTTTGCGTAGCGAAAACGCTTTAGCCTCAAGGTACAATGATCAGGGTGCTAGGACATACAGTGGGGATGCATGTTGGTTTCCACGATCCACAAAGAGTTGGCTTTGACGGCGTTCTTGTTGCAAGTCACCTCCTGTTGCTCAAAACCCCATGTGGGAAGCTTGACCTTGTGCGAGAAGAGATAGCACCCAGTCAATGCGTGGCGGAGCCGGAACACCGTGCGCAGAGTCCGGAGACGCTTGGACGACTGCGAGTCACGCCTGTCGCCTCTCTCGATCTCCACGATCCAGTCGTCGTTCGCGTCGCCCGCAAAGTCGGGCATACCGTACGTCGACACCTCGTTCTGGAAATCGACCTCGGAGACTGGGGGACGGAAGTCGTGCGAGTGCAGACTCTTCTCAGTCGAAAGATGGCGAAGCTTGACGCGCGCGCCGTTCTCAATATAGTGCAGGCGGTCAAGCGATTCCCATTCCTTCCATGGAATGCCTTCCTGGGTCGCATTGGCGATACGCCAGTCGTTGTTTTGGTCTCGATGGGGGTAAAGGGTAACTTGTTGTTCTGAGATTGAGGATTGTGGAAGGAGAGGTCAGCCTTTGCGTGAATGTGATCAGAAGTATGCGAGCATACGTTGACTTCCACCGGGGTAGTTGTGTGCATGCGAGTGGAGATAACCGCCTTGTGTGTTCACATGGCGCAACGTGATCTGAGAGCCAATAGCGACATCTGAAAGGGGCAGTCAACATCCACTCCAGATACAAACGATGTCTCCAACCTGCGTAAGTGTCTGCCATGCTATGTCCGCCCAACGTATGCTGGAACTCGGCACTCATGAACCCATCGCCCTCGCCCGAATTTTCCAAGATCAAAAAATGGATTTCAAACATGGCCATGTAGAACAGGACTGGAATGAGGATGAGGCACACGGCTCGGGTCCAAAAGTGCTTAATAAAAAGCTTTGGGGGCACGCGTACGTCTCCGAGAAGCGTCCATAGTTGCTTGAGGGTGCCGAGACCGACAGTCGCGATCGTGAACAACCCTACCCACTTGCTGCTGACAACAGCGCCGAGCGAAAGCCCTGTGAGGGTGAGCCAAACCCACCAACGCTCTGTGAAGGGCTCGTGTTTGTCCTCGTTGCAGAAGCCCGTCCACATGAATACGGTCAGAGCAGTAAAGAAAATCAAGGGGGAATCCAGAAGGATGTGTCGTGACTGTGTAATCATGCCGTTCTCGAATGTGATGAGCAACGACGCCAAAAGCGCGGTTGTTGCACGACAGTCGAGGCCACGCAGGGTGATATATGAGAGGGGAATGGTAGCAATGCCCAGAATGGCGGGGACCATACGCATTGCTACGTACGGAGTGCGCTCATAGACCCTGGAAGCAGTCATATTAGGTGACGAGTTCAACGTGGTCCAGCAGGAGAATTGCTTGTGGGTTGACGGTCAGAGGTAGATGAGACACTCACTTGCCAATGTCTTTGAAGTCAAAGTCTCCATCGAATCCGAATACAAACGCTGCCAGGGTTATGAGCAGTTTGGCTAGTGGCGGGTGCACGTCCACGAAATACCGCGTCTTCAGGTATCTTGCCGCGAACTTTCCAAAATGCACCTCGTCAAACCTGAACCCAACACGCTATCAATTCGCGCCAAATCATAGAGCAGCTGCGTCGAAACACGTACACCACGCTGTCCGGCCTAGATATCCGGAATAGACGCACAGCAGACGCGATTACTAGAACAACAGCAAGCAGCTTCCACTCTCCCGAAGTGATGTCAAAGCCTCCCGGCGGTAAGGCAGGTTTTCGAGAGGGCCCGTATCCACGAGATGCTGCTGCGCGGCGCTCGTCTGCGTCAAGATAGTTTTTATTAGGCGCGGGGAAACGCTGTGCGGGTACTGAGTGCGGAAGGCCAGGAGGTGGCGAAGCGGGGCGCCGCGCGCGCACGCTTGGTGCCATGAGTTTAAGGAGCGACGAGAAACAGGCCTATTATCCCTGAAATGTTTGGCAAGAGAAGAAAGTAAGGCAATGGGATGAAATTGAAGTGATGGTTGGGAATGAGTTGGTGGTCGACACCGGACAGCGCACAGCTGCGATGGATCTCCCGTTTCGGTGCTGCGGGCTCACGTCATCCGCTTTACCAAATCAAGCAGTAAGTGAGGCAGTGTGTACTCGTGTAAATCGACATTCTCTTTCGCCTCTTCCTGCCTGTAAACTCCACGAGTCTTCACATACTATCGCTCCACCGGAGTTGCAAATGGGACTGGAGGTTCACATTCAGGTTGTTGAACGCAATACACAACCGCGTGCTTCAAAAATATTCAGTGGTGTTCTCTCAGGCAATGCTCATGTGTATGAATTTTTTTGAGAAAGAAAAATGTGTGCAAGAGTGTGAAAATGCTGAGTTATGGGTCTGGAGGAGGAATCCTCCAAGAGATGCCCAAGATCTTTCAGATCCTGCCTTCTAACCACTTATAAATAAAAATGTGCACATTTACCAAGCTCTTTGAATTATATGCAAGCTATTTAGAGTTGTATTTGAGGCATCCCACAAGCTGCACCAAAATATTTGCGACGAGCGACGACTAGGGGCGGACAGAGTGACAGGAAGCTCGGGCCGGGTAATGATTGGTCATTATTATTGAAGCATGAAGTTGATGTTGTCGGAGTTTGTTTTTGGAGTGTGACAGTATGTGACCCGATGGTCGGAAATTTTGCAACTCCCTGTTTTTACCTGCTTTCGGGTACTACTTTTCATTTGTGCCTCAGCATCTCATTCTCTTGACATAAAAATACGAAAAAATAACAGGCTCTATTCCAAGAAGCTAAGGTAGGTATGTGCAGAATTTGGAGGGTAGAAACGCTAAAATGAGGCCGCTACGAAGGAAACAAGGAATCGTTTGCAACTCCGGTGGAGTGATAGTACATGTACTAGCTCTCCTTGCCCTCACCGACCACATGAATCCGCGGGCTGTTATGCGCTGATTGAAATTCACGAAGCTTTACATGATATAAGTACCTATAAGTACACAACACAATCAAGTGCCCAACACGCGTGGGGTCTTTCCAGCAGGAAAATTTTCACAATGGGACTGCGATCACATGTGGCCATGCTCCTATACTGTCCGTTTTCTTAATCTCTTTCAACTCCCATCCTGCGCTTCTGAGAAGATTGTTGAACTGGCTAGCGGTGCGCTCCTGACCATTCTGAAAAGCTAACATCTAGAACGACGTCAGCGTGTCAAGATCTACCAATAATACAGCCATGGGATATTGATGATTCGACATCTTACCGCGATATCATGAGTGTACCATAGGGAGGCGGCCCCACCCATGTTGGCCAGTAATGGCGCAGGCGGTTCAACGACCTCAGACACTTTGAACGGTTCTGTCCTCTGAGGGTCAGGCGGGCACGCGTACGGAAGGACGCTATCGATAATGAGGAGTTGAGTCCTTGCCCCTGCCGCAGCGCGGAGATGCTTCAGAATCTTCATCGCATAGGTATCTGACCAGTCGTGCAGGATTCTACGGAGGACGAATAAATCCGGCGCGCGAAAGGGTTCAGGCTGAGGCGTAAACATATCATGGGCTGTCGACGAGTTATTGGAGGTAAGCCGTAGTCATCCGAGGCGAATATATAACAAGCAGGCTCACTCACGAACAAGTCGTACACGGCCGCTATCGAGTGATTCTGCGAGATTGGCCTTCCAGAACTGCGAGGATCGTGTAGGAAAACCCTTTAAAATCAAGCAGGCGAAGTGTCGTACCTTCTCTGCATCTTGGACTACCCCAGGAAAATCCTCGACGACGATTCTCAACTTGGGATAGTCTTTTGCAATCAACATCGATACAGATCCGATGCCTCCAGCAACGTCAACAACTAATGCGCCATCCGGAAGTGAAGAGAAATCAAAACCTTGGTGAAATTGCCATCTCAATATCACCCATAGACAATTATGACTTATCTATTGAAACTCACCGCTCGAAGCAGAGTCAAGAGGCTGCACTTTGGACATGGCTTCCATAAACAACCCAAAACGCCTCCTGCGATAGCTGTTCTCCGGTAGTTCCAACCACTCAAAGGCAAGAAGATCTGTCTTATAGGCCACAGAACGGGCGCATTGGTTGGGCTCGTCTGAATGGCCAAATGTAGGGTCGCGCAAAGTCTCAGAGAGTGCTGCAACGGTTTTGAATGTTTCGTCTGATCTATAACAAAGGCAAAGTCATCAGTCAGCGCTCAGCAGTGACTACATAATCATCCTACAAACATATGTTCAACGGCCGCAGAAAAGCCGGAGGTGCCGTCGTGTTTGACGAGTGGGCTGGAGGTTTGCATCAAACAGCACTCGAATCAGGCATTTATGCAGAGACTCAGCCAATACACACAATTTGAGGATTTCCTCCACTGGTTTTCCGGTGTCCATCAGGGAAGAGACACGATTATTGGCGAAAACGTTAGGAGAAACTTCCTTGAAAATGTGGTGCGTAGCGAGCAGCCGAAGAACTCGACCTGCAATCGCGACTCAGCGATGAGCGACACGCTACTAGAGAACACGTTACCAATCCGAGCCGCATTCATGCCGTTCCTTTTGGCGATATCATTGACATGCGCTCCCTATGATCCACACCTTTGTAAGGCCTCGGATTTAAAATGGAAAGTGAGGGCTTGCCTGCGGGCCGGCCTCGCGCAGTATCTCGGCAACATGGCTATCGCTTGCTGCTCCAAGACAAGCAGGGATGGTATGCTGCCAGACTGGTGAATTAGAGATGTGTCTCATCAATCCTAAGGAAAGTAAATACCTGAAGGACCATGGAGAGCAGATAGTTCGACGGGACCCTGGCGACAGCGATGAGCTGCGTCGCGGCAGCTACTATGATACCAATACTGCTCAGAATTTCTTGCTCCTGGCGCGCGCGCTCCGATTCCTCCGAGAAAGGCTCATCCAGAGAAGGAAAAGGTATTCCTCGTGCATCGCAAGCAGCGTCAATGTCGCGGACTGACGCTGCTATGAGATCTGATAATTGTTTGAGAATGGATGCCATCTTCAAGCTTCAGGAGCAATTCCTTGACCTGCTCACTCGAGGCTGCTCTTATAAATACTGGCAATCCCGAGAAGCTTCCCGACACCCGATGTGCAATGACATCATATCGTGTTGTCAGTGGAGGCGCCTTGCTAGAGAGAGCAATGTCAAACCTGAATTGAGAAATGTCGCTGAATAAGGGGGAGTCGCTTCACCAAGGTGTTTGAGAATACTAGGCCAGGTGAGCGAGCAGAAGACGGATGAGGTTGACAACTCTGCTTTTCCGTCCATTCAGCCCTTAGAAATCGATGCTGACCTCAAGACAAAGTCATAACCGGCGGACGCAGGCTCGAGATGTGGTCAACTGTTTTAGAAACTTGTCGTAAGAGGGACTTCAGTCAGCCCGATACAACCCAGAGGCCGTGACTGCTCCCGTTCTCTGCAACTTGATATTGCATGATTAATCTTACTGTACGCACTGATGCGTACCAATGCTGTACTGGCTGATGACGTTGTTTGAGATGTTGCGAAATTGAGGTATGCTCACCTAAGGTCTCAGGCTTCATCACAACATTCAACGGTGATGTCAATCCTGCCTAGAAATTGTCGGATCGGGAAGGATAGTGCCACGCAGATCCAGTTCAAAAATTGAGATGAAAGAGCTTGAATGCAGAACTCAAACTCTCTGTACAAGTGTATGCTTGCCGCCTGTGACCGTGATGGTACCAGAGCCGACCGAACGCCCATCCACCTTGATCGCGCCATGACCAGGCAAGTCGACAACGCCCGACGTGCCATCCGGCGCGGTGACAACCACCGTGAGCGTCCCCTTCGCCACGGCCCACTTCACGCCAAACCAGCCCAGGCTCGTTTCGAATCCGCCTTCCGCAGCGCTTAGTCCACTGAGGACAGGCTTGAGAGACCAGGTGGCGCCTAGCGGTGTGGTGATCTGGAGTCCGAGAACGTGGAATGAAAGGGCGGGCGTCGGGCCCGTGCTCCAGCCGTGAGCATGGCTGGTGTATGAAAAATCGTAGTCATACCCGACAGCGCTGCGATATCTACAATGCAAAGTACATTTGAACCATGTGCGCTCAAAGAGATTTGTGAGAAGCCGCACCCAAGGGAGCCATTCGCCGTAAATCCTTCCAGGAGAGTGGACTGCACGCTGAGATTGGTATAGAGCATATAGCCCCACTCTTTTCTTATCAAATCGAGCGCGCGCTCTCCTTGACCAGCGATGAAGTGTGCTCGAAGCTTGAAACAGACCAGTCAGTATATGATGTTCATTCGGAGCAGAGACCATAGAAAGAAGTCCTTACCTCGAACCCTCCCACGAACGGAATGATCGTATCGGCCAACTCTGGAGTGACAGGCCCGATATCCGTCCAAAACTTCGTCAAACCGTGGCTGATAGCCTGAATCTGGCCCTCGGATATTGTCAAGTTGAACTCCACCGCCAAAGAGTTGCCGTCTTCTGGGTGCAACGTCGTCGTCTCGTTGTCTCTATACATTCCCGCACCTGCGTCCCACAGAAGCGTGTTGTATGCGGTCTTGACCGTTGTCGCATTGGCCAGGTAGCGTGCCGCCAGATCGTTATCGCCCAACGCTTTGGCAAGGTCGGCGCCGGTGATCAGTGTCTGATGATATTTTCATGAGCACGTACTAACGAGGTTTACCAACACTACTACATACCTGGTATAGCAAAGCATTCGCTGCCGAGTTATGCCCGCTCCCCCCATCCCGTCCCCAATCGTTCATAAACGCTATCGGAACGTCCATCAATCCCGTGCTATCGACCTGGTTTTCCAAAAATGCGACGGCCTTGGTGTAATTCGTCCACACACGCTGCACGAATTGTGTGTCGTTTGAGTACAACCAATATGTGTGCGTCCCAATGAGCGTCCAAGAGATGTAGGTGTCGCTGCCTCGGGCGTTGATCGGTGGACCAGAATAGTTGAGAGCACCCGATATGGGGTCAGATGTCGAGAACATGACGAGAAGGGAGTTCTTTATCGGAAGCAGGTCCGTACTCCAGAGAAGGTGAGTGTTCGCCGAGATGCCCATGTCACCTAGAAGAAGGAATGAAAACTGAAATTGAGGCTGAAAACGTTCTCAATTACCCGGCCATACATTTCTGTAGAATCGCAATTTTATTCAGCTATTCCCTCCACCGGGAACTAGTCGACAATCATGACTCTTACCTGTCACGTTTCGCTCCGTCCACCAAGATGGTCCCCTCGACCGGTCCTCCAGAAGCATTGTTTGCCCATCCTGTAGATGTTGCGATTTAAGTATCGAACTCCACTACATTACAATATCACTGACCTTGTACCCCAGTGGGCCAGAACATTCTGGCCTGGTTCGCGTCGATGATGTTGGTTTGCGCAGTATATGCGCCAGCATACCAGATCTTCGTCAAGAAATTTCGATCATGGAAGACTGGATCATCCGCATAGAAATACCCAGTGTATGCTCGAAGGTCTGGCGCATCAGGTGCAAAGGTGATCGCGAGGGTGATGTTGGAGATCGTGAGCAGATCGTCTGACGTGGATGCAATGGTCAGGAAGCGGAAACCCCCACGAAGCCGGTCGGCTGGCTGGGTAAATGGGCCAAGGGTAAGAGGAGCGAGGATGTGTTCGGCCCCGTCAGCATCGCGGTTGCGAGTCGCGTAGCCTGAGTCATCTGAGGCGGTGGGGCTGATGAAGATAGAGGATTCGGTGAAGGCAAACGAGAAGGCGGAGGAATTTGTCGCATTGTCTATATTCAGAGAGAGGATACCTCCAACCTGTTCATACGCGTAAATGATGAAGTGGAAGGTGAAACTCGAGGAAAGTACGCTACCTCCTTGCCAAAATCAAGCGTGAGGTAAGCATCTTTTGATTTGAAAGTGGCGCTCCCGCCCTTGACCAAGCGTTGTGCGCCTTCAATGGGCCCGTGCGTAGAGTGAATTGAGAGGGGGACAACGGTCCTCGAGTGAGGTGAATAGTTGAAAGCATCCCATGGGCCTGAAGACACGGCAGACCGACTCCGCGCAACAAAACCAGCAAGGAATAAGAGGGACAAAGGGCGCAGCATTACGTGCAACCACCATCACGGTGGGGGCGATATCCGCTGCTTTATACCAGTGGACATCATGAAATGAACTGTGAGGACCGTTCCAGGAATGAACAAGGCACCAAACATCACAGGGATGGCAACTTCGGACGAGCGGCTCGCAGATGTCGGGCCGCTGCATCATGAGGGTCTAGCCAAGTCGTCGTAGCAGAGCAAGCACTGAGAGAATTATTTGCAGGTCCCTCGACATAAGTCACACTGGAACAGATGACCTTGCGAGAGAGTAAGGGATAAATATGCAGCCTTCGGGATGACGCGATGACTGCATCAGGTGGTTGGACACCTGTACAAATGACAATCAGTTCACGAACGCGAAACAAATCATGAATATTGGCAATACGGACAAAAGGCTTCTAAATCCAGGAGACGGAAATCCATCCTCTTTTAAACCTTTGCACCAAGGCACAGAGGACAGATGGACTGAGAATCAAGATAATGCGCTGGATAGTCCAAAAATGCACCCAAAGTATCAGAGAACTCAAGAAAAGCTATAGCTCCGGGAATGACAAGATTGAACCGCGCATACAAGCCTATCCTTCATAGATCACTGTTGTGGTCATCGTGTTTGCCTGGACTTTGAAGATCTGTAGTCAATGTCGTCAGTAGGGAGCGCGAAGGTCACAGTGACAAGTGCAATGTCACGGAGGGTCACACCGCGCAGAGCCATTATTGGAAGCGTAAGCGTGCTCGCTCTAATCGTCCTCAACGACTTTGACGATCCACGATGTCCATCAATATCTTCAACGACGAGGCGCGTTTATTTTCAATCATTTCTGCTCGCCCACTGACCAACAACCACAGGCTACAGAAGAAAAGGCGGAGAACGCCCGCCTCTCGTCGTTCGTCGGCGCACTCGCGCTCGGCGATCTCGTCAAATCGACCCTCGGACCGAAGGGCATGAACAAAATTCTCCAGTCCATGTCTTCAGGAGACATTAACGTCACGAACGACGGGGCGACGATTTTGAAGGCGATTCAGCTCGACAATGCCGCCGCGAAAATCCTCGTGAATATCTCGAAGGTGCAGGACGATGAGGTCGGAGATGGGACGACGAGCGTGTGCGTGTTGTCGGCGGAGCTGCTGCGAGAAGCTGAAAAGCTCATCGCCATGAAGATACACCCTCAGACCATCGTCGAGGGCTATCGGATCGCGAGCGCGGCGGCTCTGAAGGCATTGGAGGCATCTGCTGTTGATCATGGGTGCGTGGTGTGCTACTCTTTTTCTGTCAGCTGGGCTGACTCCGTATCTGTCTCAGCTCTAACCCTGCAACGTTCCGCCAAGACTTGATTAACATCGCGCGGACAACCTTGTCGTCGAAAGTTTTGTCCCAAGACAAGGCCTATTTCGCAAATCTCGCCGTCGATGCAGTTTTGAGGCTGAAGGTATGTCATTAAGTTACTAACACTGCGTCGCTCTTTTAATTTCGCGGTGAACAGGGTTCAACAGATTTGGAGCACATCCAGATCATCAAAAAGGTCGGCGGAAAGCTGACAGACTCGTACCTTGACGAAGGTGCGCTTTATTTATCCTCAGACGAACTGTATCTCACCTCCCGTCAGGCTTTATCTTGGACAAGGCCATTGGCGTCAACTGCCCCAAACGGCTAGAGAATGCAAAAATCCTTATTGCCAACACCTGTACGTTTTCTGACTTTGAAGTTGAAATCGCGCGTGTAACAGCGGATGTCTAGCTATGGACACCGACAAGATCAAGATATTTGGTGCGCGCGTCAAAGTTGACGGGACAGGAAAACTTGCCGAGCTGGAACGTGCCGAGCGGGTGCGTCCCTTCATCTACTCTGACCCTCTGTTCTTCCCAACGCCAAGCGCAGGAAAAAATGAAACAAAAAGTCGACGCGATCGCCACGCACGGCATCAACGTCTTCGTCAACCGGCAGCTCATCTACAACTACCCAGAGTCTCTGTTGGCGGAAAAGGGCATCCTGACCATCGAGCACGCCGACTTTGAGGGCGTCGAGCGGCTATCGCTCGTCACGGGCGGCGAGATCGCGAGCACGTTCGAGCGGCCGGACTTGGTCAAGCTCGGGACGTGCGACCTGATCGAGGAGATCATGATCGGCGAGGACAAGGTGCGCATCGTTCACTTAATATGCCCACGCCGCATCCTCAACGCTGACGCCATCGCAGCTGATCAAATTCTCCGGCGTCGCGGCGGGCGAAGCGTGCACGGTCGTCCTGCGCGGGTCGACGAACCAGATGGTGGACGAGGCCGAGCGGTCGCTGCACGATGCGCTCTCGGTCCTCTCGCAGACGGTGAAGGAGACGCGCGTGGTGCTCGGCGGCGGCTGCGCGGAGATGCTGATGAGCGTCGCGGTCGAGCGCGCGGCGAAGACGGTCTGGGGCAAGAAGGCTCTCGCTGTCGAGGCGTTCGCGCATGCCCTCAGGCAGATCCCGACCATCCTCGCGGATAACGCGGGCTACGACTCTTCGGACCTCGTCTCGCGGCTGCGCGCGGCGCATTATGAGGGACAGCCAGACGCGGGCCTCGGTGAGTGCTGCAGCTGCCCGTAGATTCCAATGGCGACGACTAAACTTTGGTCTTCCTAGATATGGAGCTTGGCGACATTGGCTCCATGAGGGAGCTGGGCGTCACAGAAAGCTACAAGCTCAAGTGGCAGGTAGTGAACAGCGCGAGCGAAGCGGCGGAGATGATCATTCGGTGCGTTCTATCTCCCCTCCACGCTCTATGCACCATACTGACCTGCACCGCAGAGTTGACGATATCTTGCGCGCGGCACCACGGAGGAGAGAAGCAGTTTAGACGACAAGAGTACGATATATATTGTAATCAATGCAGGCTTGCCAAACCCTACCTATACGTGGAACAGCCAACGAAGTTGTGGTCTGCGTCTTCATGTCGAGGCCACTCCAGCGGCAGAAAATGCCATCTCATCGGAGACCCCGAATGCGGGGCGAGGTAAATTACAAAAACACCGGATGTACCAACAGAGCTCGTGAATACATGTCGTTCCAATCATCGTCGCGGAGCATCGCTGCCTCGCCACAACTGCCATGTTCAACCCAAGCAGAGCACAGCAGACCTCAACCTTCTAAGCCGCCGACTTTTCCGAGCCTGCCTTCCCCTCCTGAGCGTACTCCGCCGCGCCGGCGCCGACGATGACGCCGATGGTGTTGTCGACGCCCTCCTTCCCGATGTCGCGGATGACGACCCACGCGGACGGGATCGAGAGCACGAAGAGGCCGACGTTGAGCCCGATCGAGATCCAGTCGGACGTGTTGGTGCTCTTGATGCCGTACGCGACGGCCTGGCCCGCGCACTCGACGCCGCGCAGCGCGCCGGTGATGTACGAGAGCGTGTTCACGTCGGACGAGACTGCACCGGGCGAAATGAAGTCGCAGCGGTCAGGGGGCGCGCGCGGGCACGAGAGGGGGTGGGTACGCACGGAAGGAGACGATCCAGTAGAGCGTCGACTGCGTCGCCATCGTCGCGAACTCGAAGAGGATGAACAGCGCCCACGTGCGCCCGAACGAGTCCGAGGTCCAGTCAACCACGGGCTTATTGTCCTCGAGGTACTTCGTGATCACCGCCGTCCAGATCCTGCGCCGCACCAGCCCAATGCCCTCAGTCCAAGTCGCCAGAACACAAAGTGAGCACCCGCGGGGACGCACCAGAGGCCCAGGTTGAGCGCGACGAGGAACACGAACGCGTACCTCGCGCGCTGGTTCTGCGTGAGGCGCTTCCAGTCGAGGAAGTACCCGATGCAGATCCCGCCGAGGATGTCGCCGAAGGGGGTCACGAACGCGGTGAGCGCGCGCGTGCGCACGTTGAAGTACTGCGTCTGCAGCGTGCCGATGTACGAGCCGTAGAACCAGGACGTGAAGAAGAGCGGGAAGAGCAGCCACATCTTGGGCGCGGTCGCGACGGCGGCCCACTCTCGGAGCGATTGGCTGTGCGCGGGGAGATCAGGCTTGCTTGGTGTGTGGACATTGGTTTAGAAGAGCTTACCGGAAGCTGGTTTTGCGGAATATTATGGGCTTGCCGTCCGTGCGCTGCACCTTCTTAGGCGGAGAGAGGTGGACTGCGATAAACGGGCCCGCACACACTGTAACGTGAAGTACAAGCGCCTCTGGTCAATACTCCGCGGTATGAGGCGGACAGGGTGCAAACAGATCACGCACTGATGCCGATGATGACGAGGTACGTATGAAGCGAGACACCACCCGCGGAGTCAGTCTTCGAGTTGAGGCCGAAGATGATAGCACCGCCGACTGGCATGCGCAGTCGTCATGGGCAAAGTGTAAATATAAGAGGGGGGAGGGGGGGCGCACCGACTGGCGCTGCGTTGCGCAAGAAGACCCAAAGCGAGAGCATTCGGCCGCGACGAGCGGGCTCGGGGTACGCTGTTCAGCCTGACATCAGGCCTTCCGTCGCCGGCAGAGTCGGAAAGGACCCACCGGTGATGATGGCGCCTTCGACCGAGTACATCAAGCCGTCCCTGTCCCACGGCGAGATGCGGTGAGCGTGTGTCGACGATACAACGAGCAGTAAGCACACACGTCATTCCGGAGATGATGGACCCTTTGGTGAACGCGTTAGATAGGCTGTTGATCTGGATCGGAGAAGCGATGGTCTTCGCTCACCCAGCATGAGGAACCACTGCGTCCCGTTTTTACTGTTCAGGTATAGACTACCTGCATATCTATCCATATCCCATAAAACTCAGATATTCACAGACGAATTCGAGATCGGACAAACATGATGTCTCCCGTCGACGAAATCTGGACCAACGATGTTCAACACGCGTCCGAACCACTCTCCCCATCACCTCAAAAACGGGACAGCGGAAAGAACCAAAAGTGCTCACCAGCAGCGCCTTCATCATCCCGATCTTCGACACCAACAATCCGCCGAAGATGCACATGAACGCCATGAACACGTACCCCGCCGCGGCGGTCGCGTTCGCGTACCACGGCGTCGCGAGCCCGCCCGCGCCGAGCGCGCTCAGCGCGTTGTACATCCCCGGCGCGCAGAAGAACACGCCGCCGACGACCCAGATCCTGCGTGCGCGCCTCAGGCGACGGGCGTGACGGTGTGGGAAAGAGGAGCGGGACGCACTGGAATAGCGTCGAGCGGTACCAGTGCGGTTTGACCACGGGCACGTCTGCGGCGCCGGTGGAGGACGCTTCTTTATCGTAGGGCGCGCGCTCGAGGACGGGGGCGGACCCGCCTCGGCGCGTCGCGGGCAGCTCTGGGATGAATTCCGACATGATCTCCGTCACTGCTTCGTCTCGGCTCCGTCTTCGTCTAGAAACCCACCCAGCGGCAAGACCACCACAAAAAGGTCAACCGACTCGCCCACACACCTCGAACACGAAACCAAAAAACGGACGGACGTGACTCACCAGAGCAAGGTCGCTCAGAGCAACGACAGATCCCAGATGGACGGGGACGCGCGAGCACGGCAAGTCAGTGTCAAGTCTCAGTCGACAAGAGGCGCCTGTGCCGTTCCCCACATTTATATACCGCCATGGACGAGGTCACGCCGTCCATCCATCCTTCCCAAGAAGCGCGCCCGCAGGAACGAGGGCCAGAAGCCCCGCGCCATATCAACCTGTCTATCGAATGCAGACCAAAGCGAGCCAAAAGCAGACGCCGAAGCGCTGATAAGTACCGTAAGTGAGAGAATTGCCAGACGCTGCGGAGCGAGCGCGCGAGGACGCTCGCGCACGAGGTCCGTCCACGATAAGGACGGCAGATAGCTGTGATGGATCCGTTCACATAAAAGTCTCCGTGAGAGCGGATAACAACAGGGAGATATACTCCACTTGGACCACCCACCCAACCCTCATAGTAGCAGTCGCAATGTGCATGCAGCCAGGCCCAAGTCAAGCCTGCAGGCTGCTAACAGCTTCAGAATGCGTGGACTGTTGGCTGACCGCCGGCAACTTAATTCGTCTCCGCTACCCTCCGCTACCCGATCAAATAAAATGAAAACAAGAAACGGATCAACAAAGTATTACCACACCACCGCGGCAAACCGCTGGCAAACCGAGGCGATACCACCTTATTGCGAGCGACCCTCTGCTCAATCGTACACCGCACACAAAGCCTTCAAAATCATTCATTGTAGCCGCCGCAGCGTATCAAACTAGAAGCAGTCAAAAGAGGAAAAAAAAACAAGCGCAGAACTAATGTCGTAATGAGAGAAAGAATCGCCGGTGCGGTCGTTGCTGTAAATGTACTCGTGTTAGGAAAGGTGCGATGCGGATAAAGGTAGGGTGGGGTTGTGCCCATGACGGGAGGAGGCGGGGACGAAGGAAGGACAAAAGCAAGAACGACAACGACCGGCGCCGATCCGGATCGTCAGAGGCTTCTTCTAGTACAGTGCGTGCGTCTTCTTTTCTTCCACTTCTTCTCCTCACCCTTAGAAGCATTCTGCAAAGTCAGTGATCAGCATCATGTCCACACAGACACGATAGGGCGAAAGACTATACGCACTGCGGTGGACGATCCCAGGGCCAGACTCATCGTACTCCTGCTTCGAGCACCACAGGTTCTGGAACGTGCTCAACGACGCAAGGATAGATCCACCGATCCACACAGAGTACTTCCGCTCAGGAGGCGCAACGATCTTCACCTTCATGCTCGATGGCGACAGAGACGTCAGCTCCTTCTGCATCCGGTCAGCAATCCCGGGGAACATCGTCGTTCCACCAGAGAGCACGACGTTGCCGTACAGGTCACGACGAATATCCAGATCGCACTTGAAGATCGAGTTGTAGCTGGAAGAGATCGACGATCAGCGCCCAACTTACAGCTTACGGATGACCGCCCATGTAGATCACTGCACTCACGTCGTCTCGTGGATACCGGCGGCCTCAAGTCCAAGGAACGCTGGCTGGAAGAGCGCTTCGGGCGCACGGAACCTTCACACAGACACATCAGATTTACACGCGCCTCGAGATCGTAAAGCCACTCACCGCTCGTTGCCGATGGTGATGACCTGACCGTCGGGAAGCTCATAGGACTTCTCGAGAGCGGACGACTGGGCGGCAGTCTGCAGTTCCTGCTCAAAGTCCAGCGCGACATAGCACAGTTTCTCCTTGATGTCACGGACAATTTCACGCTCGGCCGTCGTCGTGAAGGGGTAGCCGCGCTCAGTCAGGTTCTTGATCAGCAAGTCGGTCAGGTCACGACCGGCGAGATCAAGACGGAGGATGGCATGAGGGAGCGCGAAACCCTCATAGATGGGGACAGTGTGCGATACACCATCACCCGAGTCGAGCACGATACCGGTGGTACGACCGGACGCGTAAAGGGAGAGCACAGCTTGAATAGCGACGTAGAACGCGGGCGCGTTGAACGTCTCGAACATGATCTGGGTCATCTTCTCACGGTTAGCCTTCGGGTTCAGCGGGGCCTCGGTGAGCAGCACGGGGTGCTCCTCGGGCGCGACGCGGAGCTCGTTGTAGAAGGTGTGATGCCAGATCTTCTCCATGTCGTCCCAGTTGGTCACGATACCGTGCTCAATGGGGATACTTGAGGGTCAAGGATACCACGCTTCGACTGGGCCTCATCACTGGAGGGGGGGATGAGATGAGATAGATAGATCGCGAAGCAACTCCTAAACAAGACATACCCGACATAGGAGTCTTTCTGGCCCATGCCGACCATGACACCCTGGTGACGGGGACGGCCGACGATTGAACTGTGATGGGAGATCAGCGCCAGGGCACGCGTGGGAGAGCGAGATGACTTACGGGAACACAGCACGGGGGGCATCGTCACCTATGCGGATGTGAATTCTCTAACTTACTGTGCAAGCAACACACGATCTTACCGGCGACTGCGAGCGATTCGAATGAGCATCGAGCGATGGATAGAGGAAAATGAGTGCTTACAGCCAGCCTTGCACATGCCGGAACCGTTGTCAATGACCTGCAGATGATGAGCCGATCTTGTGAGCTGGACTGCGTGGATGAGAGAACGGAGAGCACACGCACGAGCGCAGCGACCTCATCCTCCATGTTGGCAGATTAATTCGTAAAGTGGGAAGAGTAGATGTAAGTGGGGGACTGATGTTGTCGGAGAGTGACACGCGGGGCAGGTATATATCGATTCGGCAGCCCGAGGCGGTGCACGGGCGCGCGGAGCACCGCAGTCGCGGGATTGATGTGAGAGGATAGATGGGAGTGGCCTGTCAGCGCGACTGCGGATGCCGAGCTGAACGGCGAGGAACGTACCTTGGGGACGACGGCGACGGCGACGGCGAGGACGAGTAGAGAGGCGGGGCAAAGGGTATTGAGCTCATAATCGCTGCTTCCGTGTGCAGTTTAGGGCAGGCTCCCGTCACGTCACATCACGGTGGCTACCTCCGCTCGCAAAACAACACAACTTCATCTGCACTCGAACATGGTTCCGTCAAAGACAAAGACGCTGCGCTACATAATGGCTTGTGCTGGGCGGGCGGCTATCCCATGAGCACAAGATCTTCGCATGTTTTGCGTGCCTCCTCACGCATCCCATCTCGGTATGTCCTTAACCCCGAAACACAGAGGTGCTCCGACCGCAGTAATGCACAAGCTCGCCAGAGCTGGGTCTCATACGGAAAACACCGCGTACCGTGAGCTCGTCAATAGATTAATTCTCAAACACTTTCACTGACATCTCAACCATAACCACTTCTAGATTTCCTTTGACTAGTCGCGTCCCACTGGGAGCTTGTGAGATTCAGCATCAGTTATCGAGCTCCTAGCAGTGACCAGCGTCATTCAACCACAACATGATTGGCATACGCACGACGAGTGCTCACCATCTGACGTAGAGGTGCCAGGTGAATGCCTGGCGACACGCACAAACTCAGGCGTGCCTTTGACGCGTCCGATGTCTATTTTCCCTCCGTCTGAACGGGGATGGCCGATAATGAGATCTTGACATTGCCTGAAAGGATTTCGTTAGAGCATGCTTGCGAGCTGGACATGTAGAGGTATGTCTGAGCACCCATAAACACATACGAATCAAATCTCAAGGTGAACATCTGATTCCTTGACTAACATCGTTGTCAGACAGTGGAAGAAGAAGGCGGGCTGCATTCGCATGACCCACTGCAAAAGCCGTCAGAACAGGTTTGCACCCAATACTTCGCCAACGAAGTGCTTTCAATCTCCGCGGCGCTGCGAACTTTGCTTTCGACTAGATCGAATGGCTTCCAATTGCTCCGGGAAAACTGGTTTCGGTGAGATGGTTTAGGGCGGGCTGGAGAACGTTCCCACCAGTTTCGCTTCTTAAAGCTGGTCTGAATCCCTTGGAGCTCTCCATCCCCCATTCATGCTGATATCGACAACCGTCTAAATCATACTACTTCCAGGGCCTAGCACCATGACTACACCACCAGCGCTGATGGACAGCACCCTCAAAACTTTTACACATACTACTCGATGCTCCGCAGTGAGCCCGCACAGATTCCGATTCTCTTGCGATCCCTTCACGAACAAAGATCGCCCGAGCGTGAGGGTCTCGCCGTAACAGTGACACCCTGCCTCACCGGTGGTTCAATCATCTCGGCCGCTCAATGGAATGCCCTGCTTGCCGCCGGGCTGCACCGTGTGTATATGGATATTATATTGACCGATGAGATCTATCACGACGTCAGGGTCTGTGCTACTGTTTTTACTGCCGCATGCTCCGACTTATCCTGCTATGATAGACACGGAAGTACTTGTCGATGGTCACCTTTGGTTTGGGCGCCATTCTTACGAACCTTACGAACAAGGATGAAGACAGCATGGTCGATCATAGGAATCCGATTGTCGCCGATGAAGTGATCGATAAGACCGTCGAGCTCTGGGACTTCGTTTGAGCTAGGCGTAACATCTTGCAAGAAGGCGTCGATAGTAACTTATACCGATATTTGCTTGGACAACTTATCTTGAGATGGAGCACGACAATGCATCTGAGGTGTGCTGACCGTTGTCTTTGAACGCTAATGCGCCAGCTTATCTTTCTTGGACCAGAGAGCATACTTCCATGTTCACACAAACACGGATCGGACATGTCGCATTCTACATCTGGCAGTACACGAAGCGCCCAGATCCTGATGACGATGCAACCTTGAGCCTGTTGTCCTTGTCCTTATCATCGTCCCGGAGCGACAAAGACCGGCTCGTGCAAGAAGCCGTCGTCGACGCATTTGGTCCTCATCTATTCGTTGATCAGCTCAATCGCGACCTGCAGGACCAAACCTTCACTGGCATCAAACTATACCAACTAATGAGGTTCCTTGCCATCTTCGCCACCCATCCGGCAACGAAACGGCTGGCGTTGGAACGAGGCACCTACAAACTCATATTTCCTGCTATACGAAGGCAGAGAGGGGAAAGCGAAGAAGTGTTATGGAAGACCATCAGATGGGCTGTTGAGCCGCTAGTGTAAGCGTGCAAATCAATATGACATCTCACATACTGACATCCACACTCCATCTCAGATGGGCGTTCAAGGAGTGTGATAGGGAGGTTTTGATAGAATTGGTCGAACAAAACGGCATGATGAAGTTAATGTCTCGCGCCATGATCCTTGGAGCGAAGCATGCTGTAGATCCGGAAGATCTAGGTAAGCGGCTTGTGAGGGCTTCCGCCTCCAAACTGGTCCTCGTCTCACCATTTCGGCACGTTGTCAGTGGACTGATCTTATCTGTCGAAGCTGTATCTTCAAAGAACGAAGACCGAGGAAATGCGGGCTCACGGGGATCACCACTTGTCTACTATATTGATGAACGCTATACGGCAGGTCTGGTACCGAACCTTGGTCGACCTCCGCGCCATCACGTCGCCCGTCAAGAATCAATCCGCGCATCAGCGCGCAATCTCTGACTGGGAGGAATTTGGTCATTACCTCGGCTTGCAAGAGAGCATGTTTTCGGGAAACGTCTCTGCGATCGCGACGGCGTCATCTGACCAAGCGGCGTCATCGGCTACCCCTTCCACTGCTCTTCATTGCAGTCGGGCACGATGCGAATTTCATAACAAGGAACCGCTGCACGCTCTTCAAATGTGCTCAGGCTGCGGCAAAGCTCGATACTGCAATCGAAAATGTCAAGCGAGGTAAGCCCGTACTACCTGATTGAGAATCCATCCATTCTGCGTGATCCATCATCTTCGCAGTGACTGGAAACAAGGTGGACACAAGCGAGTCTGCAAACTCTCGGAGAATTGAAACACAAACAACGTATCGCTCGGTGTATGAATAGTGTTGAAGAGCGGGGAAGCAACTTGCGAGAGTGGCGCGTCGAGTGGCGGACAAAATCAAGGTGATCGTCAACTTCGGTTCCCTATTCATCCCAGAAGAGCTCGATTTGAATGTATTGTTTGTAAGCTTCAGCGCGAAAATGTCAATTGCATCGGGTTTGATCCGTAATTCCAAACTTGAATGACTGCTAGAACACTGGCGCGCCGCCGCACACTACGTTATCGCCGCCGCTCAAACCTGTACCCTCGCTAGGGTCGGACCACTTGTCGCCCGAGTCAGAGTATACTGCAGTGAATGATGCAAGACCTGATGCAAGGCTATGAGTGGGTACCGTGACTATTGAGTCACAACTCACAGAGGGCGATCATTTGCAGAACCTCTGGCGAGGGGTATATATACTTCACGAGGCGGCCGCAGCTTCTCGAGCACAACCATCGCCTCTCCAGGTATGTACTAGCCCAATGATAACCCGCCCAGCGACGCTTTCCATCGCTGACACGACATTACCTTGCCAGGTGTCTCGCGCTCTCCTACTGTCTCTACAACACTGTGCCAGAACGAGGCTTCCTCAGCAGAGTCCTTTGACCAACTCATTCCGTTTGAATAGTCTTTGTCTCATTTCCAATACTCCGCATCACCAGCCACCACCAATATCTGCGGAGAATTTGACAAAGATAAGATTGCAGGGTCATTGACCCCAGCAGTACTGTCACAGAATTCATCAAGATCGCAGACGTAGATATTACCGCATCACTGATCGTATCTCCCTCTCTTAGTACGCAACGGAACAGCCGAGAATGCCTCTTGTCTCCCGTCTTCATCCCGAGCTGTTGGTACGCATATTTTCCTTTTCAGCGGCAGTGGAAGAACCTACGCCTTGGACGCCAGTCTTAGGATGGATTCGGGTGACTCATGTCTGCAGGCACTGGAGGCGGGCTGCTTTGGACCATCCGGTGCTTTGGGCGAATGTCAGCTTTGATCTTGGCTCTCGGTGGTCTCATGATATGATACGACGCGCAAAGCTAGTACCATTATTCATCCGACCTCGCGAAATTCTCACTAGAGCAGACAATAAGATGGCTATGGATATTCTGCATTCCCACTTGGCGCACACAGCAGAACTCCGTTTGTTCGGCGACAAAGCACTCCTTGATCCCACTTTAAAGACACTTGCAGCATCGGCACCATCATTGGAGGTGGTGGAGATCTGTTCACTTGATCAAGATGTGTACCTCCCTGTTGATATATTCGCTCATCATGCTCCACACCTTCGCTCAGTGCTTCTCAGTGGATGTAGCATTCCTTGGTCCTCTCCGCTTTTGCGCAATTTATCTTGTTTGGAGATGGACAACAGGAATGCGTCTCCTTATCTTCCCTCGAGTGAAGAATTCTTCGACCTGCTGGCGAATATGTGTCGTCTGGAAGCTTTAACAATCCAAGGTCACTTCCCTCGGTACCTTCCGAGGGCGACTGCGGCCAGCCGAATGAGAAATCCTGTCATCAAATTACCTCACCTATCGTATCTCAAGCTGACCGGTCCATGGTCGGATTGTGCCCCTGTTCTCGGAAGCACTGAAGTTCCTGCGACATCGACTATCTATCTCTTCTGCTGAGATTTCGACCACGAAAGTTTTAGTAGCGTGCTTCCCCGAATTTTCGAGAGACATAGCGGCAAGACGGGAGACGCGTTGCCTATGCGCACCCTCTGTATGCACGTCAGGGATGAGATAAACATGGACCTTCCCATTTGGGGGTGTGCTAAGCCCTATGGCGCTGTTTCCATAGGACTGTGGCAAGACCAGACACCGCTTTCTGCCAGCGACATCTCGTTCCATGTCAGTCTGCGCTACCCTAATAAACCCACATCGCCATCCAACCTGGGCCGCCCAGAGACTCTCAACACAATTATGCGAGCTCTTCACATTCAGGAACTGTCAATACTGTCTGTTGGACTTCGATCGTGGGATCTCGAGCGCTGGCTTGCGACTTTCAAACTGCTAGAATCAGCCCAGCGTTTGGAATCCGTAGCTTGCGAAAATGACGCTTGCTCCCTTTTCAGCTCTACGCTCGCGCACACGTCCGTATCAGAAAGCGAGCCTGTCAACGCTTACGACCAGGCGGTTACCTTCCCCCAACTTCGATTCGTCAAACTGTGGGGTGACTTCTTAAAAGTTGGACCGGTACCGCCAACGCGCCATCAGGGACTTTCAATTGGCCGCGTAGTTTCTGCGGATCAGCTGGTGGAAACTCTCGAACGACGCGAGGCGTTGGGAGTTCCTTTAGAGCGCCTTGAAATTCACCTGGATCCAGACAAAATAGATCCCGAATACCTAGATCAACTCAGAGCAGCTGTTCAGATCGACGTGATTGAAGCTCTGGACGAGTAATGTCCAGACCAGCATCGTCTGATGGGTTTGCAAGGGCGTGCCGGTGATTGGCAAGGTTATGGGCGATCGAGACATCGAGTCGTGAATATGGGTTGCAGTCGAGGTCAGATGGTTGTACGCAAAGGCTGCAAGGATGTAGTATAGGAACGAGATATATGGCAAAAATTGTTATCAAAAACCCTGAAATCAAACGAGACGTGTTCTGATTGAGACGAGCGCGGCCAAAATAGATTCTACACCGAGCGCCTTAGTGTTGAACATTCCAAAAATGCAGGTGGGTCGTTCTCATAACGTGAGCCGCACATACCGTCCTTCCAAGATGCAGAGGCCGTGCTCAGCTTCCGCATCCATGTCACCAGCTCCTGCTGACTGTTCACGAGCAGCGTCGTCGCACTGTCAGTGTTCCGCGATACGGAGTGACCATGTCTCACAATGAAAAGGCCAGCGCCTTCATCTCTCGCATCTCCAACCTGCCCAGCGGCCCTATCTCGCTAGAGGCTGCACTCCAGCCGTCCCTCGAG
This sequence comes from Heterobasidion parviporum, assembly GCA_002994785.1. Classification (NCBI taxonomy): domain Eukaryota; kingdom Fungi; phylum Basidiomycota; class Agaricomycetes; order Russulales; family Bondarzewiaceae; genus Heterobasidion; species Heterobasidion parviporum. Next base: position 139,394 of record PDUQ01000018.1, read on the forward strand.
GACGAAGCGGTCCTGCGTGAGCTCTCTGCAACCGACGAGTCCCATCCCCGTGCAAACCACACTCGCATAAGCCTCATGTCGATGTCTCTGCCGCTCCTGTTCCTAACAGATAGGAGGCGCTGCATGCCTCCAGTGCACGACACAGTCCAGGAAGGAAACGCAGCCACGAGCGCTGCTGCTGCTCCTGCAACACACCATGCACGGGGTCCTCCGCATGAGAACAGCGTCGGCTAGACTTCCCTGGAGATCGCAGCCCGGCGGCACTTGGCTCGTCGCGCTGTTGGCGGGTTCGGCAGCATGTTGATACCTGTCGCGCTGCTCCAAGACGCGCTGCTTGTGCAGGTCACAGCGCTCGTAGGCGAGCTCCTCACGTCCGCGGACACACCGGAGTGTAAGGCCACCTGCTCAGGCTGCGGCAAAGTTTGTTCGTGCAATTGAACATGTCAGAAGCCCGTGCTGTCCGATGGAGGATCCATTAGTTCTGCATGAGGCATGATATTCACAATGACAAAAACAAAGTAGACATAAGCCAGCCTGCAAACCTTCGAATGATTGAACACAAACAACGTCTCGCTTGGTGTATGGATAGTATTGAAGAGCGGGGAGTAAGTGACGCGTCGAGTGGCGGACGAAATGGATGTAATTGTCAGCTTCGGGTTCCTGTTCGTCTACAAAATTCCTGATTTGGATGTCACATTTGTAAGGTTGAGAGCGAAAGTGTCATTTGTATCGAGTTTTGTCCGTAAGTCCAAACGACTGACCACGTCGTCGCCGCCGCCGCTCAAACCTGTACCCTCTCCTACCCTCACTCGGGCCAGAACACTTGTCGCACGAGTCAGATTGCACGACGCTTGATTTTTTCCAGGAATACGAGCGGGTGCCGCGACTGTTGAGTCATACTCAGAGAGGGCGCGAGGCAGCCCGAGCACAATAATCGTCTCGCCAGGTACGTACTGGGTCCGCAGCATCCAGCTCGGTGTCTCGCGCTCTTCCACTGTCTACATATCACCGTCTCAAAACGAGTTTCAGCAGATCTCTGTGACCAGATTTTGTCTGTTTGAATTGTCTTTGTCCCCTTTCCGAGTCTCTTTCGCATCACCAGCCATCAACAATATTTCCAGAGATTCTGACAAACATCGGACAGCAAGATGTTGATACCAAAGTGAGGGATTCACCATTTCATCAGAGACTCAACTCATGCTGATCCTTATTGAACCCTATTAGTGCTCTTGATTATTGGAAACAGGCGGCAAACGCACGGTTCAGCGCGCTGGACACTCTTTTCACATCCTCTGGCCCCAGCACTACTAATACAGATTTCTTGAAGATTGCAGATGAGGAGACTTCTGCATTGCTGATGGTCTTGTCCTCCTCTCGCATGCGACGGAACAGATTGCCATTTGTCTCACGTCTTCCTCCCGAGCTATTGGCACGCATATTCTCCTCTTTAGCGGTAATTAATCCACCTTTGTCCCGAGTTTTGGGATGGATCACAGTAACTCATGTCTGCAGTCACTGGAGGCGAGTTGCCTTGGAACATTTGGCGCTTTGGGCGAATGTCAGCCTCGAGATTGGCTCTCGATGGTGTGATCAGATGATACAACGTGCAAAGCTAGCACCATTGATCATTTCACCTCCCAGGTTTCTCACCCAAGCAGTCAGTGAGATTGCTGTATGCATTCTGCGATCCCATCTAGGTCGCATAGCAAAACTCCATTTGACCAGCCGTTGGGAATATCTTCCGCCCATCATGGAGGCATTTACAGCCTCGGCACCATCATTGGAAGAGGTGTACATCTCGTCAATACATGAATATGTGCGCCTCCCTATTGATCTATTCGGTCATCATGCCCCTCGCCTTCGCTCAGCGCATTTCGATAGATGCATCATTCCTTAGTCCTCTCCGCTTTTGCGCAATTTGTCCTGTTTGAAGATCACACTCTTATTGCAGCGTTCCAACGTGGACACGGCCTCTAATCTTCCCTCGCATGAAGAGTTCTTCGATCTACTGGCGAATATGTGTCGTCTGGAATCCTTATCCATCTATAAATACTTCCCTCGATCCCTCCCGGGGGCGACTGCGTCCAGTCGAATGAGACATCCCGTCATCAAACTACCTCACCTATCGGCCCTCACGCTGGTCGGTCAATGGTCGGATTGTGCCCTTGTTCTCGGAAGCGTTGAAGTTCCCGCAACATCGAGAATCAATCTTGACTGCCTTGATTTGGATAACAACAAGATCTTCCGGAGCTTCGCTCCGGAGCGTAAGTGTATGAATAGGAGATGATTTGTGTAGGTAATAAACATTCTTAGAGCAGAATTTTGCTGTAAGTAACATTGACCGTTGTATGATCATCAGTCGTTACGCGTACAACGGCATCGACTCGATGTCGAATTTGGGATAAAGAGCACATCCGCAAAGCACGAGCTACAACCTTACGGTAAAAATACTAGGAGAAACAACTTTATCCTGGTCAAGAAGAAATGGTACCGATGTTTTTGACTGCATCGCACAGAGCTACCGAACATGGCCAGTGAAAAACGAAGCAAGATAGCAACATGCGATAAAGATCATGTTCACATGATATGACGATGCAGAGACCGGAATGGCATAGTCCAACCTCACATGATATGACGAAGAGTGGACGGCAGCATCGAGATCGAACACAAACTGGGACGGTGGCATAGCTCAACCTCATATGATATGACGAAGACTGGACGGCAGCATCGAGATCTAACACAAACAGGGACGGCGGAAAGAGCGAGAAAGGAAAACGATGGCTGTGCAACCACGGAGGAAGAACAAAATGGGCTAAGATCTCTCAAAAGAGGAGAAAAGCCTAGGGATTCTCAACCAAACACGACCATACGAAAGTGTGTAGTTTCTGTAAAGGGAGGAAGATATTTTCAACAGCGTGCTTCCCCCGATCGTCGAGAGACATAGCGGCAAGACGGGAGACGCGTTGCCCATGCGCACCCTTCATATAAGCGTCCTCGACGACCCAGATGACAGGACTATCGAAATCTGTGGGTGGACCACGTCCGATGCTGTCGAGTTCACAGCACTGTGGCGGAATGAGGAAGAGGTGTCTGACCTTGGCCTCTCGTTCGCAATTTCTCTCAGCTACTCCAATGAGGTCACCTCGCTAGAGACCCTTAACGTGATCCTGCAAGCTCTTCACATCCAGGAACTGTCATTACTGGTTTTGGGATTCTCGATGCAGGCTCCTAAGGACTTCCTCGCAATTTTCGAGCCGCTGAAATCAGCCCAGCGCTTGGAGCACATAATTTACGAGGATGACGCTTGTTCCCTTTTTCCCTCCACGCTCGCGCACACGTCCGTGTCTGAGAGCGGGCCCGTCAATGCTCACGACCAGCCAATCCCCTTTCGCCGACTTCGATTTATCGAACTCTGGACTGACCCTCTCGGGGCTGGATCGGCACTAAGCTATAATGGTGCAGCTGGCCGGGTGGGCCCCGTGGATAAGCTGGTGGAAACTCTTGAACGACGCGAAGCGTTGGGATTTCCTTTAGAGCGCCTTGAAATTCACATCGTTCCATCCAAAACAGACCCCGAATACCTGGATCAACTCAGAGCAGCTGTTCAGAACACCGTGATTGAAGTTCTGGACGATTGATGTCCAGAGAAGCATCGTCGAAGAGGTTTTGCAAGGGCGTGTCGCTGCCTGGCAGGGCTATGGGTGGTCGAGACGTCGAGTCGTGAATAGGGTTCCGCAGTCAAGCGCCGCAAGGCTGTAGTATTGGAGCGAGATGTGTAGCAGGAAGCGTTGTGGGGATGCCCAGAATCAAACGAGACGTGTGCAATGATCAGCCCCGCGTGATGAATATAGATCCTACACAGCGCTCCAGCGTTGAACTTTCCGAAATTCCAGGTGAGTCGTGCCCGTCCCGGCCCTGAACTGCACACGCTGTCTCCGTCTAAGGTGCAGAGGACACAGTGCTCAGCTTCCGCGATCCAAGTCACCAGCGTTGTCGCACTGTCGATGCTTCGCGATCACGAGCGATTGGAAGCCATTCGATCTAGTCGAAAGCAAAGTTCGCAGCGCCGCGGAGATTGAAAGCACTTCGTTGGCGAAGTATTGGGTGCGAATCTGTTCTGACGGCTTTTGCAGTGGGCCATGCGAACGCAGCTCGCCTTCTTCTTCCACTGTCTGATAACGACGTGAGTCAAGAAATCAAATAATCACATTGAGATTCGATTCGTATGCGTTTATGGGTGCTCAGACATACCTCTACATATCCTGCTCGCAAGCATGCTCCAACGAAAGCCTTTCAGGCAATGTCACTATAGTGTGAAGATCTCATTATCAGCCATCCCCGTTGAGACGGAGGGAAATTAGACATCGGACGCGTCAAAGGCATACCTCAGTTTGTGCGTGTCGCCAGGCATTCATCTGACACCTCATGGTGAGCACTCGTCGTGCGCTTGCCAGTCATGTTGTGGTTGACTGACGCTGGTCACTAGGAGCTCGAAACGGACCCTGAATCCCGCAAGCTCCTTGTGGGGTGCGACTAGCCAAGGTAGATCTAAAAATGTCTGAGATGTCAGTGACAGTGCTTGAGAATTGATTTATAATGAGCCCACGGTACGCGGTGTTTTACGTATGAGACCCAGTTCAAGGATGCTAAGTTTAGCACGTCTGCTTCATGGCGGGCTTGTGCATTACTGCGGTCGGGGCGCCTCTGTGTCTCGGAGTCAAGGACATACCGAGATGGGATGCGTGAGGAGTGACGCAAAACATGCCAAGATCCTGTGCTTATAGCCGCCCGCCCAGCACAAGCCATTATGTAGCGCAGAGTCTTTGTCTCGGACGAAACCATGTTCGTCGTTCGAATGTTGTGTTGTTTGGCAAGGGGAGGTCCTAAAGGGCACACGGAAGCAGCAATTATGAGCTAAATACCCTTTGCCCCGCCTCTCTACTCGTTCTCGCCGTCGCCGTCGCCGTCGTCCCCAAGGTACGTTCCTCGCCGTTCAGCTCGGCATCCGCAGTCGCGCTGACAGGCCACTCCCATCTATCCTCTCACATCAATCCCGCGACTGCGGTGCTCCGCGCGCCCGTGCACGCCTCGGCTGCCGAATCGATATATACCTGCCCCGCGTGTCACTCTCCGACAACATCAGTCCCCCACTTACATCTACTCTTCCCACTTCACGAATTAATCTGCCAACATGGAGGATGAGGTTGCTGCGCTTGTGCGTGTGCTCTCCGTTCTCTCATCCGCGCCGTCCAGCTCACAAGATCGGCTCATCATCCGTAGGTCATTGATAACGGTTCCGGCATGTGCAAGGCTGGCTGTAAGCACTTGTTTAACTTTCCTCATCTCTCGATGCTCATTCGAATCGCTCGCAGTCGCCGGTAAGATTGCGTGCTGCTTGCACAGTAAGTTAGAGAATTCACATCCGCATAGGTGACGATGCCCCCCGTGCTGTGTTCCCGTAAGTGATCCCGCTCTCCCACGCGTGCCCTGGCGCTGATCTCGCATCGCAGCTCAATCGTCGGCCGTCCCCGTCACCAGGGTGTCATGGTCGGCATGGGCCAGAAAGACTCCTATGTCGGGTATGTCTTGTTTAGGAGTTGCTCCGCGATCCATCCGTCTCATCTCATCCCTCCCTCCAGTGATGAGGCCCAGTCGAAGCGTGGTATCCTGACCCTCAAGTATCCCATTGAGCACGGTATCGTGACCAACTGGGACGACATGGAGAAGATCTGGCATCACACCTTCTACAATGAACTCCGTGTCGCGCCCGAGGAGCACCCCGTGCTGCTCACCGAGGCCCCGCTGAACCCGAAGGCTAACCGTGAGAAGATGACCCAGATCATGTTCGAGACGTTCAACGCTCCCGCGTTCTATGTCTCCATCCAGGCTGTGCTCTCGCTCTATGCGTCCGGTCGTACCACAGGTATCGTGCTCGACTCGGGTGACGGCGTATCGCACACTGTCCCCATTTACGAGGGTTCTCGCTCCCCATGCCATCCTCCGTCTTGATCTCGCCGGTCGTGACCTGACCGACTTGCTGATCAAGAACCTGACTGAGCGCGGCTACCCCTTCACGACGACGGCCGAGCGTGAAATTGTCCGTGACATCAAGGAGAAACTGTGCTATGTCGCGCTGGACTTTGAGCAGGAACTGCAGACTGCCGCCCAGTCGTCCGCTCTCGAGAAGTCCTATGAGCTTCCCGACGGTCAGGTCATCACCATCGGCAATGAGCGGTGAGTGGCTTTGAGAAACCGAGGCGCGCATAACTGATGTGTCTGTGTGAAGGTTCCGTGCGCCCGAAGCGCTCTTCCAGCCAGCGTTCCTTGGACTTGAGGCTGCCGGTATCCACGAGACGACGTGAGTGCAGTGATCTACATGGGCGGTCATCCGTAAGCTGTAAGTTGGGCGCTGATCGTCGATCTCTTCCAGCTACAACTCGATCTTCAAGTGCGATCTGGATATTCGTCGTGACCTGTACGGCAACGTCGTGCTCTCTGGTGGAACGACGATGTTCCCCGGGATTGCTGACCGTATGCAGAAGGAGCTGACGTCTCTGTCGCCATCGAGCATGAAGGTGAAGATCGTTGCGCCTCCTGAGCGGAAGTACTCTGTGTGGATCGGTGGATCTATCCTTGCGTCGTTGAGCACGTTCCAGAACCTGTGGTGCTCGAAGCAGGAGTACGATGAGTCTGGCCCTGGGATCGTCCACCGCAGTGCGTATAGTCTTTCGCCCTATCGTGTCTGTGTGGACATGATGCTGATCCCCCACTTTGCAGAATGCTTCTGAGCGCGAGTAGAAGTGGAAGAGAAGAAGACGCACACACTATATTAGAAAACGTTTGTAACAACCCGGATCGGCGCCGCTCGTTGTCGTCCTCGCTTCTGACCTTCCTTCGTCCTCGGCTCCTCCCGTCATAGGCACGACCCCACCCTACGTTTATCCGCATCGCACCTTTCCTACGTTGTTCATTCAGCAGAGCCGTGGCGGGACGAGGAATTGGTGTCTGACATTAGCCTCCTGTTCCAAATTCGTCTGTGCTACTCCAATGCGGTCACCTCGCCATACAATTTCGACAGCCCAGAGACCGTCAACGCGACCCCTACAGCTCTCACATAGAGGAAATGCCAATACTGTTTTTCTGAATTTCGACGCGGGCGTCGGGGGGCTACCTCGCGATTTTCGAACCGCTGAAAGCAGCCCAGCGCTTGGAGCACGTAGCTTGCGACCTCCACCCTCGCGCACACGTCCATGCCAGAGGGAGGGCCTGTAAATGCTCACGACCAGGCAATTCCCTTCCCCCGACTTCGATATGTCAAGCTGTTGGAGGAAATTCTTGAACGACGCGAAGCGTTGAGGGTTATTTTAGATCGCCTGGAAATTCAGATGCATCCCGGCAAGATATATCCCAAATACCTAGATCAACTCAGAGCAGCCGCTGAGAGCACCGTGATCAAAGTCGTGAACTGGTAATGCCCAGAGAAGCATCGTCGGACAGGTTTTGCAAGGGCGTGCGGCCGATTGGCAGGGCTAGTACGGGTGAGCGAGACATCGAGTCGTGATTCCGCAGTCAAAGCCAGATGGCACTACGTAGAGGCCGCCAGGGTGTAGTATTGCAACGAGATGCGATGTGGGGCATCGCCAGAATCAAATGAGACGCTTTGAGACTCGTAGGAGAGACGCGGCTTCTCCAGGCCCAGCGCCAGCTTATAGCGTTAAACGTCGAACGTCACGAGATGCTCCTGCTCGCTGTTGTTCACGCAGCGTCGTCGCACTGTCAGCGTTCCGACTGGGCCTGTCTTGCGCCAAAGAAGCCCAGCGCATGCATCTCTTGCGTCTCCAGCCTGCGCTCCAGCCGTCGCTCGCAGACGAAGCGGCCCTACGCGAGTTCTTCACGGCCATCGGCACGATGGGCCAGGTGCCGCTAGGTCGCGACCTTCAGCCCGAGCGAGTCTGGCCGGCGCCGTCCCCGTCGATGCGGTGGCCCGCTTCGCAAATGGGGGCGTGTTTCGGGAGCGGTGCGCTCGCGGCTGCGGTTTCTTCCTGTCCGGCGAGACGGGGCCACTGGGAAGGCTGAAGAAGCGTGTCTCGAGCGCCGCGGGTCGCACTGTCGTGGCTCTGTCGAGCAAAGCTGCTTGAGATGCAGCAGGAAACGCGTGGTGTTCGTCACGGCGCGATGCGTAGCAGGCCTTGAGGTCCGAGAGGAGAAGGTTCTGCACCGCTCAGAAAGGCCTGTCGTACGATACGCTGAGCACTTACCTCGCCGAGCGTACGTTTCATGGATTGCTTGATCATCGCTTGGATCGAACGCAGGAACACGGAAGAAGCTCGCAAAACGCCCCAAGGCCTCACGACTTATCGCGACCATTCGTGTGTCGAGCCTGAATCGGTCGACCGCACCAGCGCTCTGCTCCGCGGTTCGGGATGGCTCGTGCACCGTATGAGCAATCTGCGACGTTTCCCGTGCGTTGCCTGCCTTTTCACGAACGATGCCGGCATCCTAGGGCATCTGATTGACGAGCCGCGAGCCGAGCGTCGGCGCGCTGCATGCGGCGGTGGGATCACCCACCTCGTATCCTCGGATTGTGGAAAACGTACCTGCATACGAATCATGGCGGGCTTCCTCTCGGTACCGGAGATATCGTACACCATCGGGCTATGATAACTCTGGAATCCTGAGGACGGAGGGAGCGCGGCGACATGCGGTATCAGCGAGGCTGGCTAGAAAGGGGCCCTGCGTGGGACGACAATGGTTGCGAGCGCTCGCGGGATCACGATCCACGACGAGGGAGTCTCCTACTTGTTGAGGTTCAGCGAAGGCTGCTTCTGCAGGCTGGCCAGAGTGGCAGAACACGCGGACGGCGTTCTCAGTGCGAGAGTAGAGCTCTAGGGTGCCCATGGCCGCTGAGGGAAGCGGCTGGCGAGCGAGATGAATATGACTGCGGTCTTCGAGACGATGAGAGCCCGTGAGAGTGTTCATCTACGAGATAAGGTTGAGATAAGAAACCAAGTACATGTTGGGATGGACTCACAGTACGGGCGGTAGTCGTTCGTTCTGTGCTCAGTAGGTCCTCCGACGCTCCGTGGCGCTTCTTGTGAGTACATGGTCAGCTGAGCACATCCGGGACAAAGCAATGTCCGTCTCCAAACACAAAGTGCTCGTCGAGTGCGCTCGAGGCGACTCGGGCGACGCGAAGCGAGCATCCCGCGGACATCGAATCGACGCAACGTGGTGATGCGCGTTCACGTGCCCACGCGCCCAGCATCGCGGTGACTCGTCCAGAACGCGATGCGGCTGTATGCGCTCAGGGCCGTTCACAGCCAGGGCGCGCGGCAGCCGACGCGTGTCGGGCCTGTCCGCCTGCGTGCGCGCCTCCTTCCTAATGCGGCCACGGCGGTGACTCGACGCGGGTCTGTTCTCACGCTCGCGTCGCCCGTCCCCACCGCGTTCGACGCCCGGTGCGTAAGTACAGATCAGATGGGCCACGATATAGATTCTACGCGAGCGCTCGTCGCGGCCGGCTCCGGCGGTGCCCAGACCTGCACGCCCCTGAATCGTGAACGCGGGAAAGGTCGCTCACGCCTTGACTGACTCGCGCGTCCATCTCTCCCTGCAGCGTGCGCGACTTCATCATCATCAAATAAACCACGGGACTCATCCTGGCCAAGGACAGTATAAATACGAGCCCGCTATCCTTTAGATCTCCAGGTTCCCGCAACCCCCCATCTTACCCGCCAACTAACCCACCTCGAACCCCACACCAGCACCAAATGTCCCAGAACGCAGAAGCCCAAGCCTTCCTCGCGCGCGTCGCCGCCCTCCCCAGCGGGCCCGGCGCGTCCCTCGACGCCGTCCTCCAGCCCTCGCTCGACGACGAGTCCGCCCTGCGCCGGCTCTTCGCGACCGACAAGGCCCACCCGCGCCTCGCCGACATCCACGTCGGCCTCGTCGACGTCTTCGCCGCACCCGCCACCGCGCGCATCACCCGCGCCCGCCTCGTCCCCGACGACGCTGCCCTTGCTGCCAACTACGTCCTCCCGCTCTCCGACGCGCGCAGGCGCAAGGAGGGTGCGCCGGCTACCGTCCCTGATCTCGACGCGTTCAAGAAGAGCTGGCGCCTCTTCACGGAGGGGTCTCTCTCCCAGCTCACCGACTGGAACAACGTCGTCGCCGCCGGAGGCTCCGTCCTCGCGTGCTTGTCGCCCCTCCCCGACGCGGCCAAGGCGACCAAGCGGACGATGAGGAAGTATTTCCACGAGGCCGCTTACCCTTCTTCGGATGTCGACTTGTTTCTGTGGGGGCTGACCCCCGAGCAGGTAAGCCACGCGTGGTTGATTTTTGATTTTCCTCACATCGAGCGACACCTCGACAGGCGGAGCGCAAGATCGTCGCCATCTACGACGCCGTGCGCGACTCCGTGCCCTGGGACGTCACCTGCGTCCGCACCAAACACACCGTCTCCATCCACTGTAAGGCCCTCTCCTCTCTCTTCCTCGCCCAATCCCTGACCCACCCCGCGCTCCCCAGCCCAATACCCGTACCGCTGCATCCAGATCGTCCTCCGGCTATACCGCTCCCCCGCCGAGATCCTCGCCGGCTTCGACGTCGACGCGCCCTGCTGCGCGTATGACGGCGCCCGCGTCTGGGCGAGCCCGCGCGCGCTCGTCGCGATGATGCGGCAGTGCAACACCGTCGACGTCGCGCGCCGCTCGCCGTCGTACGAGGTGCGCCTCGCGAAGTACGCCGCGCGCGACTTTGAGGTGTACGTCCCGACTTTGAGGCGCGTGGACGTGGACCCGACGGTGCGTGCCTGCCTTCGCTTGCCTTCTCCGTCCCGGTTTTGTCGGCTGCTCACGCGTGCCGGGCGCAGATCTTCGAGCGCGCGATCACGCGCATCCAGGGCCTCGCGCGCCTCCTCGTCCTCGAGAAGCTCGCGAGCCCCGACTCGCGCTCCCAATACCTCGCCGAGCGCGGCGCCCTCCGCGCGCGCCCCGCCGCCGCCTCCTACCGCCCCTCGCGCCGCGCGCGCCAGTACAAGGGCGACCTCAAGGCCGACGTCGTGGGAAGTGGGGGTGGGGGGCTCGAGATGAACGACTACGACACGGTGTCGCTGCACGTTCCGTACGGGCCTGGGTGGGACGCGAAGCGGATCGAGAAGCTCGTGTTCAAGACCGTGAGTCCTCCCCCCCCCCCCCCCTCGCTGCGTCTTTGCGTGTCTGCGTGTTGATGCTTTTTTGTGTCGGCGTTTTATTAGGACCTCGGGATCAACTGTGAGTTGTGTTGGCCGTGCGTGGGCAGAGGCAAAGGCTGACGGTACGGCGTTCGACAGCGCCGTTTAACCCGAAGAACGAGGGCCGCAGGCTGCACCGCCACCCCGCGTACTTCGGCACCGTGGAGGAGTGCCTCGACGACTGCTGCGGGGTAAGCCGCCCCCTCCGCTCCTCGATCTATTCCCGCGCCATGCAGAGCCCCTGACGCACGGCCTCGCGATGCAGCACTGCCCCGAACCGCGCGACGAGAAGGAGCACGAGCTGCGCGACGAGGAGGATAAGTCGTACATCCGCGGACGCGTCGCGTGAGTCCCTCAGTCGTCCATCCATCCGCGCGCCCGCCCACACGCCCGCCCGCATCGCTCTGACCCCGCGCCGCCAGGTTCATCGCCGAGGACCCCGGCCGGCAGGCCCTCTCGGGCAGCTTCAACCCCATCTCCGCCGGCGAGTGGAGCGAACAGGCCTACGTCCTCCCCACCGCGCGCCTCTTCGCCGCCATCGCCGCGCGCGACCGCCCCGCCGTCCAAACGCTCCTCTCTGCGGGCGCGGCCGAGGATGTAAATAGGCGCGACCACGTCGGGCGCACGGCGCTGCACGTCGCGATCTTCTCCGGCGCGGAAGAGGTCGCGTGCGATCTGGTCGACGTGGGCGCGCGCATGTCCGCGCGCCTCGTTGGGGGGTGCTCGGCGCTCCATTTGGCGGCGCAGCGAGGGATGGCGGGCGTGGTGCGGAAGATGCTGGAGCGTAGTGCGTTGAACAAGGAGAAGGACGAGGAGGAGAAGGCGGCGAAGAAGGCGGCGGCGGAGGCGGATCCTGAGAGGCCGAGCAGCGAGGATGATTGGTCGTCGGAAGAGGCGGAGGACGAAGATGATAACGATCTCAAAGACGACGACGACGACGACGACGACGGGGGCCGCAAGAAGCGCAAGGCCGAGGACGACGCACCCGCTGCGGACGCCGACGCCGACGCCGACGCCCTCGAGGACAGCGCCGACGAGCCCGACATCCTCGACCTCTCCGCGCCCGACTGGGACTTTGGGCTCACCCCGCTCGCGTACGCGATCATCGCTGGCGCGCCCGCCGTTATCGACGTCCTCCTCGCCGCGGGCGCAGACCCGAAGCTGCCCTCCAAAGCGACCCACGCGCGGCCCGCGCTGCACCCGCTGACGCTCACGACGCTCACGCGCGACGAGGCGCGCGGCGCGCAGATCGCCGTGCGGCTGCTGGCCGCGGGCGCCTCGTCGTCCGTCGCGGACGACAGCCTGCTGACGCTGTTCCACAGGATCGTGCTCGCGGGCAAGCCGCGCATCGCCGCCGCCGTGCTGCGCCACGACCCGAACGCGAAGGCGGTCGTCGACTTCCCCGCGTGGGACACGAGGGTGCTCGTGTACCCGTTCGTGTCGGCGGTCGCCAAGGGCGACTACGCGATGCTCACCGTGCTGTTGGCGTACGGGAGCAAACTGACGATCACGCCCGAGGACGTCGAGCGGGCGGAGGAGAAGTGGCGAGTGCCCCCGCTTTCCTCGCCGTCGCCGACCGTGCAGCTTATTTATTTTTCTCGCCCGGTAACAGGACGAACACTCAGTGGCGAATATTCCCAAGGAGCTTCGAGTCCAAGGTCCGCTTCCCTCTCGAGGTCGCGACGGCCGCGCGCGACGAGGTCGTCCACCTCCTCACCGCCCTCGGCGCGGACGTGAACATCGTCACGGGCCTGACCGCCTTGCTGTCGCAAAACCATCCCGAGCGGCTCGACCTCCTCGCGTGGACCACCAAGGCCCTGGCCTACTACGACGCCGCGCTGGCCAAGATCGAGGACGACAGGAAGTCTCAAGAACCCAGCATCGCTCCGGAGGCCCCTGCGGAGGACACGTGGAGCGCGTACCGCGCGTACGTCACGAAGATGCAGCTGTTCTTGGCTAAGCCTGGTGTCTCCGCGCAAAGGAATCAAGAGATGGACGACCCGAATCTTGTAGGCGCCGCGAAGGCATACCTCGAAGACGTCAAGGCGACCTTGATCAAGCATGGCGCGACCCCGCCCCCCGACGACGCCTCGGGCTCGAAGCAAGCCGCCAGTGCCAACCTCGGGGATGCGTCGGGCGGGCTCCTGCGCGCGCAACTGAACCAGCAGCGGTCGGGATACGACCGCCACACCCAGTTCACCACCGAGCCGGTGCCGCTGCACCTCAAGGCGCAGTACGACGAGCTGTTCGAGGCGTGCTGGACCGGAGACAACGCGCGCATCGAGGAGCTGTGTCTGCCGAGGCGCGCGCCTGGCGGGTCTGAGCCCCCCATTCATATTTCGGTCCATGCATCTATTCCGCCCAGTCTAGGTAGGGGCCCGTTGTGCTGTCTGTGAGGCCGTACCACTGAGCTGAGTTGTTGATTGCAGATCATACCCCGCTGCATGTGGCGCTGTACAGGCGTCACTGGGACACCGCGCGGCTGGTGCTCGCCATCGCAAGTGCGCAGTACAAGCCTGACAAGCCCGACTTCTCGCTGAACGATCCCAACTATCTCTGGCCAGGTCAGTTGCCGCCGCGTCAGCGTTTCCTTGGAGCTGCGATGGCTGATCTCTCGAATGATAGTCGACGGTTCGGACTCGGATAGCGACTCGGATGTGGAGATGGATGATGATGCCGCAGACCCGGAGATCAACTTTACCGACATCGCGGAACGCCCCTCTGCGGTCCACTGCCAGGTCCCGCCGACGCGGATGCTCCAGCAGCCCAACAACTGGATCTCCAAAGACCAAACCAAGCTCGAATACGGCTCGCCTATACAGAAGACGATCATCCAGGACGACATGGAAGGCTTCGTTCAGATGTGCAACCTTTACAATTTCGTAGGGCACGATCTGCTGGCAAATGATATCGTGCCCACGATCATGTCGAACGACCGACCTGAGATGCTCGACGAGATGATCCGCCGCACCGGGTGCGGCATCACTGCCGTTCTCGACGCCCAGCTCAAGGCGGACCCGGCGGCGCCTGCCGCGAAGGACACCGAGGAAACGATCTACCTCGGTCTGAACGTCGGCGGGAAGAAGAGACGCGATCTGGTCACTCGGGGCATGCCTCAGAAGAATGCCTCGCGCTCGCCAGAGCTGCTCATCGAGGCCGCCAAGGCCGGTGCGCTCAACATACTGGACTACCTATCTGGTCCGCGCGTCCTGGCCGCCTACAGGTTCTACGCCGCATCGAACAGCAGCGAGCGGGCTCTCTATCTCCGCCGTGAACAGGATCTGGCAGGCGTTCTCCCCATGTGGCTCGGATGGCAGCTGAACCCGTTAAATGAATCGTGTCTGACGGCCGCGATCATCGCTAACAAGTTCGAGTTCATCAAGAGATTGTTCGATCTTCAGCCAAACTTGATGATGGAGGCCATGAACGCTCGGTAAGTCCCTTCTTCTCACGCTGGTGCCTCTGTCTGACGCAGATCCGTGAATCAGGATCAAGTTTGTTGGTTTCAACGCCTTGCTCCTCGCAGCGCATGTGTCCTGCGATACGGCCATCTTCAATTTCCTTCTTGAAAAGGGCTGCGATCCCACCGAACGCGATAATCGCGGGTACGTCTATACAATGCATCGGTCACTTGACATTTGCGACAGGCTGATAAACATGGTTTAGATGCAATATATATCATGTCGCTTGTGCCTCGACGTCTCAGAATCGTCGCAAGTTCCTCGACCATATTATGAAGACACTGCCTTCAGAGCAGACGCACGAGCTGTTGGCTCAGCAATCCAAGGATTCGGAAGACACTGTCAGTCCATCAATATCTCTAGTGATGCATCGCTGACGTCGTCATCGACAGCCTGCGATGGTTGCCACCAAGAAGGGGTGGTCAGTAAGCTTGCGCGCAATGCTCGAATTTGGCATGCAGCCTTCGATTCTGCTCGTCAAAGACGAAAAGGGCTCGACGCCCTTGCATGTTGCGGCCAACCAATACGATGCTTCACTAACCAACGTCATCCTCCAATACATCCCTGCCGAGGGGCTCTATGTAGAGAACGGTGTCGGACAGACACCGCTTGACATCGTCTCTCAACGATATCTCGCGATGCGTACGGGCAATGGGAACAGCAACATTATGCCTCGAATGGACGACCTGTCCCGCAACATCACAGGACTCGGTCGACCTACGCCCCCACTGGCTCAGCAGGAGACGCAAGTCCAGAAGCTGAAGACCACACTAAATGATTTGCTGGAAGACGGGAAACTCGTGCGGAACACAAAGCTCGCCAACGAGCTGCTCGCGTTTGCGGACAGGATGGAGAGCAAGCTGGTCGCTGCCCGTTCTGCCTCGAAACCCAAGACTGTCGCGGACGGCCCTGAGCTCGACCCCTCCGTACCCCTAGCTGACCTGGACGCTACCTATGCCGCCGTCCTCGACGCGGTGGCTACCGTGCCCGGGCAACGGCAGCTTGTGCACCTCTTGGACGTGCAAAAGTCCGTCAAAGTGCAGCTGCGGTCGTACCAGCCCGCGGTCGACATCGGGCGCGCATTTGAGCAGAAGATGAAGGAGAGCGACGGCTTTGAGATCGCGTTCGTTGACGACAGTGAGAGCTCGATGCCGACCAGCCAATTGCGCAACCTGAATGCACAGCTTCCATTCCACAACTACCAGAGGGCCGATAATATCTTCACCTCTGAAGCGTAGTAGCTGCACGATGTCCTAGTAGCGGAATTGTATTAGTAACTGTTCGTCTCTGTATATGCCGACGCACTCTATATCCCAATTTATCCGTTTGTTCAAGTCCAAGTTTCAATCCGTCCCACAGTGAATCAACGATATCTGCCTATACCTTCGCATATAGCCATTACTGTGTTGCTGATGCAGGGCACCGTGTAGCACCCTCTTGGCGATCTTGATGGAATTCGACTGTCGATCTTGAGCTGAAAGCCGGATCTCGAGGTGTCTCGCTCACAGACGCCTGTCCCAGTTCAGCAGCAGATGCAATTTCAGCATCAAGCCTTGACCGGTTCTTCGTGATGCCAGGGAGGTTTGCAAGCCGTTGTAGAGTGGGGGAGTGGGGAGTTGTATTATACAATGCAGTCAGTACAAATAACACCCGGTGGGTAAGAAGCAAAAGAGCGTGTGTGATGCAAATCATGTGAAATAGTCTCCAGTCCTCTTCACGCTAGCCTCCTGACACGCAGAGGCAACTCGGTCCCCTCCTCCCCTTCAATTGCAGGGCGTGACATGATCGCCACCTTCGTCTTGATCTTCGTACCGGGGCCATCACGGAGTTCGAACGCGAAGTTGCGCACCAGCACGGACAGCACCGCCTGATACCCGAGACACACAAACAAAAACCGGGAGCATTCATTCAACACACGCCGGCCCTTGTCCTCTTGTACGTACCTTGATCTCAGCGAGCGCGAAGCTCTTTCCAATGCAGATCCTGGGGCCATCGAAGAACGTGAGCAGATGGCGGTGCCCCGACAGCTCCCGCGCGCGCGCTGCGGCAGGCTTGTCGCCGCTGAACCACCGCTCGGGCCTGAATGTCTTGGCGTCCGGTCCCCAGATATCTTCTGAGAGGTGGATGGCACGGATCGGCACCGTAATGATCGTTCCGCGCGCGATCGCGATGCGATCTGTCGTCGCGCCGCCTGCTACTGCGCGCGTGGGCGTGCTCAGGGGGACTACGTCGTCTTCCATAGCCTGTCGCAGGGGCAATCAGTCAGGCGTGTAGAGCGGACGAGCATTAATCATTCGTACTACGCGGTTGATCTCCACTGCAGGAGGGTGAATCCGTAGCGTCTCGTGTACGATCGCGTCGAGGTACGGCAGGCTGTCTGACAATTGATCCCATGTGGGATCACCTGCGCCAAATTGTGCCAGTTCTTCGCGAAGCTTGGTCTGCATGTCTTGATTCTTCGACAATTCGACAAGTGCCCACTGTACCATTTAGCATTGTACCCGGTCAGTGCTGTGTCCCGTGGGGCGGGGGGAATTCAAGCAGAATGGCGTACGGTGAGGGTGGCTGGCGAGGAGATATAGTCAGATCGACAAGTGGAGCGAAGGGAACGACACTCACTAGAGGTTGTCTCGTATCCTGCCAACATCATGACCTTCATCTACAGGTTGCGATATATGAAAATGCGTTGCCGTGCATGATGCAGACAACTTGCCTGCGCCATGATCTCGTCTTGACTGATTACTTCCTCATTGCCCTCCGCTTTTACTGTCCGTGGCATCGCTTAGCTCTGTTCCCACCCGCAAGAAAAAAATGAGGCGACGCACACAATAGCCCTATCACCGACCTCTCCAGATCCTTCTCCCCTGCCTTGCGCGAGCGCTCGAGCATGACGTCTGCGATCTCCCCCATACTCCGGTTGAGCCTGCGCACCGTACGCCTGCGATGCGTCGGGAGCTTCATGAGCCAAGGCACGACCGGGGCAAGAACGAATATGATCCCTTGCAATGGAGAGACCTTGCCATGGCCAAAGGCGTCGAATACCGCCGCCACGGCCGGCTTCTCGCCCCGCAGCGTGCCGAAGTCATGAGCAAAGCCGGCGAGGCCGATGCTGTCGAGCCTGCACGCATTCGGTCGAGCCACAGATAAAAAAACAACAGTGGTGGCGCTTACGAAACGTGATTCATCCTAAAGCATACGAAGATGTGTGAGATCAGTCTAGCCGAAGCGGGAGTCAGGAGAGCTACCAAGTCTGAACGTCGATCACGCTTTCACCCGTCGTGCCCGTTTCCATCAACTCGTCCCAGGCGGCCTTGGCCTAATTCAGATCCAGAGTCAGCGCGTCACTTGGTAGTAGAGACGAAGAGATCAACCTTGTACCCAACATCGAAGAAGATCGGAGTCAACTGCCGGATAGTAATGTTGCTGAACGCGGGGTTGAGGATCCTGCGCTGGCGCTTGTGGGAGTCCCCATCGGCCCACAAGAGTCCTTTTCCGACCTACAAGAGTCCACCGCCGCGACGGACACAGAGCAGCATCGGTCGGCCCGCGTTCGAAGGAAAGGGGCAGAGTCAAACGCGTGCGCGTGCGCTCACCATGTCCTGGATCGCGAGCTTCGCCAGCTTGTATTTGAAGTACCCGTGCGTGTCATGCGCGCAGCAATGTGCGATCGCTTTGGGGTCCATGAGTACGACCCTGCGCGTGCCGAACGCGGCGGGCAGTGCGTATACAGAGCCATGCGCGCGCGACCAGCCCTCGTACAGAGTTGCAGGGTCAGATGCAGCTCGCAGGGCGCGGCCGACGCCAAAGAGCCAGCTCGGCGAAGGGGGGCCGGGAATGCGCGCGGTATGCGCACGTCTATGGAGGATCTTGAAGACCTGCGAGAGTCCGATGATGGCGAGGAGAGCGAGGAGGAGATTAGTGGGTGTCAGGAGAGGGCCAAGGGAGCCAAGGGCCCAGGGGCTCGTGTTTGACATGCTGAAGTGGGCTGACTCGGCTGCTTTGTCTGGCCCCGTTCGACTAATATATATATGGATGTGTGTGCGTGTATACAGTCTTCTGACAGTTATGACTCGTACCCCGCATTGATGTCGGCTGTGAGAACGTACGGCCGTTTGATCAGATCTGTTACGGAATGTATCAAAACCCTCAAATGGGAAATACTCTGTCATGATTTCTTTTCTGGTTGCCAAATGCCTTCAAGTTTGCGCCTTCGACGGGAGAGTTGAGGAAGTTTTCGCAACGCCAGTGAGGCGTCTTCCTTGGTTGCTACTCTCCTGCTCCATCTGTAAGTGACATGAATCTCATGCATATAATGTTCCTCACCGCTTGCCTGTCAACACTACCTGAAGGCCATCGACTCTTCCAGCTGTGTGCTGGCCGCCTGCTCTGCCAATCTAGGTCGACGGGAGTCGACGGGTTACGTGTGCTTCGCGGCTTGCTTGATCATCGTCTGAACAACAGGCACGTATCAGGCGGCTTCTCCTGGCAGTTCTTGCGCCGACCTTGGCTCTCCAGAGTCACTTACATGCGCTTCTTGAGCGTCGCCTACCCCTTCACGTTCGATCATTGGATCCTAGGGTTTGCGAGCCCTGAGCTGAGCGCCTGTGCTCTATCGGCGGGATCATTCACAGTATATTGTCGGATTGGAGGAAACAGACGGGATACTTGATAGAACTGGTGCAGGGATGTTTGGGCATCGGCGACACTCGCTGAGAGCACTGGGAGGTCATCGGCCACCCACAGAGATTGCTAATCGATGTGGTGGATCTATTGTGTCGTGCTAGTTTACTTGTCTCAAGAGCAGCATTCTTGCGGGCACTCACCGTCTCGGAGGCTGGACGCATAGGGAGTCACAAGGCATACCGAAGATCCTTCTTGATAAAGCGAGGGCCTCAAATCATTGCGGCAAGCCGGTCGAGTTCGGCACCCGATTTTGTTGTCGACCCAGAATAGTGCTGGGCCATCGGTATTTCGGACGTGGTGTTCTCAACGGCTCAATTGCTGGTTGCGATCCCATCGTCGATGCTGATGTCTGGATGCAATGGCTGCACGAGAACTGGCGTCAGACCATTACTTGCCACGAAGTCAGATACATCATATATTTCACTAAACGAAAGATTCTTGTTCGGGATATGTGACATGTGTAGCCTAGCATAGCGGCGATGCGTCAAACTTTTCAGGTTGTGTTTCGTACACAGGAGGAGCTGTGGTGGGCACGGCAACAGTTGGTTCGGGGGACAGAGATGGGGCGCACTCTGGAGGTGGAAGTCGAGGTGGTAGTTTGCGGATACGCGGAAGAGGAGCGAGTGAAGATGGCAGTAAATCCTTGTATCGCGCAGGGAAGCGACCAGAACGACCAGAACGTATTGGTCTCGCCATGGAAATGGTGGCCGCGTTATCTGGTGCGGCTGCGAGAGGGCCCTGCATACGTACATTAGACGATACTCTGCGCAGAGGTTCATATATTTCGTACCGTTGCATTTCCCGTCTCAATCATTGTGTCGTTATCAGAGGTCTGCTGATATATGCATGAATAAAACGAGTCAGAGCTCTGAGAAAGAGATACTCACCGGGACATCATTCGACTGTGGTGCATGCGACGATGACGACGATGGCACCTGTGCATGTACGTCTACTACCCTCACCCGTTTCAAAGCCTCTTCATTCTCTAGCTTCTCTGCATTCGCCCGCTTCATCGCATTCGCCCGCCTCATCGCATCTGCCTCTCGCCTGAGGTCTTTGTAGCCTTCGCACTTCTTCTGGTGAACGGTGAGGGCACGTTGTGACTTGTACCGATTAGAGCCACAGCCCATGCATCTATTATCCATGTTTTGGGGGCAGAGAATGACGAGGAACAAAGAGGAGAGGAGGTGGGAATGAGGGGGAAAACCAAACATAGTGTACTTGGCGAATCTTGTGCGGATCTCAGCCCCGGCAGAGGCCGAGCACACTGCCCTCATGTTTGACCTTGCTCATTCCCGATATCCCTCCACAGTCTGGCAGACCATGTAATGATATTGCAGATATCGTGTGTAGTACAATAGCACCGGCGCCACACGCGCGGCGGTTTTGGCTCTGGCTCTGGCTCTGGCTCGAAAAACCTAAACGCGCGAGAGAACGGCAGCAACAGCTCCATGCGCTCTTTCGTCGCCGTCCTTGAGCGCCGCGGGCGGCAGCATGAGCATCCCTGCGGCGTTCACGACCAGCACGACGTTCTTGAGCGGCTCGGGCATCGCCTCGGTCTGCAGCTGCGCTGCGCAGGGCCAAGGGGTCGTCAGCGAACGCAGATAGAGAATCTATTCGGCGCACGGCGGGTTTGGAGGACGCGACCAACGTGCGGACGCTGGGGGTGGAAATGGAGGAGACGGATAGACGGCATACACAGAGCCTAGCGTCGCCGGCAAGATCGGATTTAGTGCTCTTGAACTTCTACGAGCTTGAGCTTGAGCGGGGCGGGATACAGACGAAGATGTACGCGACATCTCAGTCGACGGCACGCGGATAGAGGAGACTGGTGGTGTGGTGAGGGTATAAAACGGCTTCTGGATCGCGAACGCACGCGAGCGCACAGATGACACGGACGCGGTGGAGTTCCTGAAGGACGAGGCTATAGATGACCTGGCGGAGACTACGGAAGACTTGACAGAGGCCATGGTCGACTTGATTGACGCAGCAAAGGACTTGAATCGGTCGAGCGGCACCGCTTTCGGTGGCCTCGGGATCGGAGTGCGCTGTCCATTCACCGTCGAGGAGGAGCCTGACGCCGAGGAAGATGCGGATGCGATTGGAGCGGAAGGTTCACCTGGCGCCTCTTCGAACACGGTCGTCGGTCTTACGTTCGTGACAAAGGACGACGCGGCGCGTGCGATAGATGTAGTGTTGAGCGGGGTGAACTTGTAATCGGGCCGAGGGCGAAGCGAAGGGTTGACTGAGACCGAGCTGCGACTGAGTGCGTACTTTGCGCGACGGGCCGGTTCGAGCTGGCGGACGGCTGTACGGCGTCCCACTGCGAGAACAAAAAAATGCTGTTTCGCCATGTTGCAGTTGAGAAGGCTCATCCGCAGCGAGTGCATGTCTATCAACTCTTGGTCGGAGTCGCCTGTTTCAACGTTTGTTGAGCGAGGGCCTGTACGAGTGGGAGATGCTGGAGGATGATGGCGCGAGGTCGTCTGTGTCTAGTCCAATGTCTCAAAATGCGTGTGCGTCAGTCAGCAGAACATGAAAGAAAAAATCTGGTTGTTCTCGGTTACTTCACTATCTAGCGAGGAGTAAGGGTACTCGCTGTCTCAGAGGCTGAGATCATATGAACTAACTTCCTCCGGTAGCTATCCGCCGTGGAAGCGCCGGATCCTCACATATTCAAAAAGGCCGTCTGCGCCATCTTCCACTCTGCCACAGTCCGCATAACCAAAGTTTCATGGTGGGCACGACCAGCGTAGATGGGAGTCGAGACTTTCTGAATGTCATCCCGCGAGTGGTCGTAATCGATATTGATCCATGCAGGCCAGATTCCACGGTCCCAGTGTCGCTGGGACCGCGTATCGCTCGTCAGCACTCGTCGCGTAGCGTGACAAGGCGCTCTCTGAGGGAATCGTGAATTCAAGTCAGGTCTCCTCCCTGGTGGTTCTCTCGCTGAGTGCATACGAGAACGCGTCCGACTCGAGCTGCAAAGAGTGCGCTCCAGGCGGGGCAATGCCGTCAGTCGTGACCTGGCCATTACGCTGCAGCGCACAACGCACTCGTGATGGGCGAACGGCTGCTGAGGGGCAGTCGAGCATAAGTCGTGAATGAAGTGGAGATGGTGGATGAGTCGGAAGTGGTGAATATCCCGAAATGGCAATCGAGTAAGAGACCGGGCCGCCCGTAGCGGCGGTCACCATGATGCACTTTACCGTGAGCGCTCCTTTCTTATCATTTGTCCATTCCACGCCAGCACATTCCCACTCACGCTCCTTTCCAACTCCCATCTCGACCTCTGTTCGCCATCGGACAAATCATCGAGCAAAACCGCTTCTGTTCACTGGAACTCTTCATTATCCTACCTCAAATCGAAGCGTAGCACAGAACTAATCGGTTCATGGCCGACGCGCCGAGCCTTCTCAGTCTGCCTAGACTCGCAACTCTGTTCACATCTCTATTGGTTGCCTTGAGTTCCGGAACAAACTATGTGCGTCTAAAGTCTCTTCTGTTTGTTCCGGCGTCCCTTGTTTACCATCAGTCACCGCGCTATTTGCGGAAACGCATCGTGTCTTGCTAGGTCGTTTCCGGTGAGTGACAGGTTCTTTTCGCGAATGTTCAGAGCACAGATAGCAGTCCCATGCGAAACTTATGCTGCGGTAGCTCTTGCACTGACGCAGTATCCATGCGATCCATGCGAGATATCTGAGAGAATATAACGGATACTCGTTTATTCTATGAGCTCTCAACCCCTTTGCGCACACGAATTTCTTTGGAATATCATCTAAAGCCTTCTCGGTGAAGATCACCACACTATCTGCGGCTCAGCATGTGTGCATTGCTCCAGGCACAGCGCATCTACCTTTGATAGAAAGTCTGGATGTAGAATTAATATCTACACACAGAAAAGAGGAGACGCCGAGGATCCTCTGACCTGCCTTCTCATGAGATTGATTCGGGACTGATTGTTCCAATTTAATAGCATACGCACCACAGTTAGGATCCCGCCTGCACCTTTCGCATACGCAATTGAACCTCATAGCCCTCTCAGGGAACGGTTCGTGGAGGTTCTTATCAGCCGTTTCGTCTTCATGAATTCATCGTGCTTATATAGTGGGCGTGTACACCAGCGGCCCCGTATGGGGCAAGCTAGTTGACTCACGCGGGCCCCAGATACTCCTCGTCGGCGCCTTCGTGTGTCTGCTAGCGGGTTACTCTGGGATTCGCAGTTTGTACGACGCGGGGCTCGACGAAGGGGAGAGGCTGAGCAATATGCATCTGTCGCTCATGATCCTCTGCGGCTTCCTCACTGGCCTCGGAGGCAATGCAGGCTTGACGAGCGCAATCAATTCGACGGCGAAGAGCTTCCCCGACCGACTGCGCGCGACCGCCGTGGGGGTCGTTATCTCTGGCTTCGGCCTCTCCGCGTTCTTCTTCACGTCCCTCTCGCATATATTTTTCCCCGGAGACACGTCGCGGTTCCTGCTCATCCTCGCCCTCGGGACCTCCCTTCCTATGATCCTTGGCTTTTTCTTCATCCGCCCGATCCCCCTGCCCGCCGGCGACGACACGCACACGCTCGAGCACGGCGCGGCAGACCAGTATCAGCGGCTCTCGACGAACGAGACCGCAGGCGTGTTTGAGCAGCGCAACAGCAGCCACACGCACCTCCTCTCAAGCGTGGACGACAGCGCGGACAGCGAGGAAGAGCCGTACGAGCATCATAGACCCTCCCAGTCGCCTCCCCGGTTTAGCGCTGCTTCGCGGACGGCGCTCGCGGACTCGGTGGAACTCTCGCCGTCTGCATCGGCCGATGGGCTGCGGAGCATCCATAGAAGCCGCTCGAGGAGCGTCGCGGCGTCGCGGCGGGGAGAGTTTGAGAAATCAGCTCAAGGGTATGGCGTCGATATCAGCGGGCGTGCGCTGTGGACGTCAGGCGACTTCTGGTTGATGTTCAGTATTTGCATGCTGCGTACGCCCTCTCCCTCTCTTCGAATTCTGGCGCATGAAAGGCTAACTTCGAAGCAGTGAGCGGCACCGGTCTTATGTGTAAGTTTCTCCCTAGCTGGTTTCAATATTAATCATGGACCACCTGCGAATCAGACATCAACAACGTGGGGTCGATCTCGCAAGCCCTCTACACCAAAGACAACACGTCCTACGACGAAGTCGCCGCCGCGGCGTTCCAGGCGGCGCAGGTCTCCATGATCAGCATCATGAACTTCATCGGGCGCATCCTCGTCGGCGTCGCCGCGGACTTCACCAAGTCGCGCCTGCACTACCCGCGCTCGGTCTGCATCACGGCCGTCGCGGGCCTGTTCGTGCTCTCGCAGGCCATCACGCTCGGCATGGACGACGTGCGGCACCTCTGGCGCGCGAGCGCGCTGCTCGGGTTCGCGTACGGCAGCATGTTCGGGCTGTTCCCCACGATCTGCATCGAGTGGTTTGGCCTTGGTGAGCGGCGCCCCTCGTCCACCTCTATCATGCAGGCAACTGCTGACGATCGCTTCCATCCTCGTCTTGCAGCGCATTTCTCGGAGAACTGGGGGTACGTCTCGCTCTCGCCCGTCATCGGCGGGAACCTCTTCTCGCTAGCCTTCGGGCGCAACCTCGACGCGCACGACTCGCCGCGCGCCTCCGCGCTCGCCAACGCCAATGCGACGCTGCTCGGCGCCGATGCGCCTTCGAGTCTGCGGCTGCTGCGCCGCGCCGGGCTGCCGTCGGCGCACCAGTGCCTCGACGGCCGGGACTGCTACGTCGCGTCGCTGTACCTCACCCTCGGCGCGTGCGTCGTCGCGCTGGGGCTCAGCGTGTGGGCGGGCTGGAGGGATACCAGGGACCGCAGGGTGCGCGGGCCGGAGGTTTTGGTGGAGGAGGTCGTTTGGGAGGTCCCTGGTGCCGAGGAGTAGATTATTTCATCTCGAGTCGATTTGTGTAATGCGTGTATTTGTTGCATTCATAGAGTATTTTATAAAGGACATTGTTCATCGTTTCCCAAACACGGAAGCTGACGATCGTAGACTTTGCAAGTACGAAATCACGAATGCGTGCAGAGAGAAACCGAGGCGAATATAATTGGATGGACAGTACGAGTACACTAGTATACACAGAAAATAAACAGTGATTAGTAAAACAATCGCTTTTAAAATCTCAAGCGGCCACCAGGATTTAGCGGTGGTGAAGAATGGAGCGATATGGAGGCTTTGGAGTCAAAGCACTCAGCTGGCTGACCGGCATCGAGTTCTCACTAGCGTCGACGATCGCGGGCTCAAAGCCGTCGCTCTCCTTCATCTTCTGCTCGAACGCGCGCCTGATGTCGACCGCAGGCTGGTACGACCGCAGCTGCACCTTGACGGACTTTTGCACGTCCAGGAGGTGCACAAGCTGCCGGTGCCCGGGCACGGCAGCGACCGCATCGCAGATGGCGGCGTAGGTAGCGTCCAGGTCAGGCATGGGCATCGGGGGGTCAAGCACAGGTCCATCCGTGACATTCGTGGGTTGCTTGGTAGGTCGGGCGGCGGCGAGCTTGCTCTCCATCCTGTCCGCAAACGCGAGCAGCTCGTTGGCGAGCTTCGTGTTCCGCACGAGCTTCCCGTCTTCCATCAGATCGTTCAGTGTGGCCTTCAGCTTCTGAACTTGCGTCTCCTGCTGAAACAATAGGTGCGTGTGTGGACCGAGTCCTGAGATAGGGCGAGGCAGGACGTTCATTCTAGGCATGATGTTGCTGCTCCCCGTCCTTGTCGTGAGATACCGTTGCGTGATGATGTCAAGCGGTGTCTGCCCGACACCGTTCTCCACATAGAGCCCCTCGGGAGGGATGTATTGAAGGATGACTTTGGTCAGTGAAGCGTGATATTGCTGAACCGCAACATGCAAGGGCGTCGAGCCATTTTCGTTCTTGACGAGCAGAGTTGAGGGCCGCATGCCCCATTCGAGCATTGCGCTCAGGCTTACGGACCACCCCTTCTTGGTGGCAACCATCGCAGGCTGTAGATGATATCATCAGTGATGCGTCACCAAAGATATGGATAGACTGACGGTGTCTTCAGAATCCTTGGACTGCTGAGCCAACAGCTCGTGTGTCTGCTCCGCAGGCAGTGTCTTCATAATATGGTCGAGGAACTTGCGACGATTCTGAGAAGTGGAGGCACAGGCGACATGATAGATGTTGCATCTAAACCATGATCATCAGCCTCTCGCAAAGCTCAAGGGTTCGATGATCGTATAGACGTACCCTTTTTTATCGCGTTCAGTGGGATCGCAGCCCTTCTCAAGGAAGAAATCGAAGATGGCCGTATCGCAGGATACATGCGCCGCAAGGAGCAAGGCGTTGAAGCCAACAAACTTGATCCTGATTGGCAGATTCGCGTCAGTCAACGGCGCCTGTGTGAGATGAGAAGACTTGCCGAGCGTTCATGGCCTCCATCATCAAGTTCGGCTGGATATCGAACAATTTCTTGATGCACTCGAGCTTGTTAGCGATGATCGCCGCCGTCAGACACGATTCGTTCAATGCGTTCAGCTGCCACCCGAGCCACTTGGGGAGAACGCCCGCCAGATCCTGCTCACGGCGGAGATAGAGAGCCCGCTCGCTGCTGTTCGATGCGGCGTAGAACCTGTAGGCGGCCAGGACGCGCGGACCAGATAGGTAGTCCAGTATGTTGAGCGCACCGGCCTTGGCGGCCTCGATGAGCAGCTCTGGCGAGCGCGAGGCATTCTTCTGAGGCATGCCCCGAGTGACCAGATCGCGTCTCTTCTTCCCGCCGACGTTCAGACCGAGGTAGATCGTTTCCTCGGTGTCCTTCGCGGCAGGCGCCGCCGGGTCCGCCTTGAGCTGGGCGTCGAGAACGGCAGTGATGCCGCACCCGGTGCGGCGGATCATCTCGTCGAGCATCTCAGGTCGGTCGTTCGACATGATCGTGGGCACGAGGTCATGCGCCAACAGATCGTGCCCTACGAAGTTGTAAAGGTTGCACATCTGGACGAACCCTTCCATGTCGTCCTGGATGATTGTCTTCTGTATAGGCGACCCATGTTTGAGCTTCTTTCCGCCTTTGACGATCCAGTTGTTGGCCTGCTGGAGCATCTTCGTCGGGGAGACCTGGCAATGGACCGCAGAGGGGCGTTCCGCGATATCCGTAAAATTGATCTTCGGGTCATCTTCCATCGACACGTCCGAGTCGGCATCCGAGTCCACACCGTCATCTATCAATCCCGAGGTCAGCTATCGCATCCCAAAGTTACTTAGGCACGGACAGCAGCGACTGACCAGGCAAGAGGTCTTTGACGTCGAAACTTTTGTCGTCGGGCTCGTCGGGCTTGTACTGAGCAGCCGCGATGGCGAGCACCAGCCGCGCAGTCTTCCAGTGACGCCTGTGCAACGCCACGTCCAGCGGGGTATTGACTGCAGGCAAAGACTCAGCTCAGTGCTACACGGCCGCAAAGATAGCGTGACCTACTTAAACCGGTTGCATATGATGTGTGGACCGAGATCTGAATGGGCACCTCGGACCCAGCGGACTTGCGCCTCGGCAGACACAGCTCCTCGATGCGCGCGTTGTCCCCGGCCCAGCACGCCTCAAACAGCTCGTCGTACTGCGCCTTGAGATGTAGTGGCACCGGCTCGGTGCTGGACATGCTGTTGGTATGGCGGTCATATCCCGATTGTTGCTGGCTCAGAAGACCGCCTCCCACCGCCCTCCCGACTCTTGAATTGGCAAGAGTGGCCTGATTCGAGGCTGAGAGGCCGTCGGGGCGCGGCGCGGCGCTATGCTTGATCAAGGTCGCCTTGACGTCCTCAAAGTATGCCTTCGTGGCCCCGACACGGTCCGGATTGGCCATCTCTGGGACCATACGCATCGAGGTACTTTGTGCCAAAAAAAGTTGCATCTTCCTGATGTACGCGCGGTATGCGCCCCATGTATCCTCCGTAGGAGCTGCCAGAGCGGTGCTGAAGTCTTGGAACTTCTTGTCGTCCTCGATCTTGGCCAATGCTGCATCGTAGTAGGCCAAGGCCCTGTTAGTCCACGCGAGAAGGTCAAGCCGGTCAGGAGAGGTTGGCAGAAAGGACGAGGTCGCGCGCGTGTCGGCGTTCACGTCCGCGCCGAGGGCGGCAAGGAGGTGGACGACTTCGTCGCGAGCGGCCATCGCGATCTCCAGTGGGAGGTTCACCTTGGACTCGAAGCTCCTCTGGTAAGTTCGCCACAGCTTGTTCGACCTGTACCCGTCCAACAAACCATAGATGAGCCGCACAGTGAAAGACGAGGAAAGCGCAGTCACTCGCCACATATCCTCCGCCCTCGCGACGTCCTCGGGCGTGATCGTCACCTTGCTCCCGTACGCCAGCAGCACGGCGAGCATCGCGTAGTCGCCCTTAGCGATCGCCGACACGAACGGATACGTGAGCACGTTCGTGACCCACGCGGGGAAGCCGACGACCGCCTTCGCGTTCGGGTCGTGACGCAGCACCGCGGCGGCAATCCGCACCTTGCCCGCGAGCACGATCCTGTGGAACAGCGTCAGCAGGCTCTCGTCCGCGACGGACGACGAGGCACCCGCGGCCAGCAGCCGCACGGCGATCTGCGCGCCGCGCGCCTCGTCGCGCGTGAGCGTTGTGAGCGTCAGCGGGTGCAGCGCGGGCCGCGCGGGGGTCGCTTTCGAGGGCAGCTTCGGGTCGGCGCCCGCGGTGAGGAGGACGTCTATGACGTCGGGCGCGCCGGCAATAATCGCGTGCGCGAGCGGCGTGAGTCCAAAGTCCCAGTCGGGCACGGAGAGGTCGAGGATGTCGGGCTCGTCGGCGCTGTCCTCGAGGACGTCCACATCGGCGTCGGCAACGGGCGGATTGTCCTCCGTCTTGCCGACCTTGGTATCCTTACGCTCCTTGCGGCCGCCGTCGTCATCGCCATGGTCGTCTTTGTGATCACCGCCTTCATCCTCGTCCTCCCTCGCCTCTTCCGACGACCAATCATCCTCGCTGCTCGGCCTCTCCGGGTCGGCCTCCGCCGCGGCCTTCTTCGCGGCCTTCTCCGCCTCGTCCCTCTCCCTATTCACCGCGCTGCGCTCCAGCATCTTCCTCACCACGCCCGCCATACCCCGCTGCGCCGCCAAATGCAGCGCCGAGCACCCCCCGACGAGGCGCGCGGACATGCGCGCGCCCGTGTCGACCAGGTCACACGCTATATCCGCCGCGTCCGCCAACACTGCGACGTGCAGCGCCGTGCGCCCGACGTGGTCGCGCCTGTTCACGTCCTCGCGCGTGCCCGCGGCGAGGAGCGCCTGCACGGCAGGGCGGTCGCGCGCGGCGATGGCGGCGAAGAGGCGCGCGGTGGGGAGGGTGTAGGCTTGTTCGCTCCACTCGCCGTCGGAGATCGGGTTGAAGCTGCCCGAGAGGGTCTGGCGGCCGGGGTCCTCCGCGATGAACCTGCCGAGGGCGTGGGCGTGGTCAGAGCCATGCGGACGGGCGGATTGCAGGGGGACGGGGGACTCACGCGACGCGTCCGCGGATGCACGATTTGTCTTCCCCGTCGCGCAGCTCGTGCTCCTTCTCATCGCGAGGTTCAGGACAGTGCTAGCATGACCGTGCGTTAGGGATCCGCAGACCGCGAAGTAGGGCGCCGGGCAGCTAGCGCACTCACCCCGCAGCAGTCATCGAGGCATTCCTGCATGGTCCCGAAGAACGCAGGATGTCTGTGCAGCCTGCGCCCTTTGTTCTTCGGATTGAAAGGCGCTATCGAACGACGCTGTCAGCCTTTGCCCACACGGGCAAGGGGCAGAACGTACTGTTGATCCCGAGATCCTACAAGCGCCCACACATAAATACATCAGCACGCGCAGATACATACCCACGCAGCGGGAGACTCACGGTCTTGAACACAAGCTTCTCGATCCGCTTCGCGTCCCACCCCGGCCCATACGGGACATGCAGCGACACCGTGTCGTAGTCGCTCATCTCGAGCCCTCCACCTCCGCCGCCTGTGAGGCTCGACTTGAGGTCGCCCTTGTAGTGGCGCGCGCGGCGCGAGGCGCGGTAGGTGTTCGCCGTCGGGCGTCCGCGCAGCGTGCCGCGCTCGGCGAGGTACTGCGCGCGCGACTCGGGGCCGGCGAGCTTCTCGAGGACAAGCAGGCGCGCGAGGCCTTGGATGCGCGTGATCGCGCGCTCGAAGATCTATGACCACCACGATACGTGCGCGCGCATGAGTAATGGCGCGCGACGAGAACGGAGACGGACGACGCGCACTGTCGGGTCCACGTCTGCGCGCCTCAGATTCGGGACGTACACCTCGAAGTCGCGCGCGGCGTACTTCGCGAGGCGGACCTCGTACGACGGCGAGCGGCGCGCAACGTCGACGGTGTTGCACTGCCTCATCATCGCGACGAGCGCGCGCGGGCTCGCCCAGACGCGGGCGCCGTCGTATGCGCAGCACGGCGCGTCGACGTCGAAGCCGGCGAGGATCTCGGCGGGGGAGCGGTATAGCCGGAGGACGATCTGGATGCAGCGGTAGGGGTATTGGGCTGGATGGGTCAAGGGTCAAGAGTTAAGGGTAGAAGGGAGATGAGAGAGATTTACAGTGGATGGAGACGGTGTGCTTGGTGCGGACGCAGGTGACGTCCCAGGGCACGGAGTCGCGCACCGCTTCGTAGATAGCCACGATCTTGCGCTCCGCCTGTAGATGCGTCCCACAATGTGAGGTCAACACAAAAACCGGCCACGAATGACTTACCTGCTCGGGGGTCATTCCCCAAAAAAACAAGTCGACATCTGAAGAAGGGTAAGCAGCCTCGTGGAAATACTTCCTCATCGTCCTCTTGGACGCCTTGGCCGCATCGGGGAGAGGAGACAAGCATGCGAGGACTGAGCCTCCAGCTGCGACGACGTTATTCCAGTCTGTGAGCTGGGAGAGCGACCCCTCCGTGAAGATGCCCCAGCTCTTCTTGAACGCGTCGAGATCAGGGACGGTGGCCGGCGCGCCCTCCTTGCGCCTGCGCGCATCAGAGAGCGGCAGGATGTAGTTGGCAGCGAGGACGTCGTCGTCGGGGACGACGCGGGCGCGGGTGGTGCGCGCGGCTGCGGGGGCTGCGAAGACGTCAACGAGGCCGACGTGGATATCGGCGAGGCGCGAGTGGGCCTTATTGGTTGTAAAGAGCCTGCGCAGGACGGCCTCGTCGTCGAGCGAGGGCTGTAGGACGGCGTCGAGGGAGACGCCGGGCCCGCTGGGGAGGCTGGCGACGCGTGCGAGGAACGCCTCGGCTTCGGCGTTCTGAGACATCTGGCACTGGTACGTCTGGGGTTCTAATTTTGTCAATTATCAGGTGAAATGGGGGTTGGGGTGACATGATAGAGGGTGGGAGTGTTGTATTTATACTGTCGTTAGCTCGAAGGAGTCCCGTGGTTGATTCATGACTCGAGAAAGTCGTACACGGAGACATGGGCGCGAGGCGCTGCACCGACCTTTCGTGATTAAGGGCGTCCAGTTCTGGTCACTGTCGGGGCCGGCCGCGATCGATGAGCGCTTGCACATTATGGCACATCTGATATCTACAGACATCCACTTACCCACTGGGCGTCGTACGCGGTGAGGACGGGCGACGCGAGCGTGAGAACAGACCCGCGTCGAGTCACCGTCGTGGCCGCATAAGGAAGGAGGCGCGCACGCGGTGGGACAGGCCCGCCTCAGCCCGCCTCTCGCTGCTCCCGACGCCCGTCAGCAGCCGCGCGCCCTGAACGGCCCTGAGCGCATACAGTCGCATCGCGAGCGCGTCGTGCGCCGCAGCGTCTCTGACGAGTCACCGCGACACAAGGCGTGTGCGCCCTCATCGCCACGTTGCGCCGTTTCGATGTCCGCGACATGCACGCTTGCGGCTTCGCGTCGCCTGAGTCGCCTCGAACGCACTCGACGGGCCCGTTGTAGCTCGAGACGGACTCCGCTTTGTCCCGTATGCGGTCAGCTGTCTACGTACCCATAAGAAGCACCGGGAAGGATCTACGGAGTACAGAACGACTGTTGTTCGTACTGTGAGTCCTTCCCAACGTGTAATTGGTGACTACTTGGTTGCTTTTCTTGACTTCATCTCTCAAAGGAACACTCTCACGGGCACTCATTGTCTCGGAGACTGGAGCCATCTCGCTCGCCAGCTTCTCAGCGGCAATGGGTACTCTGGAGCTGCATCCTCGCATCGAGAACACCGTCCGTGTGTGATTCTGGCACTACAGAAACAAGCTTCATTGAGCCTCGATAGGAGACTTCCTCGACGTAATCATGCAGGCCCTACCAATCGATGTTGTCCAATGCAGGGCCCTTCCTCGCCAGCCTCGCTGAGACCGCATGTCGCCGCGCTCTTCTCATCGCGCAACGCCGGGGGAGGTTGTCTGATGAGGTCCGAGTCACATCCATCGTCCCATGGTGAAAGTCCGCCATGATTCATATGCCAGCATGTTTCCCCCAATCCAAGGATACGAGGTGGGTCATTCCACCATTGCATCTAGCACACCGGCGCTCAGCTCGGGGCTCGCCAATCAGAAGCCCTAGGATGCACAGATCGTACGTGAAAAGGCGTGCGACGCATTGCAAGCGTCACAAATGCTTGCATGCATGAGCCATTCCGAACCATGGAGCTGAGCGCTGAGCGCTGGTACGGTCCGGCGATTCAGGATAGACACAGGGATAGTTGCGATAGGCCATGGGGTCTTGGGCCATCCTACGAGGTTCGTTCAAGGTCCTACCGTCGAACCAAACGATGATCAAGAAATTCGTGAAACGTACGTACCAAGAAGCACCTACCTCGCCGAGGTAAGTGCTCAGCATTTTGCTCGACACGCCATGCTCAGTGGGACAGAATCTCCTTCCCTTAGACCCAGAAGATCTTGTCTGAATCTACGGGAACAATTGGGATAATAGGGCCCTTGAGGCAGTATCAACAGTCTGTATGTTCTTGTCACTCGTCTTAGATCAGGCCGAAGAGCAACTAACGTAACGTGAGTCCACAAGGCCTGCTACACATCGTGCCGTGACGAGCACGACACCTTCCTGCGGCATCTGGGGCGATAGAGACAGACAGGACAACCCACCGCTTCTGACACATGCTCCTACGTCCTACATCCTGTCGAGGGTGCATAGATTTCGTCTCAGGCGATAGCCAGGAATTGAACGCCAGGTGATCTCATAGGACGCCAGCTCAAGCTGGCCCCTCGCCATCCTGTGCTCTTCCGCCTGCTTCGTCGATGCCCTGCGCTTCGCACTGTGCGCGCCCGTATTCTCCGTATTCTTCTCACTATCTAGAACTGTCGAGCTGTGTCGAGCTGGCGACAAGCCCTAGAGCGGCGCGGAGCTGTGGGTCGTCATCAGATCCCGTCCGGCATCTCGGGGCCCAGGCTCACCCTCGCTGACCGATGCCGTCTCTCGGAGGCTGCGAGCTTGTGCGCGGTGGCGTCCTTGATCTCCAGCGTGTCCGCAAACGCGAGGAGCTCGTCTGCGAGCGTCGTGTCCTGCACGGGAAGCCCGTCTCGAGGCAGTGCGTCGAGCGCCCTCACCAGCCTCGGCGCCTCCGCGTGAAGTGCGCCCGCAGAGGCACGGTGCACAAGGAGCTTTGCGACAGCTTCATGACGCTTGACGTGCTGCTGCAACCGCCATCGGCGTGATAGGCCAGGTGCCACTGGGTCGCGACCTCCAGCCTGAGGGAGTCCGGCCGACGCTATGCTCGTCGATGTGGAGGCCCGCGTCTCGTCAGTTGCGAAGAGCTCGCGTAGGGCTGCCTCGTCCTTGAGCGATGTCCGGAGCGTAGCATCTAGCGAGACGAGACCGCTGGGCAAGCTGGAGATGCGAGAGATGAAGGCGCTGGCTTCTTCGTTGTAGTACATGACCAGTCTTTTTCGCGAAACACTGAATTAACGACGACGCTGCTCGTGAATATTCAGCAGGAGCTGGTGACTTGGATGCGGAAGCTGATCGCGGCCTCTGAATCTTGGACGGAGACGCTGTGTGCAGTTCAGGGCCGGGACAAGCACGACTCACCTGCAATCTTGGAATGTTCAGCACTACGGTGCTGTGGAGAATCTGTGCCTCCCTTACGAGTCTCAAATCGTCTCGTTTGGTTCTGGAGATATCCTACATCACATCACGTTCCAATACTACATCCTGGCGGCCTCTACCTGGTACCATCTGACCTGGACTGCGAAAACATAATCACAACTTGATGTCTCAATCACCCACAGCCCTGCCAATTGGCGGCACGACCCCGCAAAACCTATCCGAAGATGCTTCCCTGGTCAGTACCAGTCCACCACTTTAATCACGGTGTTCTTAGCAGCTGCTTTGAGTTGGTCTAGGTATTTGAGATGTATTTCGTCTGGATACATTTTGATTTCCAGGCGCTCTAAAGGAACTCCCAACGCTTCGCGTCGTTTGGGAATTTCCACCAGCTCATCCACGGGAATCATCTGGCCAATCGAATATCCGTAACGACGCCGTTCCTCTCCAACGTCTATAAGGTTAGCTGACAGCTTCACACATCGAAGTCGGGGGAAGAGAACCGCCGGGTCATGAGCATTGACAGGCCCAGCCTCTGACATGGACGTGTGCGCCAGCGTGGAGCTGAAAACGGAGCAAGCGTCACCCCCGCAACCCATGTGCTCCAAACGCTGGGCTGATTTTAGCGGTTCGAAAATTGTGAGGTAGCCCTCCGGAGCCTGCGACTGAAGTCCAAAATACAGTATTGACATTTCCTGGATGTGAAGAGCTTTCAGGATCGCATTGACGGTCTCTGGGCCGTCCAGATTGTATGGCGAGGTGACCGCATTGGAGTAGTGCAGATGAATTTGGAACAAGAGGCCAATCTCAGATACTGTATCACCCCCCCACAGTTCTGCTAAATCAACAACATCGGATGTGGTCCACCCTATAATGTTGATGACTGAGTCACTTCCATAATCACAGAGATCCATAAGAAGGGTGCGCATGGGCGACGCATCTCCTGTCTTGCCGCTGTGTCGCGCAAAAATCGGGAGAATCATGCTGTTGAAACGATCGCTATCCAAATCACGGCAGCCAAGAATGATTCTCGATGTTGCGGGAACTTCAACGCTTCCGAGAACAAGGGCACAATCCGACCATTGACCGACCAGCTTGAGGGACGATAGGTGAGGTAGTCCGATGACAGGATGTCTCATTTGACCGGCGGCAGTCGCCCCCGGAAGGTCTCGAGGGAAATATCTGTCGATGGATAAAGATTCCAGTTGATGCATATTTGCCAGTAGATCAAAGAATTCTTTGTGCGAGGGAGGATAAGGGGGTGCGTCTCTAAGTGCGATCTCCAAACAATACAAATTGCGCAAAAGCGGAGAGGACCAAGGAATGCTGCACTCAATGAAACGCGCTGAGCGAAGGCGTGGGGCACGATGGCCGAATAGATCAATAGGAAGGTACACAGTGTCCCCGTAGCAACTGATCACCACCCTTTCCAGCAATGGTGCCGAGGTTGTGAGTGTCTCCAAGATGGGAGCAAGAACATCTTTTCCGCTAAGCAAACAGAGTTCTGCTGTGCTACCAAGATGGGAACGCAGAATGCCTATAGCCATCTCACTGACTGCTCTTGGGCCACCGGCATCAAGTTCGATGATTAATGGTGCTAGCTTTGCACGTTGAATCATCTCCTCAAACCATCGAGAGCCAATCTCGAGGCTGACATTCGCCCAAAGTGCCGAATGGTCCAAAGCAACCTGCCTCCAGTGACTGCAGACATGAGTCACCCTTATCCATCCTGGGTCATGAGATGAAGGGGGGTCTATTGCCACTAAAAAGGAGAATATGCGTGCCAACAGCTCGGGAGGCAGATGTGAGACAGGAGACAATCTGTTCCGTCGCATGCGAAAGGAGGACAAGACCATCAGCAATGCGGAAATCTCCTCATCTGCAATCTCGAAGAAATCTGTATCAGTTCTGCCGGGGCCAGAGGACACGAAAAGAGTGTCCAGCACACTGAGCCGTGTGTTCGCTGCCTGTTTCCAATAATCCAGGGCACTAGTGAAATTCAATAGGGATCGCGGCATGAGTTCTTGATAGTCTGATCAAAAACGGTGATTCCCTCACTTCGATAACAACATCGTACCGTCCTATCCTTGTCAAAAATCCTGGAGATATTGGTGATGGCCGGTGATGTGGAGGAGGAATTCAAAATGGAAAGGAGACAAGTCGGATGGACAAAATTCGGTCACAGAAATCTGCTGAGGCTTGCTCTGAGACGACGATATGTACACCTGGCGAGACGCTACAGGACCAAGTACATACCTGGCGAGACGATAATTGTGCTCGGCTGCCTCGAGTCTGCCTCGTGGAGCATATACACTCTTCGCGCTCTCTCTGAGTATGACTCGACAGTCACGGAGCCCACTCGTATCACGGGACCAGATGCAGCGTCGTGTAATCTGAGTTGTGCGACAAGTGTGATGGCCCGAGTGAGGGTACCAGTATGAGTGCAGGCGCACCAGTGTTCCAAACAGTTAGGCATAAAACTCGATGCAAATCCCACTTTTGCGCTGGAAGTTGCAGATATTGCATCCAAATCAGGCACTTCTGGGACGAACGGTCAAACCGGAGTTGGCAATCGCCCTGCTTTCGTCCGCCACTCGACGCGTCACCACATCTACTCATCTGCCGGGCGTCGTGTGCGATCTGTGTGTGGTGGGAATGGCGACGCGAGCGTAAGATCCACGTCGAGTCAGTTGTCGCGCGTCGTTGCATAAGGAGGGAGGCGCGCACGCGGTGGTACACGAGGGTACAGGCCGGCTTCCCGCCGCTCCCGACGCGCGCCTGGACTCTGAACAGCTCATCGCGCATCAAGAGCACATCGCGAGCGCGTCGCGCACCGCAACAACTTGGGCGAGTCATTGCAAGACAGTACGCGTGTAATTGCATCACCACGTCGTGTCTTTTCGATGTCTGCGGAGAGGTTATCGGACTTCGCGGTGCTTTGCCTGGAGCGCACACGACGAGTCCCATTATAACTTCAGATGGACACTGCTTTGTCCCACATGCCACGTACAGTAAATCATGCACTCATAAGAAGCTCCAGGGGGGAAGTATAATCTGGACTCTCTCAGAAAACCCCTCCCCGCGAGAGGAGCACGGTCACAGCGAGGCTAGTAGGAATGGCACCACAGCAGACAACATCCATGGCTCGCAGGATTACGTCGAGTGAGTCCGGGCCCCCATTTACGCAGATCTCATGTTGCTTCAATGGACCTTCGTTTCTTTAGGTTGATCAGGATAGCACAACGGCGCCGTGGAATATAATTATAGAACGTTGGCGATGCTCGAGAAGCGTACTATATATATTACTGGCAATCCAGGGTCGACGCAAGAACCCCCATGATCAGCCGCCTGATACCTCCTCATAAGTACGTGCCTTGGATTCACACCTATTAAGACGATGATCAAGCAAGCCGCAGAAGACACATACACAGACCGGCAACGCAGCCAGCCAGCACAGAGCTCGACGATTCAAGGAGCATTGACATGCAAGCGCCGAGCGGTGAGGCATGATATATGTATCCGATTCATGACACTCATAGTTCGAGCGGGGGAGTAACAACTCAGGAAGACACTTGGCAGGCATTGACAAAGCTTCATATGCTTCCACAGGCTTCCACCTCGAAGGCGCAAAGACAGAAAATTTCCAGTTGAGGATGTTGATCCATTCATCTGACAAAGCG
This sequence comes from Heterobasidion parviporum, assembly GCA_002994785.1. NCBI lineage: Eukaryota > Fungi > Basidiomycota > Agaricomycetes > Russulales > Bondarzewiaceae > Heterobasidion > Heterobasidion parviporum. Next base: position 177,465 of record PDUQ01000018.1, read on the forward strand.
GCGGCCGTACGCTACCGTGCGCTCTTACAAATATCATCAATGCGAAGGACGTTGTAGACGCACACGCTCTTATATATATGATTGTATCGCTGCGGGCGAACCAAGCATACCAAACTCAGCTTGTCAAGCATGAGCCCCTCCCTTGGCACATTCTTCACGCCTACCAGTGTTTTCTTCTCTCTCCTCGCCATCGTCGGGCTCTCGCATGTCCTCAAGATCCTCCGCAGACGTGCGCACCCCACGCGTCTTGCCGGCCCACCTTCGTCAAGCTGGCTCTTCGGGGTCGGTCGCGTCCTGCGGGCTGCGGCCGACTCCGCATCCCTGTACGAAGGCTGGTCGCGCGCGCACGGGTCCGTGTACGCGTTGCCGTCCGCGTTCGGCACGCACAGCATCGTGCTCATGGACCCGAAAGCGATCGCACACTGCTCTGCGCGGGACACATATGGATACTTCAAATCCAAACTGGCGAAGCTCGCGATCCAGGACATGGTGAGTGCGCACGCTGACTCGGCGTTTTCTACGCTTCCGAACGCGACCGTTTCTACGTCCTCCCCTAGATCGGAAAAGGACTCCTGTGGGCCGATGGGGACTCCCACAAACGCCAGCGCAAAACCCTCACTCCTGCGTTCAGCAACGTTACCATTCGGCGGCTGACCCCGATCTTCTTTGATTCTGCATACAAGGTTGATTCAGCTGTTTCTACTATGTAGTGGTGTGTTGACATTGGGTCTTTTGAATAGGTCAAGGCCGCTTGGGACGGGTTCATTGAATCGGGTACGACGAGCGAGAGCGTGATCGACGTTCAGACTTGGTACTTCCTCCCGAATCCAGCTTCACCCGAATTGCTCACACACACTGTTGTATTTATAGGATGAACCACGTCTCGTAAGCGCCACCGCTGTCACTTTTGTTCTATGAATTGACCGAATGCGTGCAGGCTCGACAGTATCGGCCTCGCCGGGTTTGCTCACGATTTCGGCACGCTGCGGGGGGAGAAGCCGACCGTCGCGGCGGTATTCGATGCCTTCGGCCATAATATGGTCTCCACTCTGCAGGGTATCATCTTCGTTCTCGCCCCAATCGTGCCATGGCTAATCAAGCTCCCGACATATCGTAAACGCATGGTGCGCATGCTCAACCGGAGCATGGGGGAGATCGCAGACGTCATGCTCGAGCGCTCGCGCAGGGCGGGGGAGAAAGACCTTGGGAAGTCAATCATAGGGCTCTTGTGTACGTCGCTTTCCCTTTCCTTGCGGGTGGAAATAGAGCTCAGCGATGTCACGGATAGTGAAAGCGGAGGGCAATGAGGAAGTAATCACCCAGGACGAGATCATGGCACAGGTGAGTCATTTAGATCGTGTACGGCGACGCACATGGCATGTTGAAGTACCGCAACCTGTAGATGAACGTGATGCTGTTAGCAGGATACGAGACAACATCCAGTAAGTCTCGTTCCCTTCTCTACGCCTTTTGATTGTTCTTTGACTATTTTTATTCTCTAGTCAGTCTCACCGTACGCCATTCTGGTTGCGTTTTTCCCATTACAGCACAGTGCTGACCGTATACGATGCTGAATGCTGCAGTGGGCACTGATTGAGTTGTCGAGGAACCAAGAAATCCAGACGAAGCTTCGCGAGGAGTTGGCACAGTTCGGCGCAGGTGATCCCACATTGGATCAGTTGACGAACAGCCTCCCGTATCGAGACGCTATCGTACACGAGACGCTACGTACTCATGCATCGGTAGGGGAGATCAGCCGCGTAGTATGCATCATCGCATAGATTGCCCGTGCGCTCTTCATGTCTGACTGGCCACCCATGCGATAGGCTATGGAAGACGACGTGGTGCCCCTGAGCATGCCCGCACTCGCGGCGGCAGGTGGCGCGACGACAGATCGGATTTCCATCGCGCGCGGAACGATCATCACGGTGCCGATCCGCGCCATCCACCTCTCAGAAGACATCTGGGGACCAGACGCCAAAATGTTCAGGCCTGAGCGGTGGCTCAGTGGCGACGAGCCCGTCGCGGCGCGCGCGAGGGAGCTGTCGGGGCACCGCCATCTGCTCACGTTCTTCGATGGTCCAAGGATCTGCATCGGGAAGAACTTCGCGCTCGCTGAGATCAAGGTACGTACAAGAGGACACAGGCTGGCAGGTTCCGTGTGTGCTGAACGACCCCTCCTGGGCTCTTTTTTGTCTTTTTTCCTTTTGCGGATTTCAGGCAGTGCTGTTTGTGCTGGTGCGCAATTTCGCGTTCGAGCTCCGTGACGGACCCGAGACGAAAATCAAGACGAAGGTGGCGATCATGTCGCGTCCAACAATCGAAGGGGAGGAGGGAACGCAGTTTCCGTTGCGTGTCAGGAGGCTAGCGTGAGCAGGACTGGACACTGTTCTCGTATGATCTACAACACGCACGCTCTTTTTCTTCTGACACATTGAGTATTGTTCGTACTGACTACGTTGTATAAAAATTTAATCCCTATTCCACTCTACAACGGCTTGCAAGTCCCCTTGGTATCACAAAGAATCGGTCAAGGCCTGGTGCTCAAATTGCATCCGCTGCTGAACTGGGACAGGCGTTTGGGAGCGAGGCGCCTCAAGAACCGGCTTGAAGCTCGATATTAACAGTCCAAGAGGGTGCGAGATGGTGCCTGCATCAACAGAAGCGTAACGGAGCCCCAGCTGGCGAGATGGATAGGTACGTGCAGATACCGTTAATTTCTTCGGGGACGAATTTAAATTCAGACTTCAACAGGCGCCACGACGACGGTTCACTCGTTGGTTCCCCTCCGATGCCGTTCTCGCCTGATTTGATCGTGAAGAGAATGCGTCCTAACGCGTTAGGATCGCTGATTTCTTAAGAGGCACGATTGCTTGCTGGTGGACAAACCATCTGGTGCCGTACTGTAGCGTACTTGTAGCGTGCACCGCCAGTCCCGCCATAGGAATCCGGAGCTGCGCTCGACGTGCCCTCGCTCGAGGTCTGCCACCGACTCCTCCCTTCCGTACACGCCTCATTTGAGCCGGACCGAAGAACAAAGCTATCTGTCGCAAAAGGGCACTGGAAGAACAAAAGGGCGGGTGGGCTCGCCTCCTCGTGGTCCGTGCACAGGCGCCAGTTTGCCATCGGCTGTGGGTCCACTGCACCGATCCCTTATCCTCTCCATCACGCCTCCATCACGTTCCGAATCCGCCCGGCTGAGTGTGAACTTACTTCCCTTGTGTCTCGAAGGTCCGCCGGCGTGACCGCCTCCGCGTCCTGTATATAACGCACCCTCCCACAGCAGTTTCCCTCCGTCGCCTCCTCTCTCTCGACCACAATCTCCTTGGTACGCCTGTGCCCATGCCACTCACCTTGGACGCGCTCACACCATCCACCACTCGTGGCCTAGCCAGAGGCAAATCTTGCATGTCCATGCCTCGTCAGTGGCGTGTGGCCCACCTACTACGGCGTACGTATGCCACCCTCCCTCTCATCGCTGACGGTTCGTAGAATATATACATAACATCACCGGAAAGTCCACAATCCTGTGGCATGGATCAACGATAGTCGTCATGACCCACACTTACATGGGCATGGCTCAGTTAGTGAGGATCCTAACACGGTTCGTCGCTCATCACCTCATCTCTCCAACCTCGCCTTCAATGACGCCTCTCTATCAGACCCTACGCCTATAAGCATACAAAAATCAAGACAATATAAAGTACGTCCATCTGCATCTTATCAAGTTTTGCGTTCACATGGGCACGCATGGCTGGCAGAATAAAGAAGGATAAAAAGGGAAATTTGTACGTCGATTGCTCCTCGTTCTCAGACTCGCTGCTCACTCGCGACCGTGTCCTTGTAGTTTGCCTCCAAAAGGGAGATGACAGGAATCCATGGATAAAATTGTGAGTTCGCTATTCTTTTATCTCGCTGCGACATCCGTTCTGACCCGTTCATTCCTCTAGATGCCATCGTGGCTTTCGAGCCCGTCCTTCGGGGCGGCCTGCGCTGCATTACACAGAGGAGGTCCAGCTCGCGCATCGGTTTGCTGCCGTTATAAGAGCCTCTCCGCTTGCAGGGAGCGATTGGGCCCCACCGTCCCATGGCTAGGGGAAGCCGGGTGGTATAGGAGCCGGCACCTTCGGGGCCGCGTGACCGCCCCCGGTGGATCCACCTTGGTCGACGGGTGAGCTATGGAGAGCCGTGGGTCTGGCCTCCAGGTGGCGGCAAGGGCGTCGATGGTTGCAGTGGCGGGGCCTATACGACCTCGCGCTGTGTCCCAGGCGTAAGTACGTGCCTAAGCTGCGAAACACACCGGGTGGGCACCGGTTGTGGGCGGGCACGCAGCCATTTTTGTTTTTTTAGCAGGTTCTATATCCCGGGATTGGAAGACGACCCATGTATGCGCACGGGTGGGATCCGAGGGCGGATGGGATCGCATTCCCTAGGTGCTGCCTCAATGCAGCACCATAATTTTTTCCTCCTTCTCGCCTTCGGGCGAGGTTTTTTCTTCTTCTATGTTCTTCATGGGACTGTTGATTCGCACACTGGTGCATCGCAGTAAGCGAGCGAGGATGCCGATCGACGGACGCAGGCGCCCATGCGCTTGCGCCGGTGGGTCGTTTACTCTTCTCCTGTAACGGCGCTGATGGCTGTGGACAGTCCCCCCCCGTCTCTTCCACGTTCGCTGCTTTCAGTCAAGAAGCTGAGTCCTGTATACACTCTGGGTGCCCTTGGGCGATGTTCAACGCAGCGGCCAAGATACGAGTCGTATGTTCGCGGTCTTCAGCCGCAAAGGCCGCACGGCCGCTCCACACCGTGTACATCTTTCCTGGTGCATGCAATAAACAGATGTATCGCTCCGAATAAAGACATGGTATTTTGCGAACACTCAGATCGGGTCAGAATCTTGAGCCTCGGCAGTCAAAAAAAAGTAAGAGCTGGTCTCTGTGGCATGAGTCAAGGTTGAGGGTCGTCAATATTATATGTGCACATGTACAAGAGCGGTCTTCTGCGTCCATTTCTCGATCATGAGCAAGGGCGATCCCGGCCTCGAGGGTCTAGTGGGAGCGGGAAGGCGGGCGCGTATGCATAGCTGCGAACCGACACAAGGCTGCGCATCGAAGGCCAAAGGCGACGCGCATGGCAATGTACGCACATCGGATGTGTTGGATGCACTGCGGTGCCGGGAGTAAAACATCTCGCAGGCATCCCAGGAGCGTGTCGGTGGCTCTGCCAGGCCCCGAAGAGCATGTGAAGGGGATGAGCCACAGCGCACGCGGATCGCGACGGCGCTAGTCGAGCCCTGCGCGCAGCGCGTCAGCGACACACAGCTCGACACACGGCACGCACTCACCGGGGTTGCCCTCCGCAAGCGCCACCAGCCTCTCGCTCTCGCGCAGCCGCCGTACGCGCTCCGCGTGCTTCCGCTCGACGCGCGTCAGCTTCCTCTGCAGGCCGCGCGACAGCGCGGGCGCCATCTCCTGCGCCGCGTCCTCCAGCGCGAGCGCGAGCGCGTCCACGGGCCGCATGCCCGTCGCGCCCAGCCGCGCGAAGATCGCGCGCCGGAGGAGCCGCGTGAGCGGGTGGATGTCCCACCGGGGGTTCGCTGGACTCTCGGTCACGCCGAGCACCTCGAAGCGCGACGGCACGCGGAACGTCTCGGGGAACGCGCGCGCGTCTGGCGCTTCCCGATGCTGCCGCCACGGGCGGAGGGCGAGCAGGTCGTCGATCAGCTCGTCCGAGATGTCGTCCACGCGCAGGCGCGCGGCCGCGTCCGCGCCGAGGAAGCGGTCGACCCAGCGCACGGCGCCCGGCGCGTGCTCGCGCACGAGGTCGACGCGCATGTGCGCCATGAGCGTGACGACGACGGCGCGGAACGTGCGCGCGTCCGGCGCGAGCCCGTGCGCGGCGAACGCGCGCAGCGCGACGCTCGCGGCGGGGTAGTCCGCCGTGAGCATGAACACGCGCAGCGCGACGTTGAGCGTGGACGTGGTCAGCGCGCGCGCGCCGCCCGCGCGGGCCTGCGTGGGCGCGGCGAGCGCGCGGACGAGGTGGCACTCGAGCATCTCGCGGAAGAGCGCGCGGGGGGTGCGCGCGTTGGGGGGCGCCTTGATGCGGCGGTAGCGCGCGGTGCGGCGGTGGTGCAGCGCCTGGAGGGCCTTGAAGAGGCTGCCGAAAGTGAACGCGTCGGGCATCATGGCAAGCGAGCGCTGGGCGCGGAGCGCGTCGTAGAGCGCGAAGGCCTTGCGGAGGTCGAGGTGGCGGACGGAGCCGCGGATGAGCGCGTTGAAGAGCGCGAGGTCGGGCGCGACGCCCACTTTGGTCATGCGGGCGAGGACGGCGTCGATCTGCGCGGGATTCTGGACGGAGCTGTCGGCGAGCTCACTGGCGAGCGTGGTGTAGAGCATTGCGGGGGACGCGGGCTCCTGGGAGGAGGGCTTGTCCGCGCGGGACTCGAACCACGCCTCGGCGGCGTCGTGGTTCCCGGCGCGGAGAGAGAGGCTCATGAGCTTGTCGACGGTGGGCGTGTGGAGCTCGTAGTCGGCGCCGCGGGCGTCGGTGTATCGCTCGACGACGCTGGAGATGGTGGCCAGGTCGAGGTTGGCCGTGCCCGCGAGAAAGTCGATCAGGCTGCGCAGGTCGCGTTCGGTGCAGGATTTGCGCGCGAGGACAGGCGCCAGCGCATCAGGCAGAGTCTGGGGCGCGCTTTGCAGAAGATGGGAGACCGCCTTCATCTTGGCTTCGATCAGAGGAGAAGGGTGGAGCCGGGGAACGGGATCCTCGGACATCTGCTTGTACAGGTCGGACGCGAAGTCGAAGCAAGAGTAGTGCAGAAAGAGGGAGATAGCATCTTCGTAAGCGGTGACGCGTGATCCTCGGTCGTCGTCCATGCCGGAGAGCTTGAGGTGGAAATAGCGAAGGGCATCGTCGGGCTTGCCGAGAGCCAGCAGTCTCTTGACGGAGAACTCGAGGTGCTTGACGCTACTCCATCGCGCACGGTGCTGCGTGTGGTCGGGTTCGGATGTGGATGTGGGGTGTGGGGCCGAGGAGACGAGTCTTTGGAGGATGTGGACAGGCGGGGGGGGGGATGGACGACGTAGTAGGGTGCACCGCGGTTCGAGAGTGCGAAGCAGGATGCGCATGTAGCGGATGTGTGCTACATGGGCCAATGGGAAGGCGGTCAAGACGTGCGAAGGCCTAGTTAGAGACTGTTATTCTATTTCAGTTCTGCTGCCGACGTCGACTGCCGTTGTGGACGCACCTTCGAGGACGTTGGGAGCGACGATGGCGGCGGCGGTGGCGGGGAGCGGAACGAAGACGCGCGTGGAGGATTCAGACTCCGCAGGGACCCGCCTCTTGACTGCTTTCTCCACGCCGAACACCGTCTGCGTGCACGCTGCATCGCTCTGCCCGCCGCGCGAGGTGATGATCACGACGCTGCCCGCACGATCAGTGGTCCTCGACCGCGCATCATAGAACCCATCTCCATGTCGCTGCCCACATCGGAGGGCGTCGAGACAGTCGCGCAACCCGCGGTCAACACTCTTCGCTCCCGGTTCGAACAACTCGCCCTCGACACCTCCTCTCCGTCCTCCTCGCCGTCCCCCAACCGCCCCAACAACGACAGCCGCGATCTGCTTAAGGCAGAGACGCCGAGCCCGCGCGCGCGGGCATCGTCGAACCCAAAGGAGCCGTCCAGCCCGTTTGACCCGTCCCGCCATGTCCGAAACTCCTCCTCTTCTTCCGACCTGAAAGCCGCAGGCAAGAGGCCGCCGCCTCCCCCGCCCAGTCGTGCAACGAAACCCTCTGCCTCTCCTTCTGCCTCCCCCCCTCTTCGTCCGGTCCCGGTGCACGCCGCATCTTCTGGGTATGCCTCCGATGTCTCCACGTCCAGTCAGTCGTCCATCAGGCGGTTATCGGACAGGCGCCCTCCCCCTATCCCTTCTGCGCTCTTAGATGGCGAGAGCTCGGACTCTCCCACTGTCGGGAGCGTGGCGTCCTTGAGAAACGTGTTTGTGTGAGTGCTTGATCTCGCTCGATCGTTCCCCTGTTTTTTTCGCCTCGTCCTGCTTTTATGCGTCTTTTCACGAGCATATATGCCACTATCTCTACGTTTTCCGTAGCACTAGTGCCATGACTTGAACAGTAGGTGCCAGCGCACGCATCGTTCATGAGATGCGATCTAACCCCAAGCAGAAGTAAAATGCATTTTAAGCGCATATATTCGGTTTTGACATGCTGTCAAGCTATCTTGTGCCGCGCATATATTGACATATGCCTTTCATAGGACGCCATCTTCGAGTCCGCTTGTCAAGACCCAGAATTCCAACGTTTTATCCAATGCCGAATCTTCTGCCCACGTTCCACCCGCAGTCCCCCCTCGCCCTCCCAAGCCACCTGTGCCCTCTGCATACGCCCATGCCCCCCTCTCTCCTCGTCTCCCTCCCACGCGGCCCCCGCCTAGCCCTCGCGTCCATATCACCACCTTTTCAGACGCAGAATCCGATTCGGAAACAGTTTTCGCGCATTCTCAGGCATCCTCCGCAGCCCATGACCCCTTTTATGATCATCCCCATACCCACCACCCTAGACAAGAATCGTCCTCTTCGCTCGAAAGTTCCGACGCCTTCTCCAGCAGCTCCAGCTTAGCTTCCCTTCCCAGCAATAATAGCAACGTCTTTGCATCGCCTCCGCGCCCCGTACCTCCACGCCCTCCGCCTCGCAAGGGTGCTACAATTCCGAACCCAGGACCCCCAATAGAATCGCCCTCTCAGCTAGTCATTCCGGGCATTCCTCCACCACTCCCTAATCGCCGTCCATCTGCCCCTGAAGAGCCATCGACGCCTCGGCTTCCCGTGAGGCATTCTTCGATACCTGAGGACACAAACATAGCTTCGACCAGTGCGCCGTCACTTCTCGAACAACAGGCTCCGTCGCCCATCGTCGAGCGCAAGCCACTCGGGAACCACAAGCTCCCGCCGCCGCCGATGCGGACGATCGGGCTGGGCGACAAGCTCCCGCCTCCGCGCCGCATGACATCCGAGTCCTCTGACGAATCAGAGGAAGAGGACCCGAAAACCAGGCTGGCCGATTCCATGCCCGACACCAGTCGTTCCTCGCGTCGCACTCCGACGATCGCCGTTCATCACCACTCCGAGTCTGAGATCCACGTCCTCGCGCACAAGGGCGCGGTCGCCGTGGCGGGCCACGTGGTTGTTGTCGCGACTCTGCACCACGTCAAGGTCTTCAACCTCGCCCTCTCCGAGCTGCCGATGTTCAACCTCGACGGCAAAGACATGGGGCTCACGAAAGAGCTGCGCGTGACGAGCATGGAGTGGCGCAGCGACGTCGAGCAGGGACGGTACGTCTGGCTGGGGACGAAGGAGGGCCACCTGTTCGAGCTGGACGTCCAAACCGGACAGATCGTCGGCATGAAGCTCTCCGTGCACTCGCACGCCGTGACGCACATCCTCCGGCACGGCCCGTCGATGATCACGCTCGACGACAACGGCAAGGCGCTCCTCTTCGTCGGCGACGGGGACGGCTTCCCGCTCCTGGCGTTCACGCAGCCGCGCGTCGCGCGCATCGCGGACCAGCAGACCTTCGTGCGCGTGTTCGGCGGCAAGCTCTGGACGTCGGTGAAGGAGCCGAACACCGCGGGCGCGTCGCGCGGGCCGATCGTGCGCGTGTACGACCTGTTCGCGCCGGGCAGCCAGGGCAGGTCGCTCCTCCCGACGGAGCACGTCGGCGCGGTGCTCACGGGCGCCGTCGTGCCCTCGCAGCCAGAGCACGTCTACCTCGGTCACGAGGGCGGGCACGTCAGCATCTGGTCCCTCGCGGCCGCGGACGGCGTCCCGGTCTGCGTGGAGGTCATCAAGGTCTCCGCGTCGGACATCGTCAGCCTCGAGGGCGTCAACGACCGGCTGTGGGCGGGCGGGCGGAACGGGATGATCGCGGCGTACGACGTCGTGCCGCGCCCGTGGGTGATGACGAACAACTGGATCGCGCACGCGGGCTTGCCCCTGGTGGACATCAAGGTTGACCCGTACAGCATCGACAAGCTGGGGCGCTTGTGCGTGATCAGCATCGGTAGGGACGAGCGGATCAAGTTCTGGGACGGCATGCTCGGCGCAGACTGGATGGGTGAGTGCATATGTGCTTCTTGTCTTCGCGGGCTGCTCACCACATGCGGTCAGACACGGAGATGCTCAAGCGCGAGAAGACGTTCAGCACGTTCCGGAACATGAACGTGCTCATCGTGTCGTGGAACGTCGACGCCTCGAAGCCAGACACGCTCATCGGCTCGCCCGACAACCTCAACTTCCTCAGCGACGTGCTCAAGACCGTCGACTCGCCCGACATCATCTCGTTCGGGTGGCAGGAGGTCATCGACCTCGAGAGCCGCAAGATGGCGGCGAAGAGCGTGTTGATGGGCAAGAAGAAGGCGGCCGACGGGGGCATCTCCGAGAAGGTCTCGAGCTCGTACAAGCGGTGGCACGACCGGCTCGTGCTGGCGGTGCGGCTCGCGATGCCGCCCGATACCCCGTACACGGTCATACACACGGAGAACCTGGTCGGTCTGTTCAGCTGTATCTTCGTGAAGCAGAAGGAGCGCGTGGCGTTGCGGCATGTGGCGGTCGCCACCGTCAAGCGGGGGATGGGCGGGCGGTACGGCAACAAGGTGATTTTTGTGTGTTCACGCGTAGTGCGCACCGTTGGCTGACGTTTGCCGTGGTTGGCGCTCTAGGGTGGAATCGTCGCGCGCATGGTCATCGACGACTCGTCGGTGTGCTTCATCAATTGCCATTTGGCCGCTGGACAGGCGCACGTGCGTCAGCGGAACGGCGACGTCGCGGCGATGCTCGAGGAAAAGGCCGTGCTCCCTTCGACGGAGGCGCTGGAAGAGAGTTTGGCGTACGTCGGCGGCGGGGATGGATCCATGGTGCTCGACCACGAGATCGTCTTTGTGAGTCCATGCCGGTTCGGCTCGTGCCGCGATGCTGAACATGTGCCTCAGGTCAACGGAGACATGAACTACCGCATCGACCAACGGCGCGACGTCGTCGTCGCGGCCGTCAAGGCCAACGAGTACGCGTCCCTGCTCGTGCACGACCAGCTGCACAAGGAGATGAAGTTTAACCCGGGCTTCCGCTTGCGCTCGTTCACCGAGGGCCCGATCACGTTCGCGCCGACGTACAAGTACGACCCGCGCACGTCCGAATACGACTCGTCGGAGAAGCGGCGGATCCCCGCGTGGTGCGACCGCGTGCTGTGGCGCGCGCGGGACCCCGCGCGCGTGCAGCAGCTGCACTACCGGCGGCACGAGGCGGACGTGTCGGATCACCGCCCGATCTCGGCGGCGTTCCGGATGACGGTCAAGTCGGTGCGGCACGACGCGCGGGCGGCGGCGAAGGCGGAGGTGCAGGGCGTGTGGCGCGAGCACGAGCGGCGGCTGCTGGCGGCGGTCAGGCAGTTTTACGTCGAGCAGATGGTCGTGTGAGGCGGTGGCGGAGGCGGAGGATGGAGGTGGGTGATCGAGAGGAGGATGCGCGGCATCGGACTCGGTAGGAGCCAGTCGGTTCCTTTCGTCAGTATAGCAGTATCAGCACCAGCACCAGCACCAGCACCATCATGGACCGTTCCCTTTTCTTTCTGTTCTTTTCTTTTCTTTTTAAATGTCGCATCGGGCTCCGCGCGCGCGCGCGCATCAGTGTAATCAGTAGAACATACCAGCTTGTAATGTCTCAGAATCCATGGGCTGGCGTCTCGTATCCGTATTTTTGTATTCCGTTTGTCGGTCCGCGCGCCGCGGCGGCGACGATAATGATAATGATAATGATAATATTTTCGGGTTCGGTCGATCCTGCGCGCAAGCGACCGACGGGCGACGGCGTGTCTTGGGTTTCGGCAGACAGGGTGACTTGCGACTTTTGAATATCGCGCGGTCGTGTCGTCTGCTTTGGGGATCCGCGATGGTTCCTTCCTGCACTTCCCACCCGCCGGCTCTGGGCTCCCCACCGCTTGTCTCCCCGAGTCGCGTGACCCCTGCGCGTCGTTCGTTCGGGCTTTGCGCTGCTTTGTGCCCCAGACGATCAATGCGGCTCTCAGACGTGAGCATCGTTGGTTTTGAGCGGCTTGGAGAGCTGGACGGTGAAGGTCCGCGGACGTCTTGAAGCTCGAATTCAGTGCTCATGCACGCATGGCGCGGGCGGCAGGAGCAGTGCGGCACCGAGTCGGAGAGTGACGGCCCTAAAGTCGCCGGTCGATAAATTCACCTGGCGGACGATGTTCTTCACCTCTTTTTATCACTTGTGCCAGCTTGTGCCGCGCGAGGCAGCCTGGCGCTGATTCTTTTTATCTCATAGCACTGGAGTGTGTCCAACCTTGCCCGCGTCCTAATAGTAGGCCTTCCGGCTTGCTATCAGCACAATTTGAACGTACCGCGGTCTACTCTCGCGTATACACTATTGTATGGCCAACCCCTGCTTATTCACTCGCAGCCCGGCAACTGTCCACTGGGTGTCGAGGTGCTATATCGGGGAAGAGCGCACGATGTGGAGGTATTAATTCAGCCGCTCTCGCTTTTGTGGTTCACGGGAGTCGGCTTTACGAGATGCCTCACAGTCGCTCGTGTTTGCTGTGTACTGTTGCTAGTGCTGGGCATCAGCTTTCGATATTCATTCAATGCTAGGATTTTTCACAATCCCCGTTGCGCAGTCCCTTATCACCTCGCCCCTCTATAGAGCAATGCAATGATATACACGCTTCAGCGAATCGAGGTTCGCCGCGGTGCGTGAAGCTTGAAGTCCAATGTTTTCTGCGACCCTTGCCGCTACCGCATCCGTCCGGCAATCTGCCGCTTCCTGCTCCGCCTCCCGCCCCCATTCACTTGTGCAGGCATACAGGCGTGCAGCCTTCCAGCACTCGAGTCGCAGCGCTCGGCTGGCCTCTACCCCAAGCGCACCCTCCCTCCGCCCACCTGTCTTCTTCGCAGGCTCCCGAGACCATCCCCACCCGAATTCGTTCTCTATCGAGAGGAGACGAGCACTGCACACGGCCAAAGCCAGAGCCAAAGCCAAGTATGCTACAGATATTATATTAGACTTCCGTCGATCCACGCGAACAGTATGCATATCTACGAGAACGGTCAGTGAGAGACGGATTAGCAGCCAGACGAAACTGTACAGATAAACGCGATCACGATGGCGGGCGACCCATCGCGACCACGACCACGAGCAAGAACAAGAACAAGAACAAGAACAAGAACAAGAACAAGAACAAGAACAAGAACAAGAACAAGAACAAGAACAAGAACAAGAACAAGAACATATTAGCTTAGCACTGACCACGAGATGAACACCACGCCTCCGAGCGCAAGGCCACGCACACACCGGTCCACCCACCGACCCAAACACGTCAAACGGCCCTCCTCTTCCTCATCGGGCTCCGATCCGCCCCCGGCCCCGCATCCTTGTCCCTATCCTGCTCCTGCTCCTTCTCCTTCTCCTTCTCCTGCTCCTTCTCCTCCTTCGCAGGCTCCAGCTCCCGCGCGCGCTTCCCCGAGCGCAGCATCCTCTCCGCGCCTCCACCTACACCTGCACCTGCACCGCCCCCACCGCCACCGCGGCCCTCGCGCGTCGGCGACCCCGGCACCGGCAGGACGCGCCGCCCATAGTCCTTATCGACCGTCATGAACTTGTTCTCCTCTCCAAACGACGGCGACGACTCCAGCGGCGAGCCCGCTCCTGCTCCTCCACCCGCACCCGCGCCGGCGCCGGCGGGAAACACGCCGCTGCGGCTCGCGACGCGGGAGAAGGGCTTGCGGGGCTTCGACGATGGTCGCGGCGGCGTGGACGGCGTGGACGGGAGCTCGCGCTCGGTCGCGGCGATCGTCGGCGAGGGCGGGACGGAGGCGGCTATGAGGGCGGCGGCGGCGGCCTCGCGCTCGCCGAGCTGCTGCATGAGGGAGCGGTACCCCGCTTGGACGATGCCGATGTAGCTGCGGGGGCGCGGCGGTAGTCAGCGGTGGGCTCGGCGGGCCGAGTGGCGGGAGGGAGGGGAGGGAGGAGGAAGGGGCGCGCACCGGATGTTTTTGGTGTACACGCGCAGGAGGACCTCGCCGAATCTCGCGGGCATCAGGGTGGACAGGTCGCCGCGCCCGGCGTATTGCGAACCTACGAGTGCCGGCGATCAGCGGACGCATTCAGAGGAAGCGCGGCGTACGCACGGTTGAGGTTCCGCTTGGAGTAGAACTTGACCGAGTCGAGCGGGTTGTCCTCGCCCATGCCGTGGTGCATGAGCGAGAGCGAAACGATCACGTCCCTGGCCTGCAGCGCGTCGATGTCCTTCGACTGGGACGCGCGCGCGGCCACGGCGTCGAGCTGCTTCGCCTCGCGCACGATCGCCGCCGCGGTGACCTCCTCCTCGAGGAAGTCGTGCGTGCCCCACTCGAACACCTTGTAGTCGACGCACTTGTACAGGTCGCGCTCGCGGATCCGGGTGAAGATCGCGCGCGACTCGGCGAGTTCCTGCGGGGGAGGGCAGCGTCAGGGGCCAGTGCGGCGCGGTGAGCGCCACGCGGCGGGAGGGAGGGGGACGCTCACGGGGTCCTTCGTGCGTTCGATGAACGGCATGATGTCGTCGGTGAGGAAGATGTACTCGCTCGGCTGCTCGATGCACTGTGCGATCTGCATGTACGGATCGGCGGCGAGGAGCGCGTCGATGATCATGAATTCGATCGCCTTGGCTGCATGATGGTCAGACTACGACTACTCGAGCGAGATTCGGGTACGTGCCGGTCTTGTGGTGGTAGATGCGCTTGTGGAGGCTGAACTGTTGCAGCGCGCGTCAGCCCGACGTGCGCGCGTAGCGGGAGGGCCACGTACCCGCGTGTAGCACAGCTCGTAGACTTGATTCGCGTCTTTGATGTCGAAGCAGATCTCGTTGTCGACGACTCTGGACGAGTCTATGAGCCTGTGATAGAGGTGTGAGCTGCGTCGAGGACGCGCGCGCGCGTCTGGACGGACCTGCTGAGAGAGAGGTTGCCCCGCTCGCCGATGGCGTTGGAGTCGCGCGCGATGTAGTCGAACCTGTGTGAGAGCTAGGGTCGGTCGAGATACGGGTCAGAGTCGGCGTGGGAGTACCGACTTGTCCACGTCGATGCCGTTGCGCTTGTTCGCGACGATCTCGAACAAGAACGGCTTCTCGAGGGTATCTCTGCAGATGTGCACGCATGCGATCAAGATCAGGAGGGGCATGACGCGGAGGAACACGCACGCGCAGCGCGTCTTGTCGCCCGCGATGAGGGCCTTGATGAAGGTCGCGTCCTGCTCTGAGATGCCCAGGTTGTACTGCCTGATCATGTCGTCGAACATCATCTCCGACGCGTCCTCGTGCTTCCACTTTTTGCCTTTCCTGGAAATGGGTCGTCGGGTCAGCAGCATCGCGCGAAACGAGCGACGGCGGGGACAGACAGCGCGCGGGGGATGAACATGCTGTCCCACACGTGGCTCCAGGGCCCGTGTCCGAGGTCATGGCACAGGCCGGCGAGCATGACGCAGCGCACGTCGCGATCGGTGATGTCGAGCTCGGGCTGTGACTTCTGGAGGTGCTCGGTCATGAGACGCGCCAGGTGCGCGACGCCTATTCATAGTGGGCGCGTGTAGGGGGCCGCGCAGCCCGTCCGTGAGCACGCGAGGAAGGGGCGAGGCAGTGCTGCGGAATACGGACCTAGGCAGTGCTCGAAGCGGTTGTGGGACGCCCCGGGCCATACGTAGTACGAGGTCCCGAGCTGCTTGATGTTGCGGAGACGCTGGAAGTGTTTGCTGGGCGGTGGACGTCAGTGAGGGGAACGCGTGGGGAGTGGGGATGGGTGTATGCGCGCGTACGTGTCTACTACTGCGCAGACCTCGGGCGCAAGAGGGACTGTGGAGCAGATTGCGTGTCGGGACGCGCGAACGAACGAGATGAACGGCGTTCATGAAGATCCAAGGAATGCGGGTGTCAATACGCGGAAATTAGATTGAGAGGGGGCAGAGCACGCACTGTAGTCATGGATGGGGTCTTTGAATCGCCTGGTGGTGCTCATGGCGGACGTAGAGTCGCTTTCGTCGTCCATGTCAGCCATGTCGCGGGCCTTTTATAGACGTCTGCAGGTCAGCTCGTGTCTGTCGCCATACTCGCGGGTGGAACCTACTGGATGCAGCGCGGTGATCGCTCTAAAGTTACGATGTGTTTGATTGGTAAAGACGGGGCGAACGTGGAGGGTGTGGGGGGGAAGAACAAGCTGGGTGGGGCCGGGACCGTGACTGGCAGACGAGGAGAGACGCGACGCGCCCCGTGGGAAAACCTTGCCTATATGGGTACTTTCGGGTCGTCGATCGGCGTTCCTGTGTTCTCCCAAGCCTCGAAAGTGGGATCCTCTCTTATCCTGCAGCCTCCGAAGCGTATGTTTCTTCGGGAATCACAGGCACGACTCTCCGAAAACGATGCGGCACCCATCTGAACTCCCAGATAGACCAGCACGGCTACTAGTACCACTGACAGGTCCTAAATACGCGCGCCGTCTCTATTCAAGAAGCACAGCCAAACCAGTACAGTATCGCTTCGATGCCGGGTTTTGCACGCCGCCTGTGGTCTCGGGAGCGTCCGGACGTCCCTATACGGCGCGCTGTGGGAAGGAAACGCGACCGTGACCACGGGCCTCCAGCTCGAACACAGCGCCAGCCAGACTCCCCTGGAGGTCCCAACCTAGCCCACTGCGCGGATGGTGGGTTCGGCAGCCCGTCGAGCCCCGTCGATTTCCAGATGCGAATGATCGATCCGCGCTCTCGCGATCAATTCCCCGTGCTTTTGCGAGCTTGCTTGTAAGTAGCCCCACGCCCCCACCGGAAATAGAGCATCTTGCCAGAACGTTCGAGCGCGAGCCGTCATGTCGGCCTACGGGCTCCCAATTTGATCGGAATCGCGGCGCAATAAGTAGATGATCTTCTATGATCTTCCAAACAATCTTAAATTACCTCCTTGCTTCTACCTTTCCGAGGCCGGAGACAATTTAAAGCAAGGCCGGGTACTGTGTAGCCGGGCGAGCTGCGAACATTGCATGGTGCGCGGACCGGACGCGGCGACAACCGCTTCGTTTACAGCTGTGTTGTTTCCCTGCGGTAGGATCACAGCGTAGTGGCCACGGCTTGCACTGACGATGCTTCGAGAGTAGACCACGCAGGATTTCTTACCTAATGCTCTCCACGGGATGCTGTCGCCATCTCGCGCACCGTCGCGATCCAATGATTCCCTGAAAGATCAGTGCTCCTCGCTCGTTCTCGTCGCTGGAACGGAAGCAGACGTTACCCCGTCAGGACAGATGGCGTAGATCAGTCAGTCGATGCTCATCGAGACCCACTATGGACATGTAGGACGACTAACCCGCGCCGGTGCGATAGCGATAGTCACTCGGTGCCTCTGCCAATCATCCCGGCCAGGCGCATGACTACCCACTTCGAACGGAGACAAGGCAAGCCCCACCATACTTCTTCCACGTTCAGCGATATTCACGACCTGAGCGACAGGGTCGCCTTGATGTCGTATCTTCGGCGAGAGGGGAGCTCGATGCTGCCACGATCCTCTGCTTGACTTATTGGTACTAAAGTCCCGCTCAATGCCAGTGTTCTTGCCAAAACGCCATTTGATCATTCCCGAAAGAGCTATGAGAGGGGAGAATAGTACAGCTAAACGTTATTACCATGCGACTCGCATCTCCATGGCCGCACATCGCCCGAGGGCACCCGGAGTCTACACGGAACCAGTTTGCCGGCCGAGAGCAGTGAACGTGGAAGCGATCGAGAGCTTGCCGGGGGAGTGCCTACAGCCATCAGCGCCGTTATATGAGAAGAGTAAACAACCCACCGGCGCAGGCGCCTCGGCGCCTGCATCCGTCGATCTGCATCCTGGCTCGTGCACGCGAGCTCGCACGGTGCAAGGCAATAGTCGCGGGAGGCAGCTGGCCGACAAAGGGGAGTCAGCATGGAAGAGACGAAGAGCTTGCCGCGCGGACGGTCTACAACCATCAGCGCCGTCACAGGAAAAAAGTAAACGGCCCACCGGCGCAGGCACTTCGGCGCCTGCGTTCATCACTCTGCGTCCTCGCCCGCGGCAAGCGAGGTAGAGTGCTGCAATGCAACGGTCGCTTGAAGAACCTAAAAGGGGGAAAAGTCTCGCCCGAAGGCGAGAAGGAGGAAAAAATTATGGTGCCGCACTGAGGCAGCACCTAGGGAATGCGATCCCATCCGCCCTCGGATCCCACCCGTGCGTATAGATGGCTCGTCTTCCAATCCCGGGATATATAACCTGCAAAAAAAAAAAAACGGCTGCGTGCCCGCCCACAACCGGTGCCCACCCGGCGTGTTTCGCAGCTAAGGCACGTACTTACGCCTGGGACACAGCGCGAGGTCATATAGGCTCCGCCACTGCAACCATCGACGCCCTTGCCGCCACCTGGAGGCCAGACCCACGGCTCTCCATAGCTCACCCGTCGACCAAGGTGGATCCACCGGGGGCGGTCACGCGGCCCCGAAGGTACCGGCTCCTATACCACCCGCCTTCCCCTAGCCATGGGACGGTGGGGCCCAATCGCTCCCTGCAAGCGGAGAGGCTCTTATAACGGCAGCAAACCGATGCGCGAGCTGGACCTCCTCTGTGTAATGCAGCGCAGGCCGCCCCGAAGGACGGGCTCGAAAGCCACGATGGCATCTAGAGGAATGGACGGGTCAGAACAGATGTCGCAGCGGGATCGGAGGGCAGCGAACTCACAATTTTATTCATGGATTCCTGTCATCTCCCTTTTGGAGGCAAACTACAAGGACACGGTCGCGAGTGAGCAGCGAGTCTGAGAACGAGGAGCAATCGACGTACAAATTTCCCTTTTTATCCTTCTTTATTCTGCTAGCCATGCGTGCCCATGTGAACACAAAACTCGATAAGATGTAGAGGGACGTACTTTATATTGTCTTGAGTTTTGTATGCTTATAGGCGTAGGGTCTGATGGAGAGACGTCATTGAGGGCAAGGTTAGAGAGATGAGGTGATGAGCGACGTACCGTGTTAGGACCCTCGCTAACTGAGCCATGCCCATGTGCGTGAGAGTCATGACTACTGTCGTTGATCCATGCCACAGGATTGTGGACTTGCCAGCGATGTTTCATATATTCTACGCACCGTCAGTAATGAGAGGGAGGGTGGCATGCGTACGCCGTGGTAGGTGGGCCACACGCCCTTGACGAGGCGTGGACATGGAAGATTTGCCTCCGGCGAGGCCACTAGTGGCAGATAGTGTGAGCGCGTTCAATGTGAGTGGCATGGGCACAGGCGCACCGAGGAGACTGATGGTCGAGGGAGAAGAGGCGACGAGGTCCAACTGGTGTGGGAGGGTGCCTTATATACAGGACGCGGAGGCGGTCACGCCGGCGGACCTTCGAGACACAAGGGAAGGAAGTTCATACTCAGCCGGGCGGATTCGGAGCGTGATGGAGGCGTGATGGAGAGGATAAGGGATCAGTACAGTGGACCCACAGCCGATGGCAAACTGGCGCCTGTGCACGGACCACGAGGAGGCGAGCCCACCCGCCATTTTTGTTCTTCCGGTGCACTTTTGCAACAGATAGCTTTGTTCTTCGGTCCGTCTCAAATGAGGCGGTTACGGAAGGGAGGAGTCAATGGCAAACCTCGATCGAGGGTACCTCAAGCGCCGCTCCGGATTCCGGTGGCGTGTCTGGTGGTGCATGCTACAGTACGGCACCAGATGGTTTGTCCACCAGCAAGCAATCGTGCCTCCTAGGTAATCAGTGATTCTAGCAATGCATCCTAATGCATTCTCCCAAAAATATTTCCAGACGGGAACCGCATCAGGGGGACCCAACGAGAGAACCGTCGTCGTGGCGCCTGTTGAGTCCGAACTCCAATTCGTCCCAGAACGTATCAGCGATGTCTGCCCATACCTATTCATCTCACCACCTACCGCTCCGCTGCGAGTTGCCTGATGCACCGCAACGTCTCCCACCTTCTTGGCAATCTTGATGGAATTCGACTGTCGATCTCGAGCTTCAAGCCGGGTTTTGGGGCGCCTCGCTCACAGACGCCTGTCCCAGTACAGCAGCGAATGCAATCTTATCATCAAGCTTTGACCGATTATTCGTGATGCCACAGAGTTTTGCAAGCCGTTGTAGAAGGGAAGAGTGGAGCAATCAATATGATACAAGGCGGTCAGTGCGAAAAACACTCGATGTATTAGAAGAAACAAAGAGCAAAAGTGTTGCAGATCATACGAGAAGAGTGTTCGGTCCTCCTCAAGCGAGTCTCCTTACAACTGCGTTCCCTCCTCCCCTTCGATTGTTGGGCGCGACAGAATTGCCCCTTTTGTCGTGATCTTCGTCTCGGGCCCTTCCGGGGATCGAACGCGAGATCGCGCACCAGCACAGACAGCACGGCCTGGAACCCGCGCAAGGAACAGACAAAAAAGCACACAGGACGGGTCGTTCAGCGCGCGCGGAATCAGCCGGTCTGTCCTCGCGTACCTTGATCTCAGCGAGCGCGAATTTCTCCCCAATGGTCAACGTGTCACTCGATAGTAGATACGACCGGATCAGCCTTGTATGCGGAATCGAAGAGGAGCGGGGTCAACTGCCGAATAGTAACACAGCTGTACGAAAGGGTGAGGGTCTTGCGCTGGCGTTTTTAGGAGTGCCCATTGGCCCACAGAAGTCCCGTCCCAATCTGGAAGATGATGTAGGATCGGCCGTGTTCAAGAAGGAAAAGCAGAGTCCAGGTGCGCGCTCACCATGTCCTGGATCGCGAGCTTCGCCGGTTCGGATTTGAAGTACCCCTACGTGTCCTGCCGGAGCTGTGTGCGATCGCTTACGGGGCCATGAGCATGATGCTGTGCGTGTCGAACGCGTCGGGAAACGCGTACCCGGACGGGTGTGCGCGCGACCAGCCTTCGTAAAGGACTGCGGGATCGCAAGCCTGTGATCTCGCAATGTCAGTGGATCACCTACACTGTTTCCTTATATTGGAGGAAGCGGACGGGCATATACTGAAAGCGGACTTTGTCTCGATCCAGTAGTTTTTGTGCAGGAAGGACGCCTGGGGCTGCACTTGCTGAGAACGATTGGCAACGGCTGGCAACGAGGGTCCTGCTCAGCAAAATTTGTCGGTGCTTCAAATTTTTTTGACGGTGTGAGTATAAACAAGGCAAATAGGACCCAGGCGAGCATGCATATCCTCGGAAGATTGAAGACAAATAACGTATCGCAGTCGTATCGCTTGGTGTATCATCAGTGTTGAAGCTTTGAAGAGCGGGGAGCAAGTGACGCGTCGGGTGGCGGACGAAATCGGCGGGATTGCCAACTTCGGTATCCTATTCGCCTACAAAAATCCCGATTTGGATGTGACATTTGTAAGATCAAGAGCGAAAATGTCATTTGTATCGAGTTGTACAGAACGTCGTCACCGCCGCTCAAATTTTTACCTCACTCAGGTCAGAACACTTGTCTCGCGATTCAGATTGCACAACGCTTTATTTGGTCCAGGGATACGAGTGAGTGCCGTGACTGTTGAGGCATACTCAGAGAGAGTGCGAAAAGTATATATCTGGGTGTATATGCTCCACAGCTATCGTGATTTGTCTCGCCAGGTACGTGCTGGGTGTCTCGTGTTCTTCTAATGTCTTCATATTATCGTCTCAAAACAAGCCTCAGCAGATTTCTGTGACCAAATCTGGTCTATTCGAATTGTCTTCGTTTCGTTTCCTCCTCCTCCACATCACTGGCCACCACCAATATCTCCGCAAATTGTGACAAAGATAAGACGGCAAAATGTTGACGTTGAAGTGAGGGATCCACTGGTTGATCAGACTCAACTCATGATACGATCCTCATTATCCTATCAGTGCTCTGGATTATTGGAAACAGGCGGCAAACGCCCGCTTCAGCGCGCTGGACACTTTTATCGCCTCCATTGGCCCCGGCAGAACCAATACAGATTTCTTCAAGATCGCAGATGAGGAGATTTTCGCATTGCTGACGGTCTTGTCCTCCTTTCGCATGCGACGGAACAGATCGTCTCCCGTCTCCCGTCTTCCTCCCGAGCTCTTGGCACGCATATTCTCCTTTTCAGCGGCAATTGATACACCTTCGTCTCGAGCCTTGGGATGGATCAAGGTAACTCATGTTTGCAGTCACTGGAGGCGGGTTGCTTTGGACCATTCGGCACTTTGGGCGAATGTCAGCCTCGAGATTGGCTCTCGATGGTCTGAGGAGATGATTCAACGTGCAAAGCTAGCACCATTAATCATCCAAATTGGTGACAGTAGGACAAGAGCAGTCAGTGAGATGGCTGTAGGCATTCTGCATTCCCATCTAGTGCACACAGCGGAACTCTGTTTGTTTGGCTTAAACGATTATCTCGTTCCCATCGTGGAGACACTCACAACCTCGGCACCATTGTTGGAAAGGGTGGTGATCTATTGTGAAGATGACACTGTGTACCTCCCTATTGATCTCTTTGGTCATCATGCCCCACACCTTCGCTCAATGTCTTTCAGTGGTTGCAGAATTCCTTGGTCCTCTCCGCTGCTGCGCAATTTGTCCTGTTTGCACATCACACTTCCACCATGGCAGCAGTCGAACATGGACGTGGCCCCTTATTTTCCCTCGCATGAAGAGTTCTTCGATCTACTGGCAAATATGCATCAACTGGAATCTTTATCCATCGAGGAATACTTCCCTCGGTACCTCCCGGAGGCGACTGCGTCCAGTCGAATGAGACATCCTGTCATCAAACTACCTCACCTATCGACCCTCACGCTGACCGGTCCATGGTCGGATTGTGTCCTCGCACTCGGAAGCATTGAAGTTCCTGCATTATCGAGAATCAATCTTGCCTGCCGTGATCTGGATAGCGATCGTTTCAACAGCATGCTTCTCCCAATCTTTGCGAGACACAGCGGCAAGACGGGAGATGTGCTGCCAATGCGTACTCTTCTTATGACCGTGTATGATGGCAGAAACGACACGGTTATCATCATTGCGGGGTGGAGCACATCCGACATTGTTGATTCAGCAGAACTGTGGTTGCACGACGCATTGGAGTCTGACATTGGCCTCTTGTTCCAGATTCGTCTGCGCTACTCCAATGCAGCCACCTCGCCATATAGTCTGGACGGCCCAGAGACCCTCAAGGCGATCCTGAAAGCTCTTCACATTCAGGAAATGTCAATACTGTTTTTTGAACTTCAGTCGCGGGCTCCAGAGGGCTACCTCGCGATTTTCGAACCGCTAAAATCAGCCCAGCGCTTGGAGCACATAGATTGCGAAGGTGATGCTTGCTCCGTTTTCAGCTCCGCACTCGCGCACATGTCCATGTCAGAGGGCGGGCCTGTCAATGCTCATAACCAGGCGGTTCTCTTCCCTCGACTTCGATGTGTGAAGCTGTCAGCTAACCTTATAGACGTTGGAGAGGATCGGCGTCGTTACAGTGATTCTATTGGCCAGATGATTCCCGTGGATGAGCTGGTGGAACTTCCCAAACGACGTGAAGCGTTGGGAGTTCCTTTGGAGCGCCTGGAAATCAAAATGTATCCAGACGCAATACATCTGGAATACATAGATCAAATCAGAGAAGCCGCTAAGAACACCGTGATTAAAGTGGTGGACTGATACTGACAAGGGAAGCATCGTCGGATAGGCTTTTGCAAGGGCGTGCCGCCAATTGGCAGGGCTAAGGGTGATTGAGACATTGAGTCGTGATTATGTTTTGGCAGTCCAGGTCAGATCATACCACGTAGAGGCCGCCAGGATGTAGTGTAAGTGTTCAATTGTAACAAAATGTATAGCGAAATGTGATATGGGAGATTGCCAGAATCAAACGAGACGATTTAAACTTGTGTGGCAGACACAGATTCTCCACAGCGCCGTAGTGTTGAACATTCCGAAAGTTCAGATGAGTCGTGCTGGCCCTGAACTGCACACGCCGTCTGGGTCCAAGATTCAGAGGCCGCAATCAGCTTCGGCATCCAAGTCACCGGCTCCTGCTGACTCTTAACGAGCAGCGTCGTCGCACGCTCAGTGTTTCGTGAAAACGACTGGCCATGTACCACAATGAGGAAGCCAGAGCCTTCATCTCTCGCATCCCCAGCTTGCCCAGCGGCCTCGTCTCGCTAGATGCTGCGCTCCGGGCGTCGCTCAAGGACGAGGCAGCCCTGCGCGAGCTCTTCGCAACTGACAAGACGCGGGCCTCCACACCGGCGAGCACAGTGTTGGCCAGACTCCCTCAGGCTTACGGTAGCGATCCAGCGGGACTTAGCCCATCGCCCCGATGGCGGGTTCGGCAGCATGTCGAGCACCGTCAAGCCACCGCAGAACACCTATTGCCCCGCGCGTCCGCAGGCACACTTCACGTGGAGGTGCCGAGGCTGCGGAGGGCGTTCGCCACGCTGCACGGAGACCTGCTGCTCGTGCAGGTCAAGACGCTCGCCGCGCCATGCACAAGCCTGCAAATTCCGCAGAGACGATGCCGGTCTGCGACAGTGAGCCTGGGCCTCGAGCTGCCGGACGGGGTCCCGATCGCGACCCACAGCGCCGCGCCGCGCGGCTCCTAGGCTGGTCTCCAGGTCGATAGTGCTCAATAGTGAGAAGACGGAGAGCGCAAGCGCAGGGCGTCGTCGACGGCGGTGGCGAAAGAGACCAGGATGACGAAGCGCCGGCTGGCGTCCTAGGAGATCACCCGGCGTTCCACTCCTGACTGACGCCTGAGCCGAAATCGGTGATTCGATAGATTGTAGGATGTAGGAGCATGTATCGGATGCCGTGGGTTGTCCTCCCTATCGTGGCCGCCCACAAGTTCTGCTGAAACATACTCCGTAGTTCGCTCACACCACAACGTCTGTCGAGGAGAGCTGCTCCACGTGCAATACGAACGTGTCGTGTTCGTCACTGCACGATGCGTAGCAGGCATTGTGGACTCGAGTTACGTTAGTTGATCTCCATTCTGATGTACGACAAGTGAAATGGACATACAGACTGTTGATACTGCCTCACGGTCCCTACTATCCCCGTTATTCGTAGAAGATCGTCTGGGTCCAAGAGAGAAGGTTCCGGCCTGCTCAGCATGGCCTGTCGAACAGTATGCTTAAAACTAACCTTGCCGAGCTGGGTCCATCTTGGTACGTACGTTTCACGGATTACTTGATCATTGTTCTAATCGAATACAGGACCTAGAACAGACCTTGTAAGATGCCCCGAGACCTCATGGCCTATCGCGACTATTCTCAAGAGCAGAGCGCCGTTGTATTGTATGGATCCAGTCACATTGAAGCCTAGAATTAGGAATTTAATGCTGGCATATGAACCATGGTGGACCTCCTTCCAGTCCGAAAGACTTCGTACAACATGGGACGATACATATGACTCGAGTTTCCAGAGGAAACCCCTCCCCGCGTTGCGCGATGAGCAGAGCGCGGCGATATACGGTCTCAGCGAGGTTTAGTCGGAACCGCCATACATTGGACAATATCGATTGAAAGGGCTTGCGTGACTACGTCGAGGAAGTCTCCTACTGAGGTTCTATGAAGCTTGGTTCTGTAGGCTAGCCAGAATGGAAGAACACGCGTATGGCGTTCTAAATGCGAGGATGCAGCTCCAGGGTACATACCCCTTGCCGCTGGGAGAAGCTGGTGAGCAAGATGTCACAAGTCTCCGAGACAATGAGTGCCTGTGCCAGAGAGTGAAGTCAGGAACAGCAAACAAGTAAACGTTGGGGTGGACTCACAGCACAAAACTTGCATGCATACAGGACGAAGAAATGTCGGACTCAAGCTACAAGGAACTCGTCGAGTGCGCTCGAGAGTCGAGGCAATGCAAAACGAGCTCCAAAAGCATGTCGCAGACATCGAAACGGCGCATTGTGGTGATGAAGCTGCACACGTCCTGTATCACGCTGACTCTTCCGAATTTCCACGGCGCACGATGTGCTCTTGATGCACGGTGAGCCGTTCAGGGTGCTCGGCAGCTGGCACGCGTCGGGAGCGGCGGGAGGAGGACGTGTCCAACGGCGTGGGTGCCTCCTTCCTTATGCGGCAAGACACGCTCGCTTTCCACGATGCATGATGCCCGACGCGTTCACCTTCGGCAGCTTCTTCAAGGCCCTCCAGGCGCTGCACCACCGCCGCGTCAAGACTCTCCCCAACGCGTGCGCTCGTCGTGCCCACGCAGGCACACGCGGGCGGCGCGCGCTCATGCTCACGGCGGACTACCGTGCTGCGAGTGTCGCGCTGCGTGCGTTCGGCGAGTATGGGCTCGCGCCGGACACGAAAGCGTTCCACGCCGTTGTGGGCACGCTCATGGCGCACATGCGCATCGACCTCGTGTGAGAGCACGTGACGGGCGCTTCGGACACGCAGGCGGCGCTTCTGCCTCGCCCGAACGCAGCGGGACGCGCGCCCAAGCCCACCTTCGCCCAGACGTTCCGCGTGCCGTCGCACGCTTCGAGGTCCTCGGCGTGACCGAGGCCCCTGCAAACACCTTGGGACATCCACCCGCTCACGCTGCGCGGGAGATGGCGCCTGCGCTGTCGTGCGACCTGCAGAGGAAGCTGACGCGCGTCGAGCGGAAGCACGCGGAGCGCATCCGGCGGCTGCGCGAGAGCGAGCGGTTGGCGGCGCTGGCGGAGGGCGACCCCAGTGAGTTCGTTCCACGGTGCCGAGTGGTGTGTCGCTGATGTGCTGCGCAGGGCTCGACTAGCATCGTCGCGATTCGCCTGCGCTATGGCTCATCCGCTTCAAGAACATTTCGGGGCCTGGCAGAGCCACCGCAACGCCCCTGGGATGCCTGCATAGTATTATATTCCCGGCATACATCCGATATACTGATCTTACCACGCGCACTGCGTCTCGGCATTCGATTCAAAGCCCTGTGTCCGATCGCAGGTATACACGCTCTGAGCCCTCGAGGCCGTGATCCCGCTTTCTTTCGACTGACAACTCAACGCAGAAGGCGGCCATCTGGCCCACCGCCCGTGAACATGTGCACATACATATATCATCCACGACTCTCAACATTGACTCAAGTTACGGCAGTCAAGGGGGACTAACAAAACTCGTCTGCGTGGCATGATGTTCTGACCCAATCTGAGTGTTCGCAAGGTATCACGTCTTTATTACATGCACATGGAATCATACGGCTGAAGACCGCGACGACTCGCATCTCGGTCTCCGCTTTGAACATCGCTCGAGGGGACCCTGAATGTATACACAGGCTAGTTTGCTAATCGAAAGCAGTAAACGTGGATGAGGCGGAGGGCTAGTCGAAGGGACTACTACCTATAATCGTCAGCGCCTTTACATGAGAAAAGTAAACGACCCACCGGCACAAGCGACTCGACGCCGGCGTCCCTCGATCTACATCCTCGCTCGCTTGCTCCAAGCCGGCACGGTGCAATGCGACCGAGAGCAGCGAACGTGGAAGAAGCGGAGAGCTTGCCGAAGGAACTGCCTCGAATCATCAGCGCCGTTACCTGAGAAGAGTAAACGACCCACCGGCGCAGGCCTGAGTTGCCTGCGTCCGTCGAAGTGCATCTTGGCTCACGGCCAGCACGGTGCAATGCCATAGTCACTTGAAGAAGCTAGAAGGGGTAAAAAAACGCCTCGCCCGAAGGCGAGAAGGAGGAAAAAATTCTGGTGCCGCAATAATGCGGCACCTGGGGAATGCGATCCCATCCGCACTCGGATCCCACCCGTGCGTATAGATGGGTCGTCTTCCAATCCCGGGATATAGAACCTGCTATATAAAAAAAAACGGCTGCGTGCCCGCCCACAGCCGGTGCCCACCCGGTGTGTTTCGCAGCTTAGGCACGTACTTACGCCTGGGACACAGCGCGAGGTCGTATAGGCCCCGCCACTGCAACCATCGACGCCCTTGCCGCCACCTGGAGGCCAGACCCACGGCTCTCCATAGCTCACCCGTCGACCAAGGTGGATCCACCGGGGGCGGTCACGCGGCCCCGAAGGTACCGGCTCCTATACCACCCGGCTTCCCCTAGCCATGGGACGGTGGGGCCCAATCGCTCCCTGCAAGCGGAGAGGCTCTTATAACGGCAGCAAACCGATGCGCGAGCTGGACCTCCTCTGTGTAATGCAGCGCAGGCCGCCCCGAAGGACGGGCTCGAAAGCCACAATGGCATCTAGAGGAATGGACGGGTCAGAACAGATGTCGCAGCGGGATCGGAGGGCAGCGAACTCACAATTTTATTCATGGATTCCTGTCATCTCCCTTTTGGAGGCAACTGCAAGGACAAGGTCGCGAGTCAGCATGGAGCTTGAGAACAAGGGACAATCGACGTACATCTTGCCCTTTTTATCCTTCTTTATTCTGCCAGCCATGCGTGCCCATGTGAACACCAAACTCGATAAGAGGCAGATGGACGTACTTTATATTGTCTTGAGTTTTGTATGGTTATAGGCGTAGGGTCTGATGGAGAGGCATCATTGAAGGCGAGGGGGGAAGAGAAGAGATGATGAGCGACGTACCGTGTTAGGACCCTCGCTAACTGAGCCATGCCCATGTGAGTGTGGGTCATGACTACTGTCGTTGATCCATGCCACATGATTGTGGACTTGTCGGCGATGTTGTATATATATTCTACGAACCGTCAGCAATGAGAGGGAGGGTGGCATACGTACGCCGTAGTAGGTGGGCCGCACGCCACTGACGAGGCGTGGACATGGAAGATTTGCCTCCGGCGAGGCCACTAGTGGCAGATAGTGTGAGCGCGTTCAAAATGTGAGTGGCATGGGCACAGGCATACCGAGGAGACTGTGGTGGTCGAGGGAGAAGAGGCGATGAGGTCCAACTGGTGTGGGAGGTGCCTTATATACAGAACGCCGTAGTGGTCACGCCTTCGAGACAAGGGAAGGAGATTGGCACTCCGCCGGGCGGATTCTGAGCGTAATGGAGGCGTGTGGAGAGGATAAGGCATCAGTTTAATGGACCCACAGCCGGTGGCCCACTACTGGCGCCTGTGCACGGACCACGAGGAGGCGGTCCTACCGGATTTTTTTTCTTCCGGTTCATTTCCAGAACATGGCCTTGTTCTTCGGTCCATATCGGATGAGGCGGTTACGGAAGGGCAGAGTTGATGGTAGACCCCAAGCGAGGGGTCGTCGAGCGTCGCTCCGGAGTCCGATGGCGAGACCAGCAGCGTACGCTGCAGTATGGTACGCACATTTTGTGCACAGAAGCAATATTTTCCGCCTCAAGATATATCAGTCGTGTTGATAACACGTTGTGACGCGATCCTCTCAAGACTGTCCCAAGCGGAGACGGCGTTCCAAGGTGAACCAACGAGAGGACCGTCGTCGTGGCGCCTGGTCGAGTCGGAATTTGAATTCGCCTCAGAGGCGTGGTGCACGTGCTGCAAGGCCAGGACCTCCGCCACCGTGCGTGGGCCGCGCTGCCACGCTTCCTCCATCTCCTCCATCTCCTCCTCCGGGCCAGAACACCTAGCTGGATTTCAAGGACAAATCTTCTTTACACGCTGATTCTTGTCGCCGCGGTACCTCATGGCGCTTCTCGAGAGTCATCAACCCTGCGCGGCACGTTCTGTCAAAAACCTGACATGACAAGTCTTTCATGATTTCTTTGTGCGTGCTAGGGTCCAGCAAGGTCTCAATCGCGCCTTCGAAGGTGAGTTCAGTGGATATCTCTCAGTGCTAGTTGAGCGTCTTCCAGCCCACCTTAAATTACTCTGCGATGGGTCATTGTTAATTGAGTCGACGGCAATCGGAAACGGTCACAGAGGCGTAAGTGCTGCTTTCATATGTACCCAAAACATCCTCTGAATATTGTTGAGGAGATATCCATCGCACTATTAAAGGGCTCTTATACGCCACTCAATATTACAGGGCCCAGAAGCTCATACAGAATCTCGCCACGATACATGTTATTCTGCTCTCTTTCTACCGCTCGTAGTCAACCAATGCCATCCCCACACCGATCTCACTCCTGTGATTAATTCTCCGTTACCTTGCAAGCTTTCTTGTGACCCCCACGCTTCCAGTCGCTGGAAAGGTAGAGTTTTTATTGTCAGAAAGGGCTCACTGATGCAACCATGACTCACTTCTTCTGGCATTTTTCGTTGCAGTAGGAAGCTTTTTTGCATCCGGAACATGTCTGGAGAACATGCGGCGGCTTTTTGCTATGGAACCCACACTCCCTCCAGCTACAGAAAAGCGGGGAAGAGGCTGTCGATGCAGATGCTGCCTGGCCAGACATTCCGCTCGTCGTCGGTGAGACGTTCCCCCAAAATGCACTCTCCTCTGCCTCGATGATGCCTACGCGGGCACCAAATTCCTCCCAGGTCTTTATCGCGTACGCGAGCGAGGTAGCACGGAGATCGATCAATGTTGGGTACCACACCCGGTGTAACGCGCTCATCAATATCGTATACAAGCGTGAACCGCTGCCTGCGCGGCCCATATCTTGGACTGCGGATCCGTAAAGGCTGGCCAGATATATCCAGCAGTCTGCAGAGACCGTGAGACGGCCCGCGGTATATTCTGTGGCGTGATCCACATACCTAGATCATCAGGGTAAAAACACTGCTTTGCTCCAAGCACCATCGCGTGAGCCATTAATTTCATCAAGTCATACTCATCGATTAGAGCCACCAGATCTCTAGTGTCGCAATACATGAAGGCCCACCTGGAACGAAACACTCTGTCAGGATATCGAAGCACAATACATCGTGTTGGCCTGCATGCTCACGACAACGGAATCGCGGCCCATCGCATGGTAATCCAAGCTACATCCTCGCCAACCCGTTGCTCCTGCCTTTCCAAGGCTGGAAACATCAGCTTGTAGGTGTTCAGCTCCAAGAATAAGTGCTGTGCGGCCGGGTGAGATGCGAAGTGTGCCAAGACGTAAAAAACATTCGAGAGGTCGCTGCCAAAGAAAGCATCGTTCTCGAGATCATGATGGAAGCGTCTGATGAATGGGCGCAGACCAAACGTGTCGACGACCGCTTCTTGCACTAGCCTGTTTCTATCCTCCTGGGACGATGCTATTGTCAACACCATCAGACCGTTGATCGTGGTGTCTTCGAAATTCATATGTGGCATATATTGCCAAAGGTAGATTGCGATGTGCCCGAGCTTTGTTTCGGTGAGCCCAGGAACCCGATCTCTGACAGAAGATCGAAGAGCGAAGCGTGAGTGCATCGACTAAGGCGGCGCGCGGTGGGGCCCACCTCCGGTACATCATCATGATCCAGTAAAAGTCAAGATATCCAAATGCCTTCTGAAACGTCCTCGTGTCTTCCGGCTCCCCCTGAAGAAAGCTACGCCTGGCCCATATGAAGTCCCACAACTCCCCCGTTTTGGCTATCAGCTCATCTGCGATCCTCGGGTTCCAGCGAGTGATGTCCACGTTGTCTACTGCCACCTGAACAAGCATGCCATGGAGACCCCAGACGATACCTATCAAGTAACTGTGTGGCTACCGTCGCAGGGTATGTCTGAGCATGACCGACTCGGAGGCTGAAACGATCGGAACGTACCTCGATGGTAGTATGATAGATCTCATCGGTCATCAGTATCTCCACGTACAGATGGTGTAGGCCGGCTTCAAGCAAAGCATTCCACTGACTTGGGATCGCGTTGTCTCGAATCACGTCGTTCTGGATCACGGTCATCAGCTCGATAGCCAGCACTTGACGCTGAGGCGATTTTTGCTCGTGAAGAGATCGCAGAAGAGCAGGGACCTCTGCTGGCCTCGCCTTGATCATTTCGTTGTAAGTGCCTCCAGCCAGTTCGCTTCGCACATTTCCTTGGAGGGGCTCTTTAAGGAGCTCGTGAGCTGACATTGTTCAGATATTTCTCAGTGCGGGAGCGAGAGGATGACAAGGCACATCGTGGGCGAAGCACGCGAAGCCTGATAAATGATGTCGTACATTCCAGCCTCCCCTAAACCTTCTCGATAAGTGTCATACGGTACTCTCTAACCTTCATCGGGATTCGATATGCGATTTCGAGGTCATCAGCCAACAGCATCTCGATCTTACGCGCTGAGCGATCACGTGCAGATACCCCGTTTGCACACCTAAGTCTCTCGTGCTCATCTTGCGTCTAAGATATATCTAAAATACAATTGTCCGAGTATATGTGAGTTGGCTACAAGGGTATAGAAATATTACAGAAAAAGTGTAGTGTACATATGGTGGCAGGATAGCAAAGGTTCATGGATGGACTATGGCCTTCGGCCGCGCGTCAACGCGCCAATTAGACTCGTCACTCGTTGTGTTATAGTATATCGGACACAACTCCTTCCACGTGTCTGTACCAAAAGTTTGTGAGTATGTATCTTCATTGCTGCGAGGAGGACAGTCAGCGCACCGGGAGATGGATCCACTGCAGGAACATTTTCCACGTCTTCTGCGAATACAGCGGCAAACCCGCTGTTGGATAGGAGGTGTGAAAAAATTTATGAGACAGCCTAGTGACGCAAACAAGGGTATAATTGCTCACGCGTTGAGGTGCCAGTCTATGTGGCTATGTGAAGAAATAGAGTCAGCGGTGCCGCAACCGAGCGCGTACAAGAATGTTGATCTCACCAGTGGAAAAACCAAGGCCCAGGATTATCTGTGAAGAACCGGATCGTCACAAAGTCGTCCTTTTCCCCGATGTTGACCACGTCCCGCCTGACGGGGTTTTCGAAGTTATATGAGCTGTTTTTAGCGCTACGAACGACAGAGAAGGAGTGCTGCATCGCGCGATCTATTTCAATGATTGTGGATGATCCTTATTGAAGCAGGTACTCACGCCGTGCAGGTGAACGGGGTGCTGTGGCTCGATCAGTACGCAATCTTGGAGAATATGTGTAAAAGACACATACTCCGCCACCAATTACGCCGCCTGGAATGACGAGCTCCACGCTTTTGTTCGCTTCCAGCGGGATGATGTTTTTGTGGGGGACCAGGTCCTGCGTGCGGTGCGCCCCGCTGAGGATCTGGAGCAAGACGGGAACATCGGGAGGCTGGAACGGCGCGCCGTTGACAAGGAAGAGGCCCTTTTCCTTCTCCTAGAAGAGCACAAGACATTTATGTGTGAAAATGGAGAGAAAAGTAGATAAATAAAAGGGCTTACGAAGGTCACATTCAGGGTGTAGTTGATGTCGGCGCCGCCTGGTACTGGTAGTCCGGGCTAAGCGAATATGCGTGAGAACAATAAGGCAGCGCAAATAGTTGACGTACTGCATGAGGGCGATCGCGAGCCTGGTTACGGAGTCATTAAATATCGAGCATTTGGTCGCACAACATACGCACATGTAGATCAGTCTCCCTCATCGGGCGTTTGCTCTCGACGTAAGGTGTCGTAGGGTCCTCGATCGGAGCGCCCTTGTAGCGTAATATAGCAGAGTTCCGGCCGTTGTCGAAGCCCGGGCGTATTGTGTTGGGCTGCGCACGGATCCCTTAGAATTGGAGAGCATGTTCAGCACAAGAAAGGCGCTCTGAGATGCAGCAGAGCCTACAGTAGTTGTCTATCTTCCTGTTTGCCTTGACCTAGTTTTTTCGAGACGTGAGAATCGGATATACATAATGCAATCAGGCGATGACATACAACGACAGAATATCGCTGGCCTGATCGGAACATATTGGTCAATGATAAAGACAGGGGAAAAGATTTTGGATATCCTTACCAGCAAATATCGCAAGCGAATCCACTGTCAGCGGCATAGTCGGATTACCATCGGCCTCGATGATTGTCATATCGTGTCGATCGATGGAAAATACCCAAGTCGGGTCGCACGAGATGGATATCAAACGAAAGCGATATCTGAAGAGTTGTTAGGCATTTAGCGAAGAAGCTCATAGTGTATGGCGCTGACGTCTTTCCACGTTCCACCCCAATGACTGCTAGTGGTGTGTCTTGGTCGTCGTTGTATCGGCCCAGTCCGTTGATTAGAGTCGAGGTGGGTGATCTGTGTGTATACAATGGGCCCGGAACATTGAAATTATATGACTGAGGAGTAGGAACCCACGGGATAGGCGGAGCGTCGTGGGCGAGGTAGTGATACCAATCAGCCAGTGTGATAATAGTGTTTTCTTTTGTGATCAAGGCTCGTCGTCAGTCTCAGGTCTGATCGTGAGTCACGCGAGGCACACACCATCATCAACATCATACATATGGCGGTATGGGTCGAGAGGATCATATATGACCAGAGCGCCTCTCAATCCGTCGCAATACTGGTCCCTGACGTGCGAATGGTACCAATATGTCCCTGTCTGTTCGCGCGCATTAAACCTATACTGAAATCTGTGCGCCGGAGTTATGGGGCACTGTGTAACGAAGGCAGGTCCGTCCGCCCAAGGAGTAGTGCGCTGGTCGATTCCGTGCCAATGCTGCCCCGCATACACGTCTATCTCAGTCGCATCATACCGAATCTGACCATGAGACTCACGATGGAAGTGGCGGTATCCATTCTGCGGTCCGTCAGGTCGTTAAACACGTTGAGTTCGAATGTTTCGCCCTTCATCGCTCGGATGACAGGGCCCGGAAATATACCGCCCGCTAGCACTGCACTGGTGAACGGAATCGGCTTCAACAAGGAATGGTTTTGAGTATGTTGGAGAGGAGTCACGCACGGGCGATTGAATCCATCTGGCGCGATGTTCTTGTTCACAATGTGAAGGTCTGCAATAGGCCCAATAGCGGCACGGACGCTGTGTGGGAGCGTGCGCAAGGTAGCTATGATGATAGGAATGTAGTGAGGTCGTAGCATGGTGATGAAGAAAGAGAGGAATGTTGACGAACCTCGAATATTTCATGTGTCCAGCGCAAACGTCAAGTTGCAACTGCTCTCGAAATGCGAGCGTGAACCAAGGTGTGGTGGCCGAAAGAGGCAGCTCAGTTCCCATATATGGAGTGTGGGAGATGTTCAACATCTTGTTCGCGTTCAACCAACTCGTCCTCGGCCATCTGTCCCAGCCTCTTTACGTCCGGTGTCGTTTGATATCGCTGGACTACCAATATTGGATATATACTCTGCTGAGATTGACACTAGTGAGTCACTAGTGTAGCTTGATGACCATCTGTCTTTTTCTTTTCCAAACTCCTTCGCGGATGGTTTTCAAGCTCCATCGTGTTTTCTTTCCAAAGCGTATCTTCCAAACACATAAGCTCTCTCCCATTCGGTATCTGGAAAAATGGGCTGCCTAACAGACGTCTCTTCACGGGACACAGCAGAGATCTATATGTGCAGGTTGTCGTGTCCTAGCAATATATAGGCGCTTGAAATCCCACTGTAAAGTTGTTGTCATGAAACAAAGGCAATCTATGTCAAGCATCCATCAAATCTCGGTCTTCTCAGTGACCTGTGACTGCCGCTGAATATCAAGGTCGAATGTCGCTTTCGACTCAGTCATCACAGAATTCCTATCATCTGGACAAAGCCAGCATACGGAGAGCATCACTCGACGGCTTCGTTTCGGCCCAAAGTTGAAGGAGTATACATGAGCCGGGCTGCTTCGTACGACACCGAGCCGACCACGTCGCCAGCAACACAGTGATCTGAGCCGCGGTGGCCACTTAAAGCTTCTCGTCTAGGTTGAGATGCACAGATAGTGGTTTGAGTTGACGACTTCGAAGCTTCGCAGGTGAGCTTAATTTCTATCTGATCGTGATCAGCTAGTGACGAATACTTCTAGGTCCAGGTTCTCGACACAGCCTGGCCTCGTCGAAACGCTTGTTGGTCCCAGGCACCAAGGCGCTATATCCTGAGCGTGTGCCGGTCGTTTCATTCAAGTCATGTATCTGGTTGCTCCTTTGTTCATTCGTTTCCTGTCGGGAACATGTGGCATTATGGAACGTATGAGAAAGTAAGTGCAAGTTTGTAACATTCTTATACCGTACTGAATCGAGTCTGAGCGGTACTCCAGGAAGCTCGTTGTTGGCATAGGCACCCTAACGACGTAAACACCAGCTGTGACAGAAGTCAGGTTAGCTTCACACATCCTTCTCGGACTAGCACCAGACGTCGCCCCTAAGGGACAGCGGAGTGCGCAACACCCCGAATATTTCTGTACGTGGTCGCACTAATGTTACATATATAAGGATTGCCTAAATTTTCAGCACCTGCAACCTTCGCTCCTCTCCCAGTTCCTGCGAGCGTCGCTTATTTTCTCGTCTCCAGCTCGTATCCTTGTTATCCTTCACCATGCTTCGTCTTCAACGGTTTGTCATTCATGCTAGCTTATTGGCTTCCGGTGCGTCTGCACTGTCTTCGCAGGGGCCTACTGCCCCCTTGCAAATCGTGAACAAGGAGATCGCTCCTGATGGCTACCAGCGCAAGTAGGTTCACAGTGTTAGGCGGTCGTCCTTTTCTAAACTTTTTTGTTTTGTCAGCACGGTCCTTGCGAATGGCGAGTACCCAGCACCTTTGATCAAGGCAACCAAGGCAGGCCATCGTTTATTCCAATATCTTAGCGGTGCAATGAAACAACTTATCATACCAGGGCGACCATTTCCAAATCAACGTGACCGACTCACTGACCGACTCCACCGGAATGGAGACGGCTACCTCGATTGTCAGTAAACTTCCTATTTAATCACTGAACTCCTTCTTATGTCTTCTCTCGTATTGAGTAGCACTGGCATGGTCTAACTCAACATGGGACCAACTGGGCCGATGGTGTTTCCTTCGTCACCCAGTGTCCTATCGTCCCTGGAAACTCGTTTGTGTACAGCTTTGATTCCCAGGGATAGGCTGGCACCTGGTGGTACCATTCTCACTTGTCCGCCCAATATTGTGATGGCTTGAGAGGGCCTCTTGTCATCTACGATCCTAACGACCCTCACGCCGACCTCTACGACGTGGACGATGGTTTGCCTTCATTTTTGCTTCGCGAGAGTTGCGCTGAGCTGTCTATGGCACGTCAGACACCACCGTCATCACATTGGGGGACTGGTACCACTATCTCTCTAAGGACGCTCCGCCAGCCCCGTATGTGCTCTCACTTGAGATGGTTGTTTTGAGCCCTTATGTAGATTTGAATCCGAATTAGGGAGGCGAGTTCAATTTTGATCAATGGTCTCGGTCGTTACAAAACCGGGCCAACCGGCGCCGATGCACTGCTGGCTGTGGTGGGAGTGGAGCAAGGGAAACGGTCAGTAGAAACGATTCTACTTCGATGACTGAGTAGTCATCCAGTATGGCAGCTATCGCTTCAGACTTGTGTCCATTTCTTGCGATGTCGGGGTCGACTTCTCCATCGACCAGCACAAGATGACTATCATTGAAGCCGATGGAAGTAACACCGAGCCATTAGATGTGGATTCCGTTACCATCCTTACCGGTATGCGTGGATTATTTTCTCATAGAGCTCTCTCATCTCTGTTCTATTAGGTCAACGCTACTCCGTCGTGGTGAGCTCTAGTCGTTCGACCACGGCGCAAGGATAATAGCTGATATATCAATGCAAATTTTCTTAGGTCGTCGCGAACCAATCTGTTGACAATTACTGTAAGCCATCTCTTAGAACCTCGTCTGTGAACGTGCCAGGATTGAAAGTGGTCAGGGATCCGCGCACAGCCCGCGTCTACTGCTATCCAAGGCTTTGACGGTGGTCGGAACTCGGCCATCCTTCGGTACCGTGGTGCCCCTAGCACGGATCCTAATACAACGTTTGTGGATGCCACTTCGCCTATGGTCGAGACCAACCTCCACGTATGTCTCTCCCGAGTTCAGCTAAGAAAAGTCTGACCATCTCGCCTTCCAGGCGCTCGATAATCCCTCTGCTGTATGTATTGAGCTTCGTGATGCCGAGTAGTCAAAACTGATCTCACGTGGTCAAGCCCGGACAACATGTTCCAGGAGGTGCAGATATCAACTACACGTTGGATGTGTCATTTGTGCGTTCAAAGTCCGCTGGCACTCGTTCTGGAAGGTGACTGACGAGTCACGAATCTCTCGCAGAGCGGTGGCTCTTTCACGGTAAATGGGACGAGCTTCGAGTCCCCTTCTGTTCCAGTCCTGCTACAGATCATGAGTGGCGCGAAGAAACCTTCAGATCTTCTTCCTAAAGGTAGCATCTATGGTCTTGAGCCTAACAAGTCGGTCGAACTCGTTATCCCTGGAGGTGTTATCGGTGGTCCGGTGAGTGCAATTTCTTCTACTTGCTGCACATCATCTCATTATACCTTCAGCATCCCGTCCATCTCCACGGTGTAAGCCCCTTGTGCCTTGTACGGCTATGAACAACACTCATCCTGAGCTGCAGCATTCGTTCTCGGTCGTGCGTAGTGCCGGCAGCGACAGTTACAACTGGGACAACCTCGTCCGCCGTGATGTCGTTAGCATCGGCACCCAGGACACTGACCGCACCACGATTCGGTTCTTCACCGACAACACCGGCCCGTGGTTCCTTCACTGGTGAGTTTGCCCCCACATAATTTCAACAACAAGATGCCGCGGCTGAACGTGCACTGCAGCCACATCGACTGGCATCTCACTGCGTAAGGATCCACCTCTCTCTTGCAATATATCTCGTCTCACAGTCCACAGTGGTTTTGTGGTCGTCTTTGCTGAGGATGTGGCGGACACAGCCAGCGTCAGCCCAACCCCCGGTGCGTTTACTTCAACCAAGGATTTCTTTCGATCATGCAAAGCTTATTGCTGGCTCACGTCGTGACAGAGTCCTGGAATGACCTCTGCCCTGCTTACAATGCCGCGGAAAACAAGACCAAGACTAACACGACTCCGAAGAAGCTTACGCTCTCTTGAACGTCGCTAGTCGACGATGCTGAGGGGACATCAAACAGAAATGCTATCGCGAGTGGATTAATAAGTATCCTGTTATCTTATTTCCTATATATATTCAGAGAACTCCA
Source organism: Heterobasidion parviporum (assembly GCA_002994785.1). Lineage (NCBI taxonomy): Eukaryota > Fungi > Basidiomycota > Agaricomycetes > Russulales > Bondarzewiaceae > Heterobasidion > Heterobasidion parviporum. The sequence continues at coordinate 216,378 of PDUQ01000018.1, forward strand.
GCAGTCGTCTTCAAATAGATCCCATCAAAGCGCAGCTGCTCAAAGTCCGAAGTAGTAGCATTGAGTCGTCCCCTAGTCGTGATGCGTGACGGCCAACCTGTCCGCGGTCCCGGGAGCGCGAGTTATACGTATCTCGGACTATATCGTTCCTCGCGACGTGGATTACGCTTTAGTGTTTGAGTTCGTTTCTCCTTTTGGAATAACTGTGGAGTGGATGACCTGCATCAAAACCCAATGGCAACGTGGCCACGACACCGTCCGACCAGTCACACTATCCTTTTGATCTCGATTCAAGTCGCTCCGGAGTAGTGAATTGGGAAGCCGAGGCGATATATTTCAGTGTGTACCAATCATACCCGATGTGTGAGAAGAGACAAGAGAGCGTTCGTTGCATCGCGATGCAGATCGTATAGAACAATGTCCAGTCCTCCTCCTCACGCTAACCTCCTGACACGCAGAGGCACCTTCGTCCCCTCCTCCCCTTCGATTGCCGGGCGCGGCAAGATCGCCACCTTCGTCTTGATCTTCGTATCTGGCCCGTCACGGAGCTCGAACGCGAAATTCCGCACAAGCACAGACAGCACCGCCTAACACGCGCGACGGAAAAAAAGAAGAGACACCGTTCAGCACACGCGAATCTGCCGCCCCTCGCACGCTCAGACGTACCTTGAACTCAGCGAGCGCGAAGTTCTTCCCGATGCACATCCTAGGCCCATCGAAGAACGTGAGCAGATGGCGGTGCCCCGCCAGCTCCCGCGCGCGCGCCGCGGCGGGGTCGTCGCCGGCGAGCCACCGCTCGGGCCTGAACGCCTTGGCGTCCGGGCCCCAGACGTCTTCGGAGAGGTGGATGGCGCGGATCGGCACGGTGACGATCATCCCGTGCGCGATCGCGATGCGGTCCGTCGTCGTGCCGTCTGCGGCGCGCGTGGGCGTGCTCAGGGGCACCACGTCGTCTTCCAAGGCCTGTCGCAGGTGCGGTCAGCAGTCAGTCGTGAAAGGTGCACCGGCAGTATGTGAGATGGGTCGTACGACGCGGTTGACTTCCAATACTGGTGGGTGGGTCCGCAGGGTCTCGTGGACGATGGCGTCAAGGTACGGCAGGCCGTTGGTCAACTGCTCCCATGTGGGATCGACGGCGCCGAATTGGGACAACTCATCGCGGAGTTTAGTCTGTATTTCTTGGTTCTTAGACAGCTCGATCAGCGCCCACTGAATCAATTAGTATTGTAGCCAGTGAGTGCTGTGCGCTGTGATAAAGCAAGCAGAATAGCGCACGGTGAGGCTGACTGATGAAGAGATATGGTCAGAAGACGATCGCCAAGTAAAGAGAAGGGAAGGAGACTCACTGGAGGTTGTCTCATATCCTGCCAAGATCATGACTTTCATCTGCAGGTCGCGATCTTGTAACTTGTGTTGCCGTGCAAGATACAAACAACTCACCTGCGCCATGACCTCGTCCTGAGTGATCACCTCCTTCTTCCCCTCCGCTTTCACTATTCGTAGCATCGCTGAGCTCTTTCCCTTGCTACAAGAAACAAAGGCGACGTACACAAGAGCCCTATGACCGACCTCTCCAGATCCTTCTCCCCCCCTGCCTTGCGCGAGCGCTCGAGCATGACGTCCGCAATTTCGCCCATGCTCCGGTTGAGCTTGCGCACCATGCGTCTGCGGTACGTCGGGAGCTTCATGAGCCATGGCACCACCGGGGCGAGCACGAACACGATCCCCTGCAGCGTCGAGAACACGCCGTGGCCAAAGGCGTCGAACACCGCCGCGACGGTCGGCGTCTCGCCCCGCAGCGTGCTGAAGTCGTGCGCAAAGCCGGCGAGGCCGATGCTGTCGAGCCTGCGCACATCCGGTCAGGTCACAGAGAAGAAAAGCATCGGCGGCGGCGCTTACGAGACGTGGTTCATCCTGTAGCATAGAAGCGTGAGATAGATCTGATCGAAGCGGCAGTCGAAAGGAGGTACCAAGTCTGAACCTCGATCACGCTCTCGCCCGTCGTCCCCGCTTCTATGAACCCGTCCCAAGCGGCCTTGACCTATTTCAGGACCCGGGGTCAACGGGTACCTCGATAGAAGAGACTGCCGGATTAACCTTGTACCCAGCGTCGAAGAAGATCGGGGTCAGCTGCCGGATGGTGACATTGCTGAACGCAGGTGTGAGGGTTTTTCGCTGGCGTTTATGAGAGTCCCCATCGGCCCACAGGAGTCCTTTTCCGACCTAGGAGAGGCCACCGCGATGGATGTAGCATCGGTCGTATAAAAGAGAGAGAGAGTCACGTGCGCACTCACCAGATCCTGGATCGCAAGCTTCGACAGTTTGTTTTGGACGTACCCGTATGTGTCCCGCGCGCAGAAGTGCGTGATCGCTTTCGGGTCCATGAGGATGATCCTGCGCGTACCGAATGCGGCTGGCAACGCATACACATAGCCGTGCGCGCGCGACCAGCCGTCATACATGGATGCAGAGTCGGACGTGGCTCGCAGGATGCGGCCAAAGCCGAAGAGCCAGCCCGGCGAGGGTGGGCCGGAAAGCTGCGTGGTGTGCGCGCGCCTGCGGAGGATCTTGAAGAGCTGCGAGAACCCGACGATGGAGAGGAGAGAGAGGAGGAGATTCGCAGGCGTGATGAGCGTGCCAAGGGAATCCGAAAGGGAGGGGCTTGGAGCGCTCATGCTTGACACGATGAAGTGGGCAGATTTGGGCTACTTTGTCTGCATCCATACTTGTTTATATATGGACGCAGCCTTCTGACGGCTATACCCCACACTGTTGTCATCTGTGAGAACGTACGAGGGCCGGTTTGTCACAGATGGTTACGAGATGGGGTGCTGCGAGGCGGTGGGAAGCGGTGGGAAAGGGTTAGCGCGCTTGGCAGAGACGTCTGTTGGTTCGGGTCAGTAATGAGACTTACCGTCGGAGCTGCTTAGAGATCCGACGGGTTCAGTGGTAGCTGATCTGCGCATCTGGTGAGATCGTCCGACAATGACTGCGATGACAGTGCTGATGACAATAAAAAAAGCCTCGAACGGGCAGTCATGCAGTCATGCTTACCTCGAAAATCCTGCGCAGCATGGCCCAAAAGACAAGACAGTATTCAAACGCTGCAAAATGCTCTGTGAACTTGCACACCAGCAAACCATATGTGGCGCGTGTGACGTGTGCATGGGCGCGTGGGGCGTGTTCAACAACTGCTGCCGTAGCATTGCGTCACACCGAGACGAGCCGCTAGGCAATTCAGTGGACTGTTTTGGTGAAGAGAATACATGGCAGTGGAGAGAGGCTCCAGTCTGCGGTGCTGAAGTGTAATTATCAAAGCCAAAAGAAAACAAACCTGGGGATCCCATCAATGCGATGATGATGGGTCGTGGTGTGCCACAAAGGCATGTCCCCGCAGTCTATGGAAGGCCCGGGGCAGTCCGAGGCGCCACTGGTGGAAGGCCGGGCCGCCCCGATGTTGGATGTCCGCCGAGACCGGCGACCGTCGTCCGGCGTCCTTCGTGCCCTCGCACCACGCGCACGCACCTCCTCCCGGCCGAGAGACCTTCAAAGGTACGCACCCGCTTCGCCTCTCTTCCTTGCGTCCCCATCCCTTCGCGCTCACATCTCCTCCACATTTTCTGCTCCACCTCGCCATGCCTCCCCAGCAGCGTCGCCAACCCCCAGATCGTCCGCGATGGACCTCGCAAGGCCGCCAAATTCGCCACCACTCCAGTCTATGCACGTCAATGCGTCGATGCATCCCCATCCACACGCACATGCTCACATGCAGCAACAACAGCAGCAGCAACAGCAGCAGCAACAGCAACAACAACAACAACATCCGACATCGCCAGTGGGACCGTCCATGATGTACACGAACGATAACTCGGGCGCCGATCTCAGCAATGGTCACCATGTCCCTGTGCAGATGGTGGGTCCGCACCAAACCGAAGAGCTTTATAAGCGATCTGTGATGCTGGTAATATGGTATAAGGTGAGCTCCGTCTTTTTCTCTTTTTTTCTTCTTCTACTTGGGTCCTGTCGTTTTGATGCAAATGGGCGCCTGCCTTGATAATGTTCGTGCGGTACCCATGTGTGCATGAAATGTCGTAGACGTCCGTATGGGGTCGATCATTTTGTTTGCTATTTCAAGGGGAGACGGTCCATTGCGTCCATATCTTGCTCAATTTGTCTTAGCACAAGCGATCTCGGTGAGATCTAAAATGGCCTCGTTAACTCCCTGGGCTCCTGAATGGGGCCTTTTTGAAGCAACAGGCATGCCTATTTGACCGTTTGCGGTCCATTGACTCAGGATCGCCTGTCACTTCATCGAACTCTACTCACTGATCGACGACGACGTACTGACCAATATTCCGGCCCGCCAGGCTCACACTACGCCCCTCCGCCTCCTGCACCCTTTACCTACCTTCCCCTTCCTCCAGCTTTCGCTTTTCCCCTCATTGCTCAGCTCTCTCTCCCTCTCCCAAAACTCCTTCGTCGATGCCTACAACCCGCTCCTTCGTCAATGGGAGCAGCACACCACCAGCACCGTCCGCCTTGTGTACAGCGAGCAACGCATTCTCTATCGCCTCCGGCGCTCTCTTCTAGAGGGTCTTTCCGAGGACGAATGCCCCGGCATTCAAGAAGAAATCGCCATGCAACCTGCCAGCGAACATCTCCAGCCCCAGCGCCTCGTGCATAGCGGCGCCGGTCCAATACCCACGACGAACAGCAACGGTCTCAAGCGCCCTGCGCCTCCATCCGACCCTGGTGAATCCCCCGCGCCCCCGCCCAAATATTACGTCGCGGACATGTATCGCAGTAACCCGCAGGGACCGTACGTGGTCCCGATCCCCATCCCGCAGGGATACCCTCAGGGTCTGTCGACCCCAAAGCAGCAGCCACAGCCACAGCCACAGCCACAGCCGCAAGTCCACCAAAACGGAGCCGGCGGCACCCAGCCGCAGACCCCCGGTCCCGCCGGCAGACAGCAGCAGCAACGACAGAACGGCGCGATGAAGCCCCCGGGCCCGGCCCCAGCCGCGGTCTCGGTGCCGTACGCGTATCCCCAAAACAACATGTACGGGGCCCCGCCTCCACAAAGCCCGCCGCAGCCTGTCCAAAGCATGGGCACCATCGCAGACGCGAATGGGAGCGCCATGGCGCTGCCGAACGCGGAGGCGCTGCCGCCGCACCTGCGCACGCCGCACGCCGGGCCGGCGCCGATCCCGTACCACCCGCACCCGCCGCTGAAGCGCTGGCCGAACGACTACACTGTGAGCGAGGTCGCGGCGGGCTTCCGGCAGATGGACGCGCTGGTGGGGACGCAGCCGACGACGACGCAGCGCGCGGCGTTCGAGCGCGTGTTCGGGTGCCGGTACGTGAAGAGCACGGTGTGCCGCCACCGCGGCGTGTGGCGCCGCGCGCGGGAGGACGTGCGCGCCGCGTTCGAGCACATGGGGCGCGACGAGCATGCGGTGTGGGGCGAGTTCGTGAGGCGGGTGGAGGGGAGGGCGTCGGGGCTGCAGGGGTCGCCGCGGGCGGGGCATGGCTTGTCGGAGGGGATGGTGCACATGCAGGGGCACGTCATGCCGGCGGGGATGCAGGGCATGGGGCACGGCCCTGTGCCGCAGCACCTGATGAGGAGGGAGGAGGAGGAGAGCCCGGAGGAGGCGGTGATGGGCTCCTTGGGCCCGCCGCCGGAGCACGAGGCGCCGCCGAATCAGACGGGCTTGATGAACGGATCTGGGCGTGAGTTGCGGTGATTCTTTTTTGCGCAGGAGATGTTTTGACCGTTTTGATCTACAGCGCCACAGCAGCAGGAGGCGTCGCAGCAGGTGCATCCGCAGCAGCAGCCCGGTGGTACGCTTTTTGCCTTCCACAGTGGAAAATTTGCGTTGACTCTTCGCTCGTGCGCCAGGGAACCATGTGCAGCCGTATGATCCGTCGTTGACCAATGCGTTGGGGGGCGGCGAGCAGCCGTGACGCTCGCGATGTGTATCTATGTACCGCGGTTTTTCCTGTGTTCTCGGGTTCTCGGTTTGGCATCTCCTGTTGTTTCACCTACTGATCTGTGTCGATCTGTTGCTGTTGTTGTCAATCAAAACTGTACCGATTCTTTCTCGTTTTTTTTTCTCCAGTCTGGTATGCGACGCTCGAGCATGGTCGCGGAGATTGAAATGCACAGGGTCGCGATCAAGTTTCTGTCGCTCAGCTCGGTACAGGTGTCTGGACCCGCTTGGACCCACACTCTCGACACGCTCAATCTCGTTCGTGTCGAACAATACCGAAGATGTGACAAGCATTATCTTGGAGAAGGACATGCCACGCGGATGGATGCCTCGAGGAGTGGCGGCACGTTTGACGCTTGATCGAGGAGCGACTGGGAGATCCTGATCTCCTGCGATCTTTGCACCCCGAGCCGCGATCGGCGGAGCGCCAGCACGTTTCTGGTGACCGGTTCGCGCCTGGCGTGCGTGGACCTACTAGTGGTCATGGTCTCGAGGCAGGTACGGTTCCATCCAGTTGATGATCGTGTGCTTCTGATGAATTTCTGTGTCATAGTCTGATGATTATTTGTAGACGTCCGTGGCGTGTCTGATTGAGGTGCTCGTGAATCAACACAAGGTCTGATTTCCGATGACGATCTCATAGGGAGCCTGCAGGTGATGTATCAAGAGTGCAAGAGTGAAAATTAACGTGATATCGCTTGTCGACCGATCAGTAGAACTATCGACTTGCGCAGCTTTGTGTGGTTCAAGTGTAGCCTTTTGCAGGTAAGCTCTGAGACCGGGAGAGAATACTAGGATGTGACCTGTCCTCTCGGTGTTCGGTGGACCATGATGATGCGCTCGAGGTTCATTGATTTCGCCGAGAACGGCTTTATTCAAGACTGATTGAGACTGGACTTCTGCACGTCGCAACTCAACTGCCGAGGGCATTGAACTCATGATATTGGTAACTCATTCGAATCACAAACCAGAACTGGCTCAATACTCGTACAATAGGCCATCATCGGCGCATTTGGCGCGCCTCATACGTGAGCTCGAGCACCCCGCCCTCTTGGAACCCAACTGGACGACTCTGTTCGCATTAATGGCCTCTGTCGTTGAGTTGACGCCCAACAAGTGCATGTGAACGGTGTGCGACGCGCACAAGGCCGCGTGTGCGACGACTCAGAGACATGACGAGATCAGCAAAGTAACGGAAGGGTGGGGGATAATGAGGTGGGCTGGCCCCCCTGTGTCAGCACACCTGGAGTCTCACAGACGTTCCATGAGCGGCGTTCTGACTCGTCTTTGGATTCTGGTCGTGTGGATGTTCGACGGCGCTACTAGGGGGCCGCCAGCTGTCAATAGTCCGGCAAGAGGAAGTGGCGAGGTGACGGCTCACGCTGTAGTGCTCATGAGTAGACGGAAGATTCCCTCGAAAGGTCCCGAGCACGACTATGATCTCATGTTGATTCTTTCAGGATCTCCCTCGACGCCTTGTGGTACGTATGGTTAACAGACTCGAATCGGGTGTGGTCGCCTGCCCGCTGGGACATCATCTTTGTCTTCCCTTCATGCCTGAGTGAGGCTCGATAGACAGGTAGGGTGGAAGCGGAAGCGATATTCAAAGACTCTTCGCGTAAGAAGAGGGCACCCAATGCGCAAGAGGGTGCGCAAGAGACAGCGAGCACTTCGGTGGCCCTGTCGCTGCCATTACGCTTTCGTGTTGCGTGTCTCGCCAGAGGATCCGCGCGCGTGCACTGCAGACACGCGTCAAGGTGCGACCAGGATTGTTATTGTGATCGGTGAGGCAAGGCAGAACAGTTGTTTTCCATCGGTCTCGTTGTCCTTGGATCATTGATGCATGCGAGAAGTAGCGATGGGAAGTATGGGTGGGCAATTGATATCGCAGGTCGTTGGCTGGCCATGCCCTGAAGATAATTCAAGAATGAAAAAACAAGTGGCCTGGTCTTTGCAGAGGCACTGATCGCTCACTCTCCTAGACTTGACACCCCGCAAGTAGCAAGTATTAAGAGGTAACGTATGGATCGGTTGGCAAGAGACTCGGGCTAGTGGGCCACACGACTATCGAGCGGCCAGAAACCTCCGCCGGAGCGCGCAGGGCTGCTGGCCTCCAAGTATCAAGTCATGGGGTGCTGCGGAGATAACGATCAGCGTGGAAGAATATCTTCGCTTGAGTGCTCTGGCCCCAGGAGGAGGGGACCTCGCCACCATGGTGGCAGATCTCAATGGCGGCGGCAAATTCATGATTCTGATTGGACAGCGTGCAGCGTGCGGTGATCGGGGTCTTTTCAGCACGTGCGTGTTTGTCGTCGGCTGATTTGAAATTCCGACTCAGCCAGGCCACAAGGGCGGTCCTCTTGTTTGTTCACCGCGAGATGCGAGGTACGCAGACAAGCACCCACTCGAGCTCTGCCGCCGTGTCCTCTCATCGTAAATTTCTCATCTAATACGAAACGATACTACACAGCCATCCGTTGCAAATGAATTGTGGGAAAACAAAAGGGCGGGCGGGCTTGCCTCCTCGCGGTCCGTGCACAGGCGCCAGTTGCCATCGGCTGTGGGTCCATTGTACTGATCCCTTATCCTCTCCACACGCCTCCATCACGTTCCGAATTCGCCCGGCTGAGTATGAACTTCCTTCCTTTGTGTCTTGAAGCTCCGCCGACGTGACCGCAACGGCGTCCTGTATATAAGGCACCCCCCTACAGCAGTTCCCCTCCATCGCCTCCTCTCTCTCGACCACCACAATCTCCTCGGTACGCCTGTGCCTATGTCACTCATCGTGCATGCGCTCACACCCTGCACCACTAGCGGCCTAGCAGGAGGCAATTCTTCACTGTCCACCCCTCGTCAAGGGCGTGTGGCCCACCTACTACGGCGTATGTATGCCACCCTCCATCTCATTGCTAACGGTCTGTAGAATATATATAAAACATCGCCGGCAAGTCCACCATCCTGTGGCATGGATCAATGACAGTAGTCGTGACCCACAACGTACATGGGCATGGCTCAGTTAGCGAGGGTCATAACACGGTACGTCGCTCATCACCTCATCACTCCAACCTCGCCCTCAATTACGCCTCTCCATCAGATCCTACGCATATAACCCTACAAAACTCAAGACAATATAAAGTACGTCCCTCTGCCTCTTATCGAGTTTGGTGTTCACATGGGCACGCATGGCTGGCAGAATAAAGAAGGATAAAAAGGGCAAGATGTACGTCGATTGTTCCTTTCTCTGGCGCTTCATGCTGACTCGCAACCGTGTCCTTTCAGTTGCCTCCAAAAGGGAGATGAAAAAAATCCGAGGATAAAATTGTGAGTTCGCTGCCCTCCGATCCCACTGCGACATCCGTTCTGACCCGCCCATCCCTCTAGATGCCATCGTGGCTTTCGAGCCCGTCCTTCGGGGCGGCCTGCGCTGCATTACACAGAGGAGGTCCAGCTCGCGCATCGGTTTGCTGCCGTTATAAGAGCCTCTCCGCTTGCAGGGAGCGATTGGGCCCCACCGTCCCATGGCTAGGGGAAGGCGGGTGGTATAGGAGCCGGTACCTTCGGGGCCGCGTGACCGCCCCCGGTGGATCCACCTTGGTCGACGGGTGAGCTATGGAGAGCCGTGGGTCTGGCCTCCAGGTGGCGGCAAGGGCGTCGATGGTTGCAGTGGCGGGGCCTATATGACCTCGCGCTGTGTCCCAGGCGTAAGTACGCGCCTTAGCTGCGCCGGGTGGGCACCGGTTGTAGGCGGGCACGCAGCCTTTTTTTTTTAGCAGGTTCTATATCCCGGGATTGGAAGACGACCCATCTATACGCACGGGTGGGATCCGAGTGCGGATGGGATCGCATTCCCCAGGTGCCGCATTATTGCGGCACCATAATTTTTTCCTCCTTCTCGCCTTCGGGCGAGGCTTTTTTTCCCCTTCTAGCTTCTTCAAGTGACTATGGCATTGCACCGCGCTGGCTGCGGCCCAAGATGCATGTTGATTGACGCAGGCCACTCAGGCCTGCGCCGGTGGGTCGTTTACTTTTCTCATGTAACGGCGCTGATAGTCCCACGCAGCGCACCCTTCGCCTCCTACAACTTCCCTGCTGTCTGTCGACCAGCTCGTTAAGTGGCTATTGCATTGCATCGCGCTAGCTGGCTTGCCGCGAGCCAGGATGTAGATAGACGAGCGCAGGCGCCGAGTCGCCTGCGCCGGTGGGTCGTTTACTTTTCACATGTAACGGCGCTGATGGTTCTGGGAGGTCCGCCAGGCAAGCTCCTCGCGAATTCCTCAACTTTATGGGTGCTGTTTGAGGCGGCCGGCGAGATGCGAGGCGTGGTTGCTGCTTTCAGCTGTATCAGTTCATGTATATCGAGCAATCTGATGTGATCATTTCTTATCATGACCTCGCCGATGTTTGGCAAGAACACTCGGATAGAGCGGAACCTCACCGTTCCAAATTGAACGTGAAGTTGTGAAGTACTATGCAACGCTCTCCGGCATACTGCATCTCAGCATGATGTGTTCAGAGACAAGGTGAGATCTAGAGGATTGTGCTGGCAGCGTACCCGCCACTGGAGATGGTCGACATGAGCTATTGTGCGACCAGCGCCCACACTCACCGGTGTTGGACCGTTGGTGCCGGTGCTGCCATTCAAGGAGCATCGACCGACTGATCATTGCCGTCGATCCTGTAGATGTCGATGGGGGAGCATTTATTTCTGATATGAGGCAACGAGGACGACGTGTTTCGTAGAGGATGATTGGATTGGGATGGTATGGAGATCGACAAGTTGTATGACACTGCATGCTTGGAGAAAACCAGCGTTGTTGTCCATGGTTCACTCTTGTCATCGGTTCGAGTCCTGGTGTATAGGGTGAATTATCGTGATCCTACTGAGAGGAGATGATACGACTGTTCCGCCCGGAACGACGACCTCGACGACGTTAAGACCAAGTTTTCTATGTCTGGCAACAGTCGGCGGCAGCGCGGAGTTTGTCCCCGGCAATCTCCGGCACGACAACAGGCCCTCGAGGGACCTGAGGGGGAATAGGGCCCCCTGGCACACGCATCATGGCGTTCTCAGGTTCGTCTTCATTTTACATTGATTTACATCCTTTTACATCTTCATCACCGCAGACTGGAGTCTTTCTCCACCACCATTTACTTTCTCCTTCAAAACAGTCGATAAGTACTGAGCAGTTCTTGAACACGTCCCATGCGTCCATAAGGATATCATACTGCATACGCAGCACACAATGCTTGCTGATATGCAAGCTGCCGATTTTTTTTTGCAGCTTTTGTATCCTGTCTTGTCTTTTAGGTTATTCTACATAGGGTCTCTGTGGTAAGCATGACTGGACGGGTGTCAGTCCAAAAGTTTTTCCCTGTCATTCCACTGACATTGCAGTCGTCCTCGGATAATCTCACCCGTCGGATCTTAAAACAGCTTCGACGGTAAGCGTCGTTACTGACCCGAGCTTCTAAACAATCGTTTCCTACTGCTTCCAACCGCCTCGCAGCAATCTATCTCGTAACAACTGTGACAAACCAGTCGTCATCCGTTCACATAAACGGGTCGAACACGGATTATATCCGTCGGAAGACTGCATGCATATATAAACATGTATGGTTGCAGTCAAAACAATTCAATCCGCCCACTACATCGTGTCAAGCATGAGCCACTCCCTTAACTCCCTTGGCACTCTCATCACGCCTACCCATTTTTTCCTCTCCCTCCTCTCCATCGTCGGGCTTTCACAGTTCTTCAAGATCCTCCGCAGACGTGCGCACACCACGCAGCTTTCAGGCCCCCCTTCGCCGAGCTGGCTCTTCGGTGTTGGCCACATCCTGCGAGCTGCGCCCGATGCTGCATCCATGTATGAAGGCTGGTCGCGCGCTTACGGCTATGTGTATGCGTTGCCAGCCGCATTCGGCACGCGCAGGATTATCCTCATGGATCACAAAGCGATTGCACACTTCTGCGCACGGGACACATACGGGTACGGCCAAATGAAACAGTTGAAGGTTGCGGTCCAGGCTCTGGTGAGTGCATGTCTTTCTCTCTTTCTCTCTTCTATGATGCGACCGATTTTACGTCCACCGTGGTTGCCCATTTTAGCTTGGAAATGGAATCCTGACGGCCGAGAGGGAGTCTCACAAACGCCAGCGCAAGACTCTCACTCCTGCGTTCAGCAACGTCTCAATCCGGCAGCTGACCCCAATTTTCTTCGATTCTGGGTACAAGGTTGATACGGTCCTTTTTCATATTGAGTGGTACGCTGACATCGGGTTTTGATACAGGTTAAGGCTGCTTGGGATGCGTTAATTGAAGCGGGGACGACGGATGAGAGCTTGATCGAAGTTCAGACTTGGTACCTCCTTTCGACTGCCGCTTCGACTAAATTATCTCATACTTTTATGCGATAGGATGAACAACGTCTCGTAAGCGACACCGCTTTTTCTCTCCTCTTCCATGACTTGACCGGATGCGCACAGGCTCGACAGCATCGGCCTCGCCGGCTTTGCTCACGACTTCAACACGCTGCGGGGCGAGAAGTCAACTGTCGCGGCAATACTAGATACCTTCGGCAATAGCGTACCTTCCACGCTGCAGGGGATAATATTCGTTCTTGCCCCGGTGGTGCCCTGGCTCATGAAGCTTCCGACGTACCGCAGGCGTATGATTCGCAAGCTAAACCAGCGTATGGGCGAGATTGTAGATGTCATGCTTGAGCGCTCGCGCAAGGTAGGGGGAGAGAAGGATCTGGAGAGGTCGGTCATAGGGCTCTTGTGTGCGTCGCTCTCTTTTACGTGCGGCAGGCAGCAGAGCTGAAATATGCCACTGGCAGTAAAAGCGGAAAGAAATAAGGAGGTGATATCTCAGGACGAGGTCATGGCGCAGGTGCGTTGGTTGTATCGTGCACGGCATGTTGACATATTTTCACCTGTAGATGAAAGGCATGATCATGGCAGGATACGAGACAACCTCCAGTGAGTCTCATTCCCCTCTCTCCACTCGTAGATCGTCCTCTGACTTTACTTGTTCGCCAGTCAGTCTCACCGTACGCCATTCTGCTTTCTTTTTCTCTATCACAACGCACAGCACTGACTGAATTTAATGCGGAATGCTGCAGTGGGCACTGACTGAGTTGTCGAAGAACCAAGAAATCCAGACCAAGCTTCGCGATGAGTTGGCCCAATTCGGCGCAGTCGATCCCACATGGGACCAGTTGACGAACAGCCTCCCGTACCTCGATGCGGTTGTACAAGAGACGCTACGGACCCACCCACCGGTATTGGAGGCTACCCGCCTTGTACGAATCATCACACAGGCTGCTCCTCCATTCTTCACGCCTGACTGATCGTCTCTACGACAGGCCATGGAAGACGACGTGGTGCCCCTGGGCACACCCACACGCGCAGCAGACGGCTCGACTGTGGATCGCATCGCGATCGCCCACGGAATGCTTGTCACCGTGCCGATCGCCGCAATCCAATTCTCAGAAGACGTCTGGGGACCGGACGCCAAGATATTCAGGCCCGAGCGGTGGCTCACCGACGACAAGGCTGACGAGGCGCGCGCGCGCGAGTTGTCGATGCGCCGTTCTCTGCTCGCGTTCTTTGATGGCCCTAGGAAGTGCCTCGGAAAGGCCTTCGCGCTCGCTGAGTTCAAGGTACGTGCGAGCGTGCGAGGAGCGGCCGATCCGCACGTACTGAACGACCCCCCTTGTTTTGATTATTTTTGGCCTGTCGCGGGTATCAGGCGGTGCTGTCCGTACTGGTGCGCAACTTCGCGTTCGAACTCCGTGACGGGCCCGATACGAAGATTAAGACGAAGGTGGCGTTCTTACCGCGCCCTGCAATCGAAGGAGAGGAAGGGACGCAAGTGCCGCTGCGTGTCAGAAGGCTAGCCTGAGGAGGACTGGACATTGTTCTATATGATCTTCATCACGTACACTCTTTTTTTCTCTCTTACACACCAGGTGTTCTTGACACTGGATGCATTCGACGCAATATACCCCTTCCACAAAGGCTTGGAAAGTGACCGTCGTGCGACGCCCAATGTGTAATAATGGTGGCAGAATAGATACAGCGTCCGATGAGGCAAGTTTCCAAGATCGTAAAGTAACACAGTGCAGGTGATTATAAGTATGAATGCAAATAAAGATGAGGGAAGGACAACTTGAGCCCATTAAGGAGAAACTGAGATGGGTGCATATGCATTCTTTAGGCAATATTTGATACCCCGAGTACATCAATCAAGGGTTTTGAAGCTTCTTAGGTAGCGTATTGACCTTGACCTGTGCATTGGCATTATTATAGGCGGGGCAGAGGTCCTTCCAGGCAGCTGTGACATATCATGTCAAGCAAAGAAACAGGAGGTGTAAACAGGGGAGACAAACCAGGAGTTGGGTTGACGAGAGGCGTGTCTTGAACGTCTTCAGCAAAGACGACAGCAAATCCGCTGAAACGCCGAAAATATGATATGTAAGGAACAAATGGATACATGTGGGGGATGGCGGGTGAGGACGTACGCGGTAAGATGCCAGTCGATGTGGCAGTGGAGGAACCAAGGGCCTGGATTGTCGGTGTAGAAGCGGATGGTCGTCTGGTCGCTGGAAGTCGTGCCAATGTTGACGACATCGCGACGGACGGGATTGGCATAGTTATAGGAACTATTTCCGGCACTGCGAACCACAGAGAACGAGTGCTAAGAGAGTATGTCAGCGACCTTCCCCGTACACTAATTATGAAGAGACATACTCCATGAAGATGGACAGGGTGCTACGAAAGGGGAACGACGGGATTAGAGAACGAGGACTTAAGACGGGATAGAAAAAGAACACTTACGCCACCACCGATCGCACCTCCCGGAATCACAAGCTCAACGCTCTTGTATGGGGCTAGTTCATAGATACTGCCTTTGGGGAGCAAGTCTGACGCCTTCTTAGCCCCACTGAGAATTTGCAGTAAAACGGGCACGCCGGGTGCGACAAATGATGTGCCGTTGACTTCGAACAACCCAGCGTTCTTAAAATATGTGCGATCAGCGTCATAGCAGGCAGACCACGGATTTAATGCGCACGAATGTGACGTCGAGGGTGTAGTTAATGTCGGCACCTCCGGGTACGTGTTTTCCAGGCTGTTGAGTGATAAAAGTCAACACCAAGACAGAATGCATCTGCGTGACCTGTGATACGTACTGCACTGGGGTTCTCTCTAGCCTGTTGATAACGAGCGTTTAACAGGCTGCTGACAGATTGTTCGAGCGCCACTCACATGGAGATTAGTCTCGACCATAGGCTGTGTACTTTCCACCAAAGGTGTCGTAGGATCAACAGTGGGTGCCCCTTTGTAACGGAGAATAGCTGAGTTGCGGCCATTATCGAAACCCGGGGGTACTGTGTTGGGCGCTGCGCGAATCCAGTAATTGTCTACTTTCTGGTTTGCATTTACGACGATGGAGTAACGTTGACCTAACAACAAATATTCAGTCTTCGAATGATCGAGATGCACATCGGACATAACCAACCCGCGAAGACCTGCACAGAGTCAACGATCAAGGGGTTGACATTGTTGCCATCCGCTTCGATGATGGTCATCTTATGTTGATCAATGGAAAACACGAAATTAGAGTCGCAGGAAATAGAGATTAGTCGGAAGCGGTATCTAAGGAATCAGAGAAGATTTCTGGTCAGCGTTATGTTGTAAGAATGAGAGCGGTAAATCCGTACCTTTTCCCCTGCGTCACTCCAACAACTGCTAAAGTGGAATTGGGGCCTCCTTGGTAGCGGCCCAGGCCATTGATCAAAGTAGAGCTCGGTGAACTGTTGGTCACATGGTCAGACGAAGATTCCCGGTGAGCAAAAGGGGGATGCTCACGGAGGTCCGGCGGGAGGGTTGGTCGAAACGTAATGATACCAATCTGCAAGAGTAATGACAGTACTCTCTGAGAGGCCACGAGCATCAGCAACAGACAGTATCGATGAGGGTGTGGGAAATGCCACGGACCATCATCGACGTCATACAGATACTTATAGGGATCAAGGGGGTCGTAGATGACCAAAGGACCTCTCAGACCGTCACAGTATTGAGCAGACAGGTGGGAGTGGTACCAATACGTCCCATATTGTTGCGCTGAGTTGAAGTTGTAACGGAAGCTGTTACCAGGAATGATTGGGCATTGATTAACGAAGGCAGGACCATCGGCCCAGTTGGTGGTGTGCTGGAAGAGGCCATGCCAATGCTGCCATGAAACGAGGATATGTCAGCCCGCACGCTGATATGTGTAAAGAGAAAGCTACATACGATAGAGGTAGCAACGTCCATGGTGCTATCTGTCAAGTCATCGAAGACATTGATGCTGAATGATTGGCCACGGTTCGCTTTAATCAAAGGGCCGGGAAATGTGCCACCTGCGAGGACGGTGCTGTTTACAGGAATGTGAGTGACGGGTGTGGGTCATACAACACAAAAAATGACCACTGACTCGCGACTGAAGCCGTCGGGGGATATATTCTTGTTGACGATGTGCAGATCGGCGACAGGGCCAATTGAAGCGAGCACAACGGTGGGCAACAAGGCCGCTAGAGGAACGATCTGGTAGGGGCTTAGCATTGTAGCCAAGAGGTATAGAGAGAACTCGATTGTAGCCTGAAGAAATCCTCCAACGCCTGTGAGGTATTTATACATGTTCCAGGATATCTGACATGTAAGATAGGAAACAAGAGGCACATTCGCGATTCCGAGTGTAGGCTGTACTTCCGGGCTGTATGACACAGGCACAAACGGCGCAAGGACAGATGCAGCGCGCTAAGCTGTTTCAAGTCTGCAAGCTCGTCCATAAAGAGGATAGGAAAGGGGTAGGAGTCACACGGAGAATGCTATGTGTGGCGTCCACTCAGATAAAATGAAGACATACCCCTCGAAATTTGCGAGAAAGTGTGAGAATTAAGTGCCCTCACGTATAATGAAGGATTGATTGGGACTTATTCCGTCCTCCGCGGCGTCAGACGTTGTCGAAGATCCTGAGGCAGAAAGCTTCCACGTCAGTGGTCACCTCCAATGGACAAACTGTCCATTATTTCGCCAATTCGGAGATTCACGAGGGCCTTCGATATTGACATGACGCATCTATGATGCAAATCAAATTCATAATTGGAACATTTAGCTGTGGGGAAAGGCCCTGATACGCACTCCCGACGTCAGGATAGCAACTTGCCTAAGGCAGACAGTTTGAGATTATATGAGTCAAGAGCACGGCGACCATTGCCGATCCAATACCGATGGCGATAAAGGCTATGTTGGCAGCCAAAACGCTCCATTTCCACCTAGACACCAATTTGTGCATGTTTACGTTTAGCGCTTAGCAGGGTGATACTCACTGTCAGTACAAAATAAGGAAATGCTGCCTGCTAAGAAAGATTTGTAAGGCCACAAGATCGAGGCCGCAGAGCTTTTCACCTTCGTAAGCCGCAACATGCATTTGAGATGTGCAAGAACGGCGTCTGCTAGAGCAGAACGTTAGAAACAGGCTGGGCACAATACGGCAGTGATGGCAGTGGAAAGGAGACAAACGCTGTGGCTGACGCCACCAATATTTTAGCTCCGACGTCGCTGTCGTCCGAATATGGCAAGCGTGCCACGGGCCCCGACTCGACAGCGTTCGAGCCTCTCGGGTTGCCAGCATCTACGACCGCCAATTTGTAGATTCCGAATGGCTATCATACTATCTCAATCGAAAGTGTGGGGCTTATGAAGGGATCAAGTTCATTCTAATCTGTTGCATCTTCACTCTCATGAATCAATTTCGTCCAAGAACTCCGATTTAACTCTCCGATATTTCGAATATTGACTTGGTACTATATTGGGGAGTACTACCACATAAATTTCTCCGAGATCTCGACCGCTCAACTTGTAAGTCGCGTGTAAAGACACAGGGAAATAGCTTGGTATCAAGGATGATTACAATACGCCATGGCACAGAAATTCGCTTTAAAACCGACATATCCACTTAACCAGCCTTGCAGGAATAGAGGGAAAGATACAACACTGTTTCGGGTTTTGTCGGGCTGAATCACTGAAACCTCAATGTTCCACAAGGTCCAGGCTGTGAGAGGTATCATATTGATCGAATGCGCGCTTGATCTGAGGCAATTCATGTTGCGGCGTCTAGCGACCGGACCCAGGCGTTCACGAGCGTCAACAAAGCTAAGGATATCCTGGATCCGAGCGCGCAAATGCAGCCCATATAGACTATCTCGAGGCTGGGCAAGTCTTAACTTATAAGAAACGGGCGCATTCTGATCGTATGGAAAGTGAGCGTTCCAATTCCCAAGTTGAGAGCTCAACGGTCAAGGTCGAGGCTATTGCTGTCGCGGAGATATCACTTCGCATCACCTCGCCCGTCCAAGTCCTGTCCTTGAGCACCGCAAGATCCCGGCCCTGATTTCGTCTTAGTAATAATGAAATCATGTTGTGGGACACCGGAGCGATGTCACGGCCTGTGGCGGCCTGTGTTGAGCCCGCACATCCAAGGCACATGAGCTCGTAGCGGGATTTACTCTGGATGTCAAGGAGTATAGATGGTTCCTTCGGTTGATACTTTGATGTTGAACGATATTGGATGCTCCAGTTCAATGTACCTGTATGGGAGCCGAACATATTCTCTTGAATGGAGGCATTGAGCTCCTCACTGGGCGGTCTGACATGTCCGCCTGTCCGATTTGTGGCATAGTGCTACATTGCATCGAGCCCTGGAACCTGGGAATTGAGATGCACGTCGAGTTCGACATGGCAATGATACAAAAACAGGACATTCTACTTCCGTCTAGCTCGAGGTACATACATCATTTATGTTCAATCGACACCCGCACCATCACGGGGTGGCTGGGCATCATCTTCATCTTCTGATGTGTCTTGAGCATCACCTGCATTGCTCGACGATCCAAAGAAGCGAGACATGATGTTTCGCAAGACACGGGTCGGCAAAGGCTGGGATAGGCTTTGAGTGGGAATGCACTCTGACAAAGAAGAGATGACAACTCACAACGGCTTCTTCTTCTTCTTCTTCTTCTTCCTCATCCCCGTCCTCCTCTTCCTCTTCCTCTTCCTCGCTCCCACCCTGATCGCGATGACCAACATCAGGATCATCTCTCTCCTCATTCACGACAAGGTCTTCCCCATCTTCCATGTCCGCTTCTGGTGGATTATCCACGAACGCCAGCTCCATCTCAGGCATCCCGCCGGGCATCTCATCACCATTGACCCTATCACGCTGCAAAGCGAATCCCATGAGAATCTCCTCGAGCATTTCATCAGGCATGCCACCGGCGGCTTGTGCGAACTGAATAAGCCCTCCAGGGAATTGCTGCCGGAGGAAAGGATTCCCTTCGAAGAGAGCCTAGATCAGAAAGCAGCGCACTATGTCAATTAACCGCAGATATCTACATCAGCGAAAGCAAACGTGCCTGTAGTTGCTGCCTGAATCCTGCATCTGGAATGAGTTGTTCTAGCATACGCTGCTGACGACGTCGGCTCATCGTCCCCGACAAGGCGTCTTCTGCGCCCTGGAAAAAGGCGTCGTCGTACTCATTGACCCTCGTCACCGGCGGAACCGGATCGCAAGCCAAGTTGTTGCCGCTAGTAATCAGATCGGGCAAATATGACAGCAGACGCTGTGCCGGAGCGCCGAGGACCGTGACGTGTCGGGCGACCGAATTGGGAAAATTCTTCGCCTTGATGAGGACACTAAAGCGCTGATAACCAGGTGCACTCATGCAGGACCCAGGAAGAGCGCCTTCATTCACGATTTCTTGGACAGTTTGCGCAAACCAGGCACCGACGTCGGCGACCTTCCATAGAGACGCAGATCGCTGGACGTAAACGTGAGAAAGAAGGTGAAGCAGAGATTCTTCGGTGGAGGAAAATCTGAAACCAGGTCAAATCATAGTTGATGAGTGAGATATGTTGAAAGACGTACAGCCCCTTCGTGAATATCCTGAATGCGCCCTGACTTCTGATGTCAGATGATAGGACAATTTCCGCCTTGTCTGCTAAGAGAGGGACAATAGAGGGGAAGGCAATTATGGCCTGTTTCAGGGCTTCTGTGCTCTCCTGCTGCTGAAACCATCATCAGTCAAGCTTGGAGGACCGCCCGGTCAATGTCCGCACCTGTGATTCATTACTACGAGATCCGGAACGTAGCGCTAATGCCCTTGCATACGCCCAGCCAGGCAGAGCAGTCACACACACTCGCCCGCGAAGGGCATGGTCTTGTCTAGATGTTTGGGAATTGATGAGATCGTACACATCAAGCAACCATCGACCCTTGCCAGCCTTGACAGCCAGGTGGTCGAGATGCAGTAGCGCGCCGTGAGGGTCTGTCCACGGATCTAACGAGTAAAGAAGGCGGCAAAACTCGAAAGCGGTCTGGAATAGCCCTCGCCGTTCAAGATCACTGATGAAGTATCAGAATGAAGCTGAATGGGCAAAATAACCCCGCCAGTTACATTACTTGTCGGTGAAGAGCCAGAAAAAATGGTCTGTTTTCGACATGGTCGAAATCTAGCCTGTTCGCGCCGCTGGTGAAGTTGAAGGCTCCGACAAAGGCACGTTCATACGTGAATAAGGCACGGTCAATGAAGTCGGCAGCCTGGCTGTATTCTGGAGCAAAAGAGTGGCGTCTGGTGTCAAATGTCCGAGGACAGACATCATAAAAATAGAGTACCTTCGCGATGGGCATACAGCTCCGCAAGCTGCAAAAGATTGTCTGCATGCCACGGCACTTGTCGAAGGATGCCAAAAAACCCTTCAGGGTCTGACAGGCAAGGCACGGGGATCAGATGGCAGAGCTGTTATTAGATATATCAGAATGCTTACCGCCAGACAGCACGGTTCGCATGAATGTCATTGTCACACCCTTGTACCTCTTGCTGTACTCTACTGTCCACCAACGCTCATGGACGTCTGACCAGGAATTTCCGCCCAACTTATTCTTGAGCTCTTTGTCCGAAAGTGGTCGAATGGTGAGACCCTCACGCAACTTTGCCGGCCACCAGCTAGCTTGAGGGCGCACAAGGTTTGAACGCGATGCTGGCTGTCGACGAGTGTTAGACGTTGTTGCTGTTGAGGAATTTCTCGCTGCGTGCATAGCTTTCGCACCAAAGAACTTGCGCATTTCGACATCGGGATCAAGATTAGAAAGGGTCACTGACAGAAGCTCGTTGAACGCCTGGGACGGTTGGCTTGTCGGAGTTGGAGTTGTGGTAGCTTTCGAAGACACGCTTTTGAGATCGGGATATCTGAGTGACGGCGAGACACGTTATAAGATAGTAACAGAGGATGGAGGGGAGGACTGACTTGATCGAAAGTTCTTCAAGAGCTCGATCGATTTCGTCTCGACCATCTTTCCGCTCTTTGGCTTTCTGTTTCTTCAAAGCTTTCCGCTCCTGCTTTGAGGGGCCCTGCGTCGGGGTGGACGGAGACGGAGATAGCGCAGGCGATGACGTCTGCTTCTCGACGGGCGTTTTGGCAGGTGTGGGGTTCGACGTGCCTTTCTTCTTCTTTTTAGGCTGCAAACCGTAAATCAGTTGAGCCTTCTCCAGAGAATTGGCATGTGCAGCTCACCTACCTTCTTCGCCTTTGCTTTGTGACCTTCTCCAGAATCTTCGTCTATGTCATCTGCGGCCATGAGCTGGGCGAAGATTTAGAAAGAGAAGTTTGATTCGGATCAAGCTAAACATCTTTATGTTGTCGTGAGCGCCGACTTACGGCGACAGAGATGCAGCCGAAACCTTCCTCATGTCGACTCTATAAACCGGGGGACTCACTGCTGCAAATGCACTCTTCGACTGCACGAGGACATCTTCTTCTCCCGATGACTCCTCCGCTGCAGTAGAGCCACTCAGGATCATCAGCTCCTCCTGCTCGCGTTGTTGTCGTTTGTTCGCACGCGGGGCCATGGTGATATCCTGGTGTTTCGTAGACAGGTTGGAGCAGGTTGTGTGATGATAGCAGAGAGTCAGGGTTTTCTGGCCCGAGACCGTGCCGCCCAAAGACAGCTTGGGAGATAATTGAAACTCCGAAAATGGTCGACTTACCGCGTAATAGCGCTTGGGGTTTTCAGTGGGAATATTTCATGAAGCTTCAAAAGGTGAGAGAATCAATAGCAAAACGGTGACTTGGAATAGAGTATCTGTCATTTTTTACAGCCCAAGCTTGTGGGCAGTGGTAACCATTAGGATCTCTAGTAGTAGAGAGGATCACAGTGCTGCTTCCATGCGTTGTCGCATTCATACAGATGAGGATTGACAGGTTTACAGACTACATGACCCTGCTAGAAAGAGTTCATACTGCAGATTCAATCGAGTCCCTGTAGTCGTCTCCCTCAAACGCGACTGCCTGCATCTCTGTGTCCAGTTGGATGTCATTGATCTGATGTCGGCTCGCCCTATTTTTCGAGACGATGCCAGGACCAGAGGCGAATTCCAAGTGTGTAGTATTGCCATCAATGTATCCCACGACGCTGCCCCGCGAGTCCCATATCGTTTTTTCGAGGCTGACGAGGACGAGAACACCGGTGGGGTAGATTCCCTGTACGCATAGTCCTGTGTTTAGTTCGTCCCTAGATACGTTGATGCGGGCACTCACGGCTAATTGGATAGTAGTGGGCAGAGTGATATTTGCCAAGGCGCTGGGAGAGCCAAAGATCGTGATGGGGATGAAGTAGGTGGAGAGGGGAATGATCTGCGGGAGAGAATGCCATAATAATTTGTAGCAATTATTTCAGCTACGAAAAGGTGCACTGACCCAAAAGATGCAATACAGTCCTCCAGACTCGACGAGAAGCGCCATAATCTTCTCGGCCCTTGTCCTCGAATTGCCTTGACCGAGATTTTTCTTGATGAGCTGTCGATGCCGCCTATAATTGTATCAAATTCCTCAAATGCAATGTCATTGATAAAACGAATGAATAATGACAGACCATGCTTTGTATCCGATGAGCGACGTCGTCGCGAGGTTGGTGACAAGTGACAGGACCCATGATGCGCACTGCAGTGTGTTCGCGACCTGCGACAGGTTGAGGTTGCCTGTCACTACGACTTTCAGCTCCACTCCTGTGCTCGCCACCATAGTTGCTGGAATAGTAGACGCTCGAAATTGATTTTGAAGACCACTAAGTCGGACGACTTACCAATAGATCCGAGGAGGGCAAGTAGCGGGCCCACCATCATCCTCCTGTTCTCGCTACACAGCGTCCAAGCCCTCCAGACAACGAGCATATCGCTAAGCATGAACTTGGATACGCGACTTTTGATTATCTTTCAAACTTTGCGCATAAGAGGTGAACGCACATTGGTGACTGCGTTGATCGTGTATATGATCGTGGGACCAACGCTCGACAGGATATCCGTCACCGCCGCCTGCCGAGAATCGAGATTGAGCGACGACTGGTCAATCAGCGCACCTCGAATAACGACCATATCGGAGAAGATGTCGAGTGCTAGATTCATGCTCGCGGATGAGAACATGATGATTGTAGCGATCAGCATGACTAGGTTGAATCTAGACTTCAAACCCTTTCGTCTTGAGTAGGCTCTGTTGTGTCAGTTTCTCTGTGTGTAAACAGTCTGATCACTTACAGAATGATACACGTCACAAAAACAGCTAGAACTGCAAAAATACCTAAAGCAGCTGCACGTAAGCTCTAGGATGTTAGAGAAATTTGAAAGGATACCATTCACCCCAGAACAAGATCTCGCTTAGAAGCTGAACGTTGTAGACCAAGATGAAGATGCCGACCTCGTTATAAAACTGTGGAGCGGTTATACCAGCCATGATTTATTGAGAAAAAATCAGGATAGTATCTCGAAAATGTCAAAAACAGGTGAGCCAGCCTGGAGAGGGAGGAAAAAACGACTCCTTTTAAAGATACCGCCCATCATGACGGACCCCAGCCCGGCTTGTGGTCATTGGCATCGGCAAATTAAGCACTTGGTGAAGAAGATCGTACCTTCTCGTAATCAAGGCGTGTGCTGGATTACTGATTCTGACTGGAAAACCAGATTCTGACCGTTTCCACATAATTTGATAGTGTTTCCTTACCTGTGGCCTACATAGGGCCGTGAGATAGGCAAGGAGGCATATATGTGTGTGTTCACCCTCAGTCTATCCATGTCGTATGCTTTCTTCCACTGTCTTCACATGATTGCTTTCAGTCGGATTATGCGGCATATGACAAAGATTGACCTGTGTTGTGGTCGATCAGAACTAAGAGAACATACACTCATCCTCGAGAGTGGCGAGTATAGACAATGAACACCGAGAAGATTCAAATTGATCTCAAAGAATAGGTTGCCAGCTTTGTCTGAGAGATTGTCGCCAAAGAGATGGAGGGCAGGGGTGCATCGTAGATTGCTGTTCAATGATAACGAACTCGTTTCAGTCCACAAGGCTTCAGGGATTATTTAAACCATGTCAATTACGGAGGTCCGCGTGCTCAGTGAAGATGACTGATGAACCAAGGATAGAGGGAAGCATCCAAAAGGCCTGATGAGAGAAATATGAGAAACCTAACAATAAGTGACGGTACTCACCTAATCGACACGAGTCCATTGTGAAGATATGACTTCTGAGCCGCAAACTTGTTTCATTTGTAGGTATGCGGTACTTGGGCCCTGACCTCAGATTGATCAAGACATAGACCATGAAGCAGGAGAGCAGACGAAGAGCTGGCAATGTCAATGCGCGGCAGACATGAGTCGCTGGCTGCTGGTGACCACAATAGTTCGGTGGCCGCACCGTCCAAAGATAGCTCTGGAGGTAATTCAAACTCCGAAAATGGTCGACTTGATGTGAAGCTCGAAAAGGCGAAAGCCATTGCAACCATTACATTTGTGTCAGTGCAAGACGATGATTCGGAGGAAAGCATTGGCCCTTCTCCACAGTTTTTCCACAGGATCTTCGTGGAAAACCCAAGCTTGTGCGCAGTGGTCGCGATCAGGGTCTCATAGCAGAGAAGGTCACAGTGTTGTCGCATGAATATAGATGTGGATTAACAGGTGTACAGACTACACCGTCCTGCTAGAGAAAGTTCACACTGAAGCTTTAATCGAGTCCCTGTAGTCCTCTCTGTCAAACTCGACTGCCTGAATCTCTGTGTCCAGTTGGATGACACTGATATGATGTCGGCTCGCCCTATTTTTCGAGACGATGCCAGGACCAGAGGCGAATTCCAAGTGTGTAGTATTGCCGTCAATGTATCCCACGACGCTGCCGCGCGAGTCCCAGATCGTTTTTTCGAGGCTGACGAGGACAAGGATGATGGTGGGGTAGATTCCCTATGCGCATTTCCCGTTTTGAGTTCGTTTTTCCATGCGTTGGTGCAGTCACTCACGGCTAATTGGACAGCATTGGGAACAATGACATCCGCCACGCTGTGGGGACGGCCAAATACCCTGATGGTGACAAAGTCGGTGACGAGGAGAGTGATCTGTGGATTAGATTTTTAGCAAATATTGCAACAACGAAACCCTTGTCTTAAGAAGATGCAATAAAGTCCACCAGACTCAACGAGAAGCGCCATGATCTTCTCTACCTTTGTCCTTGAATTGCCCTGACCGAGATTTTTCTTGATGGACTGTCGATGCTTCCTAGAATATGATCGTATCGGATCTTTTAGATGTGAAGCAATTAATTACAGACAATGACAGACCACGCTTTATAGCCGATGAGTGATGTCGTCGCGAGGTTGGTGGCGAGCGACAGGGCCCATGATGCGTACTGCAGTGCACCCGCGACCTGCCGCAGTCTTATGCTGCCTTTCAAGAGGACTTTGGTTTGCACTCCCATGCTCGCGATAGCGGTTGCTGAAGTTGTAGACGTTCAAAAGTGATCTTAAAGACGATCCATTTGAATCCTTTACCGGTGGATCCCAAGAGGGTGAGTAGCGGGCCCACCATCAACTTCCTGTTCTCGCTGCACAGTGTCCAAGCCCTCCAGACCACGATCATATCACTAAACATGAACTGGAACACGCCATTTTCAATTCCCTTCAATTTTGTGCACCAAAGGCGAACACACATTAAAATATGAGTTGATAATATCTAAAAAATTCGAGACAAAGCTCGACGTGATCTTTGTCACCGCCACCAATCGAGAATCGAGATTCGGTATCGACTGGTCGATCAGCGCGCCTCGGATGACGATTATAAGGGAGAAGATGTCGAGCGCCAGCTGCATGCTCGCCGATGTGAACATGATCATCGTTGCGATCAGCATGACTAGGTTGAGTCTAGACTTCAAACCCTTTCGCCTTGAACGGGTCAGTCATGTCAGTTTCACACTGCGTAAGCAGTCTAATAACTCACAGAAGGATATACGTCACAAAAACAGCTAGAACTGAAAAAATACCTAAAGCAGCTGCGCGTAAGATCCGGCCATGTTGGAGAGGATCTGAGAAGAAAATATTTACCCCAGAACAAAGTCTCGCATAGAACAGCAACATTGGAGATCACGATAATGATGCCGATCTCGCCAAAAGTTTGCAAAACGGTCATTCCAGCCGTAATTTGTTGAAGGATGAACGGGGCAAAGATTGAAAGGTCAAAACAGGAGGGCCAGCCTGGAGTGAAAAGAGGAAACGAGAATATCGAGTCGATGAGTATAGCTTATAAGGGAATTATCAAGTCATCAGAACGGCTAGCTCGGCTTGATGCTCATCAGTGCCGGTAAGGTTGAACACCTGGTGAAGAAGATCGCACCTGCTCGAGATCAAGGCGTATGCTGTGGTACTGATGCCAACTGTCAATGTAGTTTCTGACAGTTTCCATCTGCGGCCTTGATACAGGTCTGTCGTAAGATATACAAGGAGAAATATAGATATGTGTTCGTCCCCAATCTATCCATAAAGTCCCGATATGATGTCTTCCACTGTCTTCAGATGATGACTTTCGGTCAGATCACGCGGTATATGACAAGGACACATACGTCGAGCTTTTGGGAGATTATGGCAAGTAGGCAACGGACAATTACCACCTAGAAACTCCGCCTTGATATCAAACAATGATAGTTTTACACTTTCGTTCAGATATTGTCGCTAGAGAGACGACGGTCCGAATCATGGTAATAGATTGTTTGATGACAACGAACTCGGTGGTCTGCACAACAGTCAATAATATTCTTACACACGGTAGTCACAGAGGTCCGTGGTACTCAGTGAG
Organism: Heterobasidion parviporum; assembly: GCA_002994785.1. Lineage (NCBI taxonomy): Eukaryota > Fungi > Basidiomycota > Agaricomycetes > Russulales > Bondarzewiaceae > Heterobasidion > Heterobasidion parviporum. The sequence goes on from PDUQ01000018.1 coordinate 243,580, forward strand.
GAGCACTCATGAAATGAAGATAGTTTGAAGTCTCGAAGAGGCCCGATGAGAAAGTGAGGGTGCTCACTTGATTTACACAGAGTCCAGTGAAAACATGACATTTGAGAGGCAAACTGGTTTCATTGGAAGCTGTGGGTTCCTTTGTGCCCTGACCAGATTGATCACGATCAAAAACATGGGTCATAGTCAAACTTCGAAGCAGGAGAGGAGGAGAAGAGCCAGCAACGGCAAGGACGTTGATTGCCCTGTGGTCTGCTCGTGACCGAAAGCGGAGCATCACGTGTGGCCATCGCGCAAGAGCACGCCATCGTCGGACTGTGAACTGAGAGTGAGCAGGAGAAACTCGTCGGTGTTCTCTCTCCTTTGACCATCATCTCCGTCTTTCTCTGCTGGGTAACCCAGGCATCGTCGTGGGCGATGGTCTTTTCTTAGATGGTGCCTCTTCTAGCGCCTCTTTGGAGCCTCATCAGACGATATCAAAGTAGAGCGCGAAAGATGGACATCGTGGACATGCACCTATGTGGAATTTGGCGCAGCAGTGTCAGTGCTATAAGATTGAGGGACGGCGCTGGCAAGACTACTTTTTTGGTGCGTGCCCCGACACGCTTGTCATCCATAGCCAGGCCCATCTTGCGTCGCCACTCCCACCCACATGCACTCCGTGCTGCTTTGAATTGTAGGACCACACTGAACGTTCACCGCGCTGTGCTATAGCAGTGTCACAGCGGTGTCGCAGCAGTGTCGCAGCAGTGCTCGTTCGTGATGGTATCATACGTAAGTTCAAAAAGGCTTATCTTCGTATCGTTACTCGTCTAGCAGCCACGTCTTATCATACCCTGCCGACGCCGTCTCTCGATTCTGCCGTGGCCTTATCGTACCATTTCCCCTCCCGACATCTCAAGTCATGACGCTAAACCCTTGCTCTGCCGAATTGGCGACCGCCTTTCTCACGCTAGTTCCTCATTGGTCGTCCCTATGCCGATGGCGGGTCCCCGAAAGACGATTTTTTTTGCTGGGCACTCTCGTTGAGAAACACGTCCTTGTTTCTATCGCTGGTATCTTACGTGTTTTTACTCCCTCGCTGCGTCTTTTGTCGAGATAGTCTTGGATGTGTTACGGCGTACGGTGCGTTTAATGATGCTTTGCATCATTGTTCATCATCTCCGACAGTTCTACTGCACGCGGAGCCCTGTCAGGCGACCGCTCTGGTCCCCATGAATTCCGAATAATCTCTGCTCCTTGACGTTATCGTCCCATCGCAATAGTTCTCCCCGTCTCAATCCGAGATTGTCCAAAGCCATGTAAATACCATAACTCGTATAAAAGCGCATCTGCGACTCTTTTCATTCCCCAACAAACTGCCGTTTATTTTCCAAAATGTCCTCCTCTTCCTCGATTTCTGAGGTTTCTACTGCCCCCTCGTCTCCACTTCCTATGGAGATTCACACGTCGTACCTTGTCCTCGGCAATGCAGGTCTTCTGGCGGGTGTCAGCGACAAAATCAACGGAGAGGACACGATCCTCTTCCTGACGGGCACTGGCACCTGCAACGAAGTTTCCGCCTTGATGGACCAAGCAAACGAAGTGTTGGACGTTGACATAGCCAAGAGACGGTGGGACGATGAGATGCGTAAGTGTCTGACCGACTGTGGTTTCTACAGAATTTAACATTCAAATTTGACTTCTCAGTCGATGGCTCCAGTGTCTGTTTCCGCTCGAATTCTGAGCACATCCCTACTGCCGAAGGCATGACTCGTATTGATGTGACTGCACTGAGCGTGACCTCAGACGACGTGCGCGAAAAGATCTTCGTTTTGCTTATACTTCCGGAACTGAACGAGGATTGGACGCACAGATCCCACCTGAGGTTGCCCTGACCATATTCACCAAGGCGCACCTCCGCGCGCTGGTCGCGCTTTCCTCCCCCTTGCCGAGCAGCACCCTGCGCCTCTATGTCCTCACGCGCCCGCCCTTCGTCTTCCCCGCGCTCTCTGCCTTGCGTCCGGCCCCGCTCAACCCGACAGCGACCCACTTCGGTATCCCATCAGCGCAAGAGTTTCGGGACCTCTGGAAGGCTTGGGACTGCGTCACGCTAGGGATGATCCCCCGCGCGATGCTCCACGAGAAGCCAATCGACCTGAGGCACAAGTGTTTGTTTTATTTGGGCCATATCCCGACGTGAGTCCGTTCGTTTGAAGATGGAGACTGAAGATGGCGATGGCGCTGATGTGACGCGGATTGCAGGTTCTTGGATATGCTGTTGAGCAACTTGCTGAACGAGCCGAACACTGAACCGAAGCGCTTCACGATGATTTTTGAGGTGAGCACACGCAGGTGACTTTGGGAGACGTCTTTAATCCGAATGTACAGCGCGGGATCGACCCCCACGTCGACGATCCGGAGCACTGTCACGTAAGTCCTGAGATCGAGCCTGATACTCTCGAATCTCAACTCAGTGTCGTTTGGATGTGAGTAGCGCCACTCGGAGGTCCCAACGAGGGACGAAGACTGGCCTAGTCTCACAGAGGTCCTTGAGTTCCGCGATCGCGTGCGCGTGCGCCTCTTGCGCCTCTTCGAGGACCTCGAGAGCGGGTCACGCACCATCACACGGAGGATTGCGCGCGTGCTGGTCATGACGCTCGAGCACGAAGGGTTCCACATCGAGGTCAGCCATCTTCGACCGCGGTCATATTCCTCGATCGGGCCTAACTGTGCACGGACCTTAACCAACAGACGCTGCTCTACATGCTCATCCAACGCGCCGGCACGGGCACGCTCCCCCCGCCTGGATTCTCACCGCCCCCTTTCGCCGCCCTCGCGAAACAGTGGGACGCATACACGCCGCCAGTAACTCCGACCGTCACGCTCGGTCCCACCCAGCTGGTCCTGGGGCACGACGACCCGGAGTCGGACGACCTCCTGCCCGAGCTCGCGGGCGACGTCTTCGGGCGCGTGTACGGGTGGGACAACGAGAGCCCCGCGCGCACCGTGGCCGTCGGCGCATTCCGCGTCGAGTGGCGGCCCGTCACGAACGGGGAGTACGAGGCGTGGTGGCGCGCGGAGGGCGCGCGGCGCCCGCCGCCGCCGAGCTGGGACGTGCATGGGCCCGAGGCGCGCGTGCGCACGTTCTTTGGGAACGTCGGGATGGATGTTGCGCGGCATTGGCCGGTGATGGCGGCGTACGACGATTTGCGGGATTATGCGCGCGCGAAGGGGGGCAGGATCCCGACGGAAAGCGAGTTGAGGCTGTTTTTGGACACGTATGAGGTGGGGTATGAGGAGGGTGCGAACGTGGGTTTCAGGAACTGGCATTGTGTCCCGTGCGTAACTTTCTCTTGCAATTTGGCTTCAATGTGAGGGCGCGTGCTCTTGCTGACGTTTTTGTGACAGAGCGACGGCGGGCGGTGAGAAGGACGGTGGCAGAGGTTCGAATGGTGGAGTGTGGGAGTGGACCTCTGACCTTTTCGATACGCACGACGGCTTCGACCCGACGACTATTTTCCCTGGGTAAAGTTCACCACTTCTCTCAGTCCGCTTAGTCGCTCATTCATCATGCGTTGGTAGATACTCGACCGATTTCTTTGATACCAAGCACCACGTTGTCGTACGTCTGTCTACTGATTCCTTGGATCTTCGACCTGACCTAGTATTTCGGCGCAGCTCGGAGCCTCTTATGCGACTATTCCTCGTCTCGCGGGTCGTCGCACTGTGAGGAACTTCTATCAACACAACTACCCTTACCCGTGGGTTGGTGCCCGAGTCGCGTATGACATTTAGATTTGCATCAGACTCGAACTCGGACCCGTCGCGCACCCCCATCCCCCCGATCTCGTGTAATTGTATACGTCCCCACGCACTTTTTTTTGTTTTATGTCTTATCTAGGGCTCTCACTGCATGCATTCGATGCAGGCAGCTCACATGATGCTGATCATGTCCTTGTTTTTTTTACGCGACTTCTCGCAAAGTTCGCGCTTGTACAAGATACGTATGAGTTTAAACATATCACGTGCACGAATCAACTCAAACAAGACCGCGTACCTATGAATTGTACCCACTCTGACTAGATCTGACTACTTGTCTTCATCTGTTCTTCGAAGGTTTCCTCGATATGACAAGTGAACTCGTGTAGCCTTATTCAGACCTGCACGAACGTTTGCCAGGGGTACTCTGGACACCGATGCTACTTACCATCCAGTAAGTAAGTTATAATTCGAGTTTTGAAGTTCAATGTAGTCTATTACTATCAGCTCCATCTAAGTGGCCCCATGGTGCTTCATTTTACTCAGACAGCTGAGCCGCAACTGATCACTTGCCTGTCGAAAGCTTCGAGGGTCCTGCGCCGCATGATAGAAGGCTGCTGGGCAGGACGAGTCCATGGCGGCGTAGTTCGGCAGAATTTGAAGGCATTTCGACCAAAACATGGAAAGAGACACTTGTTCCACATGTCCTGAATCAAGGTGAAACGATCGAAACGATTTCTTACTTCGCAGAAAGGTTACACCTGTCGAACTTGTATGAGTTGATTTGCCTTCGTCGATTTCCGGGTTTGCCACGTTTTGCCACGTAGTTCTCACGTGGTCAGCATTCTGGTTCTCCGAGTCCGAGGCTCCCCGGTCTGCGTATGACAATACAGTGATGCACACGACCTTCTCGAATCCATACCACTCTTTCTATGGACGATGCTTTGATTTTCCATCCCTCGAGAATCAACTGCGCCTGTGCAGCCAAACATCGTATGTGTAAGCTACAAAATGTGCCATCACATGCGCATAGCGCAGCGAGCTGGCTCGTCAGTATATATACTGTTCGATGCTAGGCGTCTCATGTCACTCGCACGCTCGCTTTCTTCGTTGCCCTTAGAATATGCCTATTCCCATAGGATTTGAGCGGGACCAGATCCGAAATGTCAAATATCTGGAGGACCGACTAACAAAATTGGAGGTAGGTCCGTCATTCGATCTGAACCCGATACTTTCGCTCTCGCGACTTCCTATTGCCTTGACCACTCACGCGTTCAATGTTTCACAGAAACAGAATCTGCATCTCACATCACGCTGCTGCGAACTCGAAGATCGCTCCAAAGGCGAAATCGAGCGCATGTTCACGGAACTGCAGGTGCGATTATGTAGTATCGTGTCGGAAGCTCCGTCACGATTCACACATTGTCCTCTCGAGGACAGTTAACGCATCTCACCTCACTATATCATCAACTCGAAAGCCGATTCAGTCGCGCGTCTGCTGAACTACAGGTACTCTCATATCAAGATTTTCATGCCCTACCACCAAGTTTACTTATCTATTTTCTCACAGCAAAAGAACGCCGACTTCGAGTTGCGATGTCGCCGACTCGAAGACCACATTAATAGACTCGACCGTGCGCTTGTCGAGTTGCAGGTCTGTCCATGACATACTTATGAGCAAGAGTGTCTCTTAATAAGTATAATTCCACTGATAATGCAGAATGAAAAAATCTGGCTCGAACTTCGGTTTGCTTGGATGCTGTTTCCGCGCAGACCAGATTCGGAGAAAGTACCGTCCACTATAATTGCTCGTCGAGCTCGATGATTCTGACTCAGATTCACTCATAGCGACCAGACTTCACCACTCGAACGCGTACTCCAAGCCCAGACCGCATGTCACAAGCAGGCGACAACGAGCATGGAAGTTTGCTGCAAGAAGAAGACGAAGGACCTATCAACTCTGTCGATAAACAGGAAGCAGCCGACTCCATGCACTCCTCCACGAGTGAGACCTATGTGAGCTCTGGTCATGACAACATGCGCCTAGATGACAGGATGGTTTTCATTGGGTGCTCGTGTACCGACTCACAGCCTCAGACGCTGACTTTGATTCGATTTTCTCAGTGCTCATCGTCAATAGATGAACAATGTGCCTACAACGACTTTATCGCTCCGCAAACAAGCCCGTTCTGTAGAGACGAATTTGCTTTGCGAGGATGCCTTGAACGCGTACGAAAGGTAAAATCCTGACCGCTGCGTCTTACTCGTGCCCTAACAAGTGACGGTGATTGGGACATGCGGTTGAAGATGTCTATTCAGCAAGTCGTCTTGAACTATTACTTTGAAGACAGTAATGTCTCTTACCAAAGTCTTAGAGATTCCCTTAGATTTCTCGTCGCCTCCTCTGACGCATTTGTCAAGGAGGAGAGCTCCGAGGAGACAGTTGTCATGATTCATATCCAGGCAATAATGCAAGCGCGAGTGCAGCGTAAGAAGAAATGGAAGAAGAATGGTGATGGGGCTGTACTTGTACAGTGGAGGAGTCGCAAGAGTAGTCTGGCAAGGACCTGGGGTAAAGACAGCGAGCTCATCGTCCGTCGACCGGATGGATACTTTTACCTTGGCACGTTTTGTGGTCAGGGTAACACAGTCTTGAACTGCGATGAATTTCAAGCTCTCGACTTACCGGTGAGTCGTTCTCTTTCCTTGCACTCCTCATACGAAGCCGACGATCTGAGCATCCAGGTAAGAGAGGCAGTCATTCGCGCGACCGCAGGAAAAGTCGCAATGAACATCGAGCTTTTCAGAGAGATATCCTGTGCATACTCTTTGGGCAAGCTGCTGGCATGCCGTGTCGAGCTGAAGAAAACAGGATTCAATGACACCTTAGCCGGTGCCTTGCGCACAGTCAACTAGTCCAAACACCCTTGCCAGAGTGCTCTCGCAGTATTTCGTGCTTCATCACTCAATACCATCGCAATCGCCTAGCGACCGTTCGATTGACATTTTGCCCGGAAACGGTAGATTCTGGAGCCGGAGTTCATGTCCACTAGTATTATACATAAACATGGTGCATACAATGGTGTGGGAAAATGGTCCATCGAACGTGTACTCATCTTACTCATCTTGACCTGAGGACCGGTATCTATTTCGTACGATCATGATTTTTGGACAACGTCTCTGCATGGGAGCTCGGAGAACAAATCAGGCGTGTGCGCGAACTTGCCTCCGTCTTAGTCTCGAATGGCTCGTGTACTAAGGCATTCGAATGCCTAGACGAGTTGAGTGCCCCTCCTCTTGGAAACAGTGTAGCGGGCGAATGCGACCAGACAGGTGCCGCTGAATATCATCACCTGAGAATCAAATCGTTGGATTTCAGCGCAAAAACGAGTGATCGAAGCGTGAGCGCACACCCCACTGAATATCATGGCGCGATGCCATCGAAATGCTTGTCCGAGGAGTGCACCTTGCACAGGGGCGCCGAGAAGGGATCCAAAACCCGTGATGAAATGCATGAAACCTAAACGCTGCCTGTATACATCAAGTCAGTTTTCAGCATGTAATGCCTCAACTGTGCGAATAAGACAGCATACCCTATTTCTTCTTTATCATCAGTGAGCGACATCACGACCGGTGCCAGCATTGCCAGGTCTGTGAAAATATTGCCGGCGTTATGGTTTCCTGAACGCTGAAGGGATATTACGCACATGCACCTTGGCAGAAACCATATAAAAGAGAGAAAGCGATGATGGCGGGGGATTCCTGAATTCCAAGCATGCCGAAAAGGAGGAGTACGGCTCCAAGACAAGCGTGTGTCAAGACGTTGAACGGTCCTACAACATCTGCCAAGAATCCACAGATACAATGACCTACAAAAGAGGTCGCATTCATCATGGCTTGCTGGAATGAAAGGGAACGATCAGCTCGTGAATTCGCGATATCGAAGCAGAGGCACTGATAAACCGTACAGTGTAGTATGCCACAGAAGATTTCATGCCGTGATCAATTGCATAGAGTTGAAGATAGACAACTAAAATGGACAGGTGAAGGCTTCCACTGTCGCATGCAACCGAAGCCACTCACCAGGAAAGTAAAAGCCACAATTGACACAAAACACCCTGGAAATATGACAGCATCAGAATTGTTTTTGTGATCAGTATGCAAGGTATGTACCCCAAAATGACGAGCGCATAGGAAAAGCCTCGAAAGATTCTTTGCATTCTCCGACGGGTAGTCGGAGATACCTTGTTTGGCGCGAAGTTTTTTGGACTTATCACAAGGTTCGCTATGATGAGCAAGCCGAGAACAAAGAACGCGCTGGCACGAACACCCCAAGCAAACCCAACGGGACCGTGAAACAAACGATTGAGCATGATAGGGAAAACTATTCATCCGGCGGGTCCTCCTTTAGCACAGAAGAACATGAAGAGATTATGTTTCAAACAAAATGTTTGTATGCGCATACCTGAGGCAACAAGACCCATCGCAAGTCCTCGACGATCCTTCCAATAATGGGCTTGGATAGCGATGACAGGACTAAAGAGGAGACCGCCTCCTATTCCCATTCCAAGGCCTTGGCAAAGAAAGATCTGGTAATACCTGTCAAAATGGACAAGGGAGAGCATAAAACAGCTGGATACGGTGATCTTGAGTAAAAATCGTCGTTCCAGACACTTGATAACTAATCACGCACGAAAAGACATAAAGGATGGAGCCTGCAAAAAAGGTTGGTTTGAAGTGTCCCATGTCCAGCAGCTTACCAGCAGGGAGTGCTGACGCTACGGTACAGAAAGCCTGAAAAGAATCGATCCAGCCATTCTTGGATGCAGAAGCGGTATGAGACTGAGTGTAGAGGTCTTGGAATATACCGAACGACTTGGTTTGGCCGAGAACGCAGAACACGGTGATCCAACTAAGAACCGGCCATGTATGAGTATGAAGATACTAGTAAGCTGTGTAGACTGTACCCTCCCATGACGGCCAAGCAAGGGCGCACACTACCCTCTTGAGCCAGAACACGAGGTGAGTCGGCTCGCTCTTTTGTATCAGAAAGTGCAACGGAAGTGGGATCTGAGTGATAAAGAAGTGTTGGACTGTCCATGCTTGAGTTCAAGGAATGCAGGAGTCAGCTCAAGGTCTCCTGTAAAGCAATGTGCGTTTCAAGCATAAGTACTAGCTCTGCGGAATAGAGAAGGAATACCATCAGCGTCAAAATTGATACAAGGTCAGGACTGCACATTGCAGATCGGCAGTGAGCCATCCACGTCTGACGAGGAAGTAAACTTTTCATTGATGGAACGATGCTTGCGTCTCCCAAAAATGTTTGTATCAATGCAGATCATTGAGCGTACATTGATTGTCCCCGAGTCTATATTATAGCGTCGACATTTACGGATACGCCCGCGAAGGTCTGTGAAGGCACATCTAAGATGAATATGCGCAGTGTCTGGCAGTGGAGCATGTGTTTGCGTCTCTAATTGGAAATCTCTTGAGGTGGTAGTCAGTGCCGATACAATTTCTGCCACGCAACTCGGGTGGTGAAGAGTTGCGCTCATCGGTTGTCAGGATGTCAAGAGTGACTTGTGTCTGGAAAATTACACATGAGAAAGGCAAACACAACAAACGTGCAAATCATACTCATAATTGACTCACGAGCTCTTGGACTTGCCCACTAGAGCAAGCCCGCGCTGCAACAGTCCGAGAGCTATCCTGAAAAAGTATCTCTCCTACTCTATCAAGATCCTCCGAGGTCTGATCGTTCTGTTGATGGACTGATGGCTGTTGTTCCATGCTTTGTTGCATGATAATGCCTGGCAGTCGCCGAGATAGTACTCCGTGTTACGTATCTCAAAATTCCAGCGCTTCATTATCCGTCACATTCCTCAGTTGTGTCCGTGGGGCGTGTCTGAGCGGAGGCCAGACGGACGAGAAAGGCATGCCAAGAGACTTCGGACGATTTGATGGTGGGATAAGGAGGCGCAAGGATGTGCTCTTCCTTCAAGCTTTAGGGCTCCGTCCTGTCCAAGCCCTATGTACCACACTGTCGCCACGCTTAGTACACTAGATAATCATGACTGGCCAGAACACGAGTCTGAAGCCGCAAGCGATCATCCTTAGCCTACTATATGTTCATTGATTAGCGTCCAATCATTCATCGGCGTCTCTAAAGCGCACTATCAAGCTCCGACGAGTCGTCGACCGGCGTTCGTTGCGCGCGTAGCATCGAAGGCGGAATGCAATGGTGGCGGCGCTACCAACAATAACAAAAATTACAATCTGAAAAGAGAATTAACGATGAATCCCAGTGCGCCGCCTTATCGCCCGCAGTCCAGGTCTAGAAGCGCACTTGTAGCCCGCATTCAAGGATCAGCATCCACGAAGCATGTCAGGAATAATGTGCTAGAGCCAGGTGTGGTCCGCTGTCGCATAGGAGTACATATCCACATGAAGACAGGAGAGATTTGTGGACTGGTATCGTTTGATCAGAGAGTGTGCGCAAGGCATAGGGGATGCAAGCACGGGGGGCAGCAGCTTGCACGCAAGCTAGACGGCGTTTGCGCAGCGTCACCATCTGGCAAGCCATGCCCACTATGCCCGCAACCGACATAGCTCGCAGGAGTGCGGCATCGAGGCCCCGGACCACGATCAGCTCTGAGTTGCGCAAAGAAAACGCCTCACTCACCGTACCGAAGATGATGGGGCGCAACCAAGGGAAGTGGGTCGAACAAAGCAGCTTGAACAGGCGCCGCATGGGGCAGAGAGACGAAGGCATGCGACGCCCACGCGCAAGCTACAATATGGCAGTGTCAGTGAACTTCAAACGAATACTTATTCATTACTGTGTCGCATTCGGCCGAGGTTTTGCAGATGTCTCGTATCCTCACAGATATCCGAGCCTCTATGCTTGAATACTTGCGAGGCCGTCATGATCATGATGGGGGCAAAAGAAACAACACCTCTCCAAAGGCGGGCACGTGCGCTGATGGAATGACTCCAATAAAGGACCACAACTTGAGAAAAAGTAATATTTAGAGGTAGTCTGACCTATTTATGGCAATTAACACAAGATTTCTACGGAAACACATGTCCTTTCCATGTGAGAGACCCCGAAGACTTGCTCATCAAGCGCTCTCGCCAAGTCGAAACCATCGGCAATGTTCTCCGGACCCAAGGTAAGCGCTTAAAATTCCATAGCTGTATCTCCAGTATAGTTCATAAACACAAATCCTAAGGTTGCATGCAAAATCGATATTCCATAATCCATGCAAACAAGGCCGATACCCACAATAACGTCTTGTACAAGCCAGCAAGCCAAAACAATAACAAAACCAAAATCAAAACATGAATGCACATCCTAGTCATAGACTTCAATGCTCAGCCCTGCCACTATAAATCCAATCCGTCGCTTTCCTGGGAGGCACCTCAGCGGGACGACCAGTGCGCTCGTATTGCCCTTTTCCTCTGTCGCGACGAGTCCGAGGCTACTCATGATACACGATAAAGGCCACGACGTGAGCATTGTGCCTCTATCTCACCGACCGGCAGTAATACACTTGTCAGCTCACCCTTTTAGCATGTCCTCAATCGCGGGCTTCACCTTTGCAACACTGTTCGAGGAGTGCAGGCCCTTACCTGTGAGCCCAGACCCGTTCAATCAGTACAATACTCAACTGCTCATGGTGGAGGACGCACCAGCGATGAGCGTGAGGGTCGCAAAACTGCGGCTCAGCGCTATTTTGATGCTCTTCTTGGCGAACTTGATCGCTTCCAGGACATAGAGCCCATGCAAATCGACGTTGTTTGGTTTCCTGCCCTAACCACCCAATATCCAAAATCGAACGGATTTCAGCCGCATAACATCCTTGAGCTACCATTGCCCGCATTGCCCGCACCTTGTTGTATTCTGTCCCCGGTGACCCAAAGATGGAGCAACAGCTCATTGAAACTCGTGCGTACTGGTGTTACACGGCGGTTGAACTCACCCTTGAAGATACATTCGGCCGCAGATGCCTCCAGCCTCTCTGCTGTCGCCTTTTCTTTTGCCACCAATGCTGTGAGCCGCGCCACTTCACTTTTATCACCACGGCTGCGCGCGCGCTGTTCCTCTGCCTGTGCTTTCCACATGCGACTATACGCTTCCTTGGCAGGTGCACGCTGCGCCGCGTTAAAATTCTCCTGGGTTATGTTCCCTTGCGCCTTCGAGGTCGAGTGGTCCATTGAAGGCTGAGAGCGGATCCGTGCCGGCACTATGTAAGTGCTCTGCCACCTGGAGTTGTAGATTGGCGACAGCCTATAGGGCGGGTATATGGGGTTCGTATGTGCATATCGCGGCCGAGCGCAATCTGTCTTGGGTCTCTGAGACATGCTACCATAGATCGCCCTCATCTGTGTGCTCGTAATCGGGTATCGCGATGCTAGGGGCGCATCCTCATAGCTTTTGTCATCCTCGCTGCTTCAAGCTCTCCACAGACCTACCGATGCAGCAACCACGGCCAGAACAACCAACGAAAGGTGGCCCATGACTGTTTACTATGTGTGGCGGGCAACTCGTAATGTTTGAGTTCGATAGGGAAGGGGCAACATACACAACTCGGGTTCACGTCGAGCTTGAGGAAAGCCCTACTGTAGCCTCATGTTTGCCTGCATGCTGAACCTTTTTATAGATATAAATACGCACACACAGACGCTCAAGCCCTTGTATCACGGTTATGGACACGCAGGTCTCCGTCTCGTTGACAGAGCCCACTTTTTAGTAGGTCCTCAATCGCAAAGTTCAGTATTCGATCTTCTGTGTGCGAGCTCTTCCTTGCCAGTAAAACTCTGCGCACCCAGTCAGTGCTGTTTATAGATCTCATGCCAGTTTGGAAGCCTAAACAAGTTGAGTGCGCCTCCGCCTCAAAAAATCAGCGGCACGCTCGGCGAGGATATACGCCGGCACTTGCGTGTGTCCAGATGGTATAAACGGCTTCCAGGAAAATCAGCCCCATGAATGGTCGCACTGACTGCGGCGTGGACTCACGAATGCGGACGCGTCCACGACCCTCAGACCCACAGTCCCTTTCACGGTCAAGTCCGCATTGAGCGCCCCGCTTCCTCTCCCGACGCTCCCCGTTCTACCCATGGCCGACGTCCCACACATGTGAAATACGGTAAAGGCAGAGTTCCTCGCATACTGCTCGATCTTCGCGTCCGTCTGCGCTTGGACAAAAGATCCGAACTCTTCCAAGATCCAGTCGTTCCATGCAGGCGCCGACAAGTATCTACGCGCGGCCTTGATGGATTCGCGGATGGTGAATATGTCGAAGTCGGTACTAAAGAAGTTCGGTTGTATGACAGGATACTCAAAGGGATCTTTCGAGGCCAACGTGACATTGCCGCCTTGTAGACCTGACGTTAGAGCAGGGAAATGGTCCTAGGGAGTAAGCGTGGCTTACGTGCCGAGGGGGAGATGAGATTGGTGAATATGGTAAGGAAATGGCCACCAGACGGCGAAGGTTCTGCAAAAGATATGAAGCTATCCTGGAAGCGGCATGATGACATGAGACGGGCACAAGTCACTGGAGAGACTGGGATAACTGCTTACTGAAAAGAAGAGTTGGTAATGGGCGGAAGTAGGGCCAGCGCTCGGATCTGCCGCAGATTCGAAGATCGACGAATTGCCGGGTAGTCTCAACCAGCTCGCCGGTGCGGGTGCTCTCCCATTGCTGTAGCTGTTCTGCAAGCAACGTCGCGTTCGCTATCAGATTGTCGAGGGTGTTCGTTGAGTTGACGGTGTATGACGACGACACCAGAGGATAATCCTGTAGTCAATATGTCGGCATGAGCTTATATTGCACTATTGCATCATGACTCGTACCTGCAAGTTCTGGCCTACATCAGGCAGGTCCACGATCGTTTCAATACCGAGTGAGGATAGCAACGAACCATCCCCGACACCAGACAGAAGTACTATAGAAGCCACCACACTCAATCAGCTCAAAATCGACAAATCGACGATGTTCAAAATCATACAGATGTGGGGCGTCATGATCGCGCCTGCGGAGAGCACACCTCCTTATGTGCGTTCAACGTGTAAACTCGGCCTATTTAAAGACAGACGCATGATGTTCTGCACACGCGAAGAAGAAAAAGAACACGCACTGGACGCGTTCTGCGCGAGCTGCACCCCTCGGAAGACCGCCTTCCCTGACTGCATGCCTGTGCGAATGACCTTGGTAACTTGGGTGTTGACCAAGACATCGAGATTCGGGCGACGAAGCGCTGGCGCGATGTACGCCGTAGCCGAATTGACGCGTTCGCCATCTGCAACCTACATGATATGAGAAACGATAAGGATTGGAGTACGTTCTCCTGTGTCGTACCGTGAACTAGAACCAGCCTGCATAAGTAATGAGATTCAGATATATATAAGACGTCTATCATCGCTTACTGATGCCTATGGTATTCCCCGAGTTGCCATCGAGGTTGAAGGGAAATTCTGCCGACAGCTCGAAGGAAGCGTTGAGCACTCGAGGATCTGTCGGAAGGGCATACCCAGGCAGGCTGACACCCACAGGTCCTACAATAAAAGGATTGAGATAATCTTCAAAACCTACCGAGGGACTGCAACTCACCGTGATGGCCATGGATAGACGGATCTATCTCGCCAGTGGTGTTATGATGATCGGCGGGGGGCACGAGCCTCTCCATCTGAGATGCAAAGGATATTGAGCTCGCTAATGCAAAGTTCTGCTGGCGTCTGCTAGCTTGTCGTAGTGGTGCCACTGTGTCATTCTGTACGATATATATGCCTTGGATATATGTATGAATTTATTACTCGCCTGTAAAATCCCTCGACATGACGCGGAAGCGCGAGAGTGGTGCCACGGACCTGATGTCGCGCCGCGCTCAGGCGGATTTGCGATGCCATCGCCTTCCGTCGTTCATCATCGTTCCTTGCTCGTGTTCCGTGCTGTACCCATCCCATCGTTCCCTACCTCCGTGTCCAATTCCCGCTGCTCTGTCCCTCCGATCTCGCAGAGAAGACACGGCGCGCAAGCGCACGCTTCCCACGGCACTGTAACGGATCCTCTTCGACATAAGATGAATCTGTCTTGAATTAGAGTTGGGAGGTGTGTGAAGAGAAAATCACGTCTTTAAGCTCTCCTGTGCGTCTAACGCGCGCGCCGGGCGCGGGAGACGATCGGACTGTATGGAAGTTGTGAGCGTGGATCTGCGTGGATACTTACTGCGTGGATGTGAACGTGTGATCAGCCAAAGTGACAAGACAGCGGTACCGCCTAGCGCGTTCATGGCCACAAGTAGATGGCCATGTGCGCGCCCCCGTTTGGAATCCCGGTGACCGCAGTGATCGGCGACGGACAGCTGTTGCAGTGCTGTTGCACGGCGCCATGAATGGCAACTTCGTTCCATCCATCGCGTTCTGGGCGTCTCGTTCTGATCAGCACCTCCAGGTCTCTGCGTTTCATTCAAGCCATGACCGTCTCCTGTTCCTTCCCCTATTCTGACGCCCTTCCCTTGTCTCCACCCCTGCCCTCTCATGGACACTCCTCACCCTCAAACCCAGCCTCAAACGGAACCTGACAGCGTCCCCTCTGTCAAGGAGAAGCCCACTCCGCCCGCCGCCCCCGCCCGCGTCGACGGCGGCCTTCGCGCCTGGCTCACCATTCTTGGCGGGTGCGCCTCCATTCCATTTACGTCGCCGCCCTCCCGCTGACCCCATCTCTCCCTCTCTAGCTGGATCTGCCTCTTCTGTACCTTTGGCTACTCCAACGCGTTCGGAGTCTACCAGGACCTCTACACCCGCGATGGCGCCGCCACCGCGTCCAGAATCAGCTGGATCGGCTCCGTCCAGCTCTTCTTCTTGGTCGGCATGGGCCTGCCCGCGGGCAAGCTCTTGGACATGGGCTACTTCAGGCAAACCATCCTCGCGGGCTCTTTGCTCTACGTCTTTTCGTCAGTCTCGACTTTTTTCCTTGTAGGTGGGAGCACCTCTGACGCGCCCTCCTCTTCCAGCCTCTTCATGCTGTCCCTTGCCCACGTCGACAAATACTACCAGATATTTTTGTCCCAAGGTCTGGGCATGGGAATTGGCGGCGGCCTCATCTACCTCCCGGCCGTCGCCATCCAGGCCCATCACTGGCAAGCACGGCGCGCTTTTGCGATCGGCATCGTCTTCACCGGTATGCAGAGGCCACCGTTTCTTTGTGCCTCTGCTCATCGCCGTGCACTCGCGCGGTGTATTAGGCGGATCCGTCGGGGGCATCATCTTTCCGATCATGCTGAACCAGCTGTTCCACAACTCCGTGGGGTTTGCGTGGGGTGTCCGCGCTTCTGCGTTCCTCATCCTCGGCTTGCTGGTCATTGCGAACCTGATCATGAGCCCTCGCCCTCCCAGTGCTGGAAAGCCTCCAGGTGGGCAACCAGCGCCGAGCGGTTTGGCGGGAATGGCCAAAGACGTTCCATTTCTATTGGTCATATTCGGGTGAGCCGTTCGAAGCGACTGTCCCTTGGTGCACGGTTTTCAAGACAAACACGAAGGGCGTTTTGCGTCAACTGGGGTCTCTTTTTCCCGTGTGAGTAGTTCTGCGCCGTCTAGACGTTGATCGTGGCGCTGACAACACATCAGACTTTTACATCCAACTATATTCTATCCTCCACGGCGCCGGTGTCACTTTCTCCTTCTACACGGTAGGTTTCACTGGGCTCACATCATCCCGGTTATTTAACCCGCCGTCGTTCGCAGCTAGCGATCATGAACGGAGCCTCGATTCTGGGCCGGACGATCCCCAATTTTCTGGCTGACATCGTTGGCCCGTTCAACAACTTCGTCCCGGCCTGTCTGGGGCCAGGGATCATGCTCTTCGCGCTGTTGGGGATCCGATCGACGGCGGGGATCGTGGTGTTCGTGATCATCTATGGCTTTTTCACAGGCGCATGTGCGTACGAGTGCCTCTGTTCTATCCTGATTTCGATGTTGTTTCTGAATTCGAGCGTTCGTTCTGGTGCAGTCGTTTCCCTTCTCGCGCCAACGATCGCGACGCTGACCGCGAACAAGGGCGAGATCGGGTGCGTTTGCGAGAAATTTGGGCGCGAGATCGGGGTCGGCTGACGCCGTGACAGGTTGCGGATGGGCGTCGCCTTCTTCTTGACTTCGTTCGGGTCTCTGTTGGGCACGCCTGTGCAGGGAGCGCTGCTGGGGACCACCTTCCCATGGTCGCGGCCCATCATCTTCAGTGCGGTGAGCGACACGTTTTCGTCGGATACCGTGATCTCGGGGCTGATTGTGATTCGGGGCGTCGACGCGGGGCTCCTGCAGGTGATGTCGGTTGCGGGGACGGTGGCTGTGGGCGTGGCGCGACAGATGGTCGCGCGGCGCAAAGGAAGCCAGGTGGTCTAGCGCTCGCGAGCCTGCGTGGGTATGCGTGCTGCTTGCCCGTAATCCCCGTGCCTCTGAATCCCCTCTGCCCTGCGCGTTCTATGTTGTCGAACGATACCCGTGCACATACCGCTCTTTCCTGTTTTGATGTACATATACACGCATGCGCCTATGCGATAGCGAACCGCGTCTCCTGATCGGTCCCGAGTGAAGGCGGAGAGCGCGATGCGAGCTGTTGCGCGCTGAATATGGCAAAGGTATGCTTCGCGGGCGCTGATCGATGACTTTGTGGTCGTGGGGTCCGAGTGCGCCTTCGACTAGTAGATCCGGAGTGCAGGCACTGGTTGGCGGTAATGGGGTGGTCTTGGATAGATGGTTGATCTCGTTTGGGGGATCTGTTGCGGCTGTGCGAGATCGCTCCAGTGCCGCCGCTGCCGTTGGGATCTGATGCTCCTCGGCGTACACGTGCACGCACATCCTGGCGAGCGCCTCTCGGCGTCTCGAGCGGACGGAGAGCGGTGCGCATCGGACGGGCTGACAAGCCATCGCGCGCTGATTAGGGATTCCGTAGCTCGATCATTGGGCTCAGATCCGGGGAAGTTTATCAGGTAGATTTCTTCTGCGTCGATCTACATCCACCCCCTACTGTGGTGATTGCAACGGTATGCTATTACCAGAGGGTGGTTTTACCCCTCCAAGGGAGTGAAAACAACCTTTTCCGTGCTGCCTTTTACCCTCATTCTGTTCTAAACATGCATGGTGAGGCCGGTGAGGTGTCAAATCACCACCTTTCGAAGCGGACTTTGCGTGGAACCGATCTCGTAGCCTAAGTGACTGGGTCCTGGCTTCGCAAGTGCGGCTGGCTCGAGACCGTCGCGATGCAGTGCGTCGCGGCGCTCTTCGCTGGATGGGTGTCCTGGATCATGTTCTTCCTGATAAAGCGGACGCGGGTTGAGGATGACGCGCTGCGCGAGAAGTTTTGGGGGAATTGGGAGGAATGGGCGGAGAGGGTGCCTTATAGGCTCGTGCCGGGACTGTTCTGATACTGGTGCATGCACGTACGCTTGGATTTGGCTTCGACGATGGTTCGTCTCTGACGGTGGCCATGTGCTCTATACTTGGTGGCCAGCTTGCTCAGTACATACTGAAGCGTCCACGACCTATCACGATACTAACTTCGCGTACGAATGGTTGAAAACATCAGAGAGAAAGGAATCGAGCTCAAAGCAAGGGGAACCTAGTACTTTCGCTCGGCCTGTCTTTGAGAAGAGAGAGACAGGATGGGTTAGGGAACAATACACACCATGATGCATAGATAAGGTGCACGCAGCGGCCGGAGCGATTCATGAAATGAGCATGTACTCGAAATGAGCATGCACTCGTCTCCGCCGGAGGGCCGATGTTCAATCATCACACTGGACGGTTCTTGAAAAGAGTCTCTGGATGGCAGCTCGGATAGGTATGTGCGCGAAGTGTTCTGCGTGGAGGCTCAAAGGCGCGTGGGCTGCAGGCGTTGGGGATTCTGCACGAATTGAGCGCGCCTCCTCTTCAAAAAGATGTTGCGGGAGACTGCGACCAGGCAGGTGCCAATGATAGACATCACCTGAAACCAAATTGTTGCACTTCAGCGGAAGAATGCAGTAATCGAAGCGTGTACGCGCAGCCCACTAAACATCACGGCACGATGCCAATTCAAACCGTTCTCCAAGGAGCACGCCCTGCACTGGAGTCCCGAGAAGCGACCCAAAAGCCGTCATGAGAATGCGAACCCTATCCGCTGACTAGAAATCCCAAGTCAGTCCCCAGCATGGCCTGCCTCAACCCTACGACCAAGACGACGTACCCTATTTCAGACTTATCTTCCGTCATCGAGGCCACGATCGGTGCGAGCAGCGCCAGGTCTGTCACCGAGCGTCAGCCCGCATTACGCTTGCCCGAACGCGAAGAGCGAGATCACACACATGCACCCGTACAGAAACCATACAAAACGGCGAAAGCGATGATGGAGGGGGTAGCCTTGATTCCAAGCATGCCGAACAGGAGCACTGCGACTCCGAAACATGCGGGGGTGAAGACGTTGAACGGCCCCACGGCATCCGCCAAGAATCCGCAGACAGTACGACCTACAATAGAGGACGCATTCGACATGGCTTGCTAGAATGGGAAGGAACGATCAGCCCGTGGGATCACAGTTCCGAAGCGGAGGCGTTGAGATGGCATACGGTGTAGAATGCCACGGAAGATACCATGCCGTGGACAGTTGCATAGAGTTGAAGATAGAAGACTATGAACCATCAAACAGGAAGAGACTTCCACATTACACTCGCATCACACATCACTGGAGCAAAGCCACGCACTCGGAAAGAAGAGGCCCCAATTGATACAAAACACTCTGAGAGGACCCCATCATCAGAAACTGCTCGTGCTATCGGTCAGACAGGGACGTACCCCAGAACGACGAGCACATAGGGAATGTCTCTGAGAATTCCCTCCATCCCTTGATGAGGTGGGGTAGTCGGTGATGCTTTGTTTGGCGCACCGTCCCCTGGGCTCATCACCAAGTTTGCTATGCTCAGCAAGCCCAGAATGAGGAACGCGCTGGCACGAACACCCCAAGCAAACCCAACGGAACCGTGAAACAACCGATTGAGCATGATAGGGAAAGCGATCCCGCCCGCGGACGCTCCTGAAGCCCGCAACATCGCGTATGAGCGCTTGAGCATCGTGCACAGGACCTTCCGAAAACACTGATGGACTGGACATACCCGAGAAGACGACACCAATCGCAAAAGCCTTATGATCCTTCCAATGATGAGCTTGAATGGCAACGGCAGGCAGATAGAGCAGTCCGCCTCCGATCCCCATTCCGATGCTTTGGCAGAGAAAAATCTGATAATACCGGTCGAGATGGACGAGGGAGAGCATGAAACAACTGCCGTGGCAGTCAGAAAAAGTAGCTGGTCGGAGCGGTCAATACTGAATGTCACGCACGAAAAGACGTAGAGAACAGAGCCTGCGAGAAAAACAGGTTTGAAGTATCCCATGTCGAGCAACTTTCCAGCTGGGAGGCCTGTCGCCACTGTCAAGAACAGCTGGAATGAACCGATCCAGCTATTCTTGGACGCAGAAGCGGTATGGGAGCGAGTATAGAGCTCTTGGAATACCCCGAACGAATTTGTCTGGCCCAGCACGCAGAACAGAGTCATCCAGCTGCCAGTGAAAATCAGTCATGAAGGCCAACGTCAAGACATTGATGCACTATATATGTCCGTACCCTCCCATGATTGCCAACCAAGGGCGCAAGCCGCCCTCCCTACCACGAGGCGAGTCAGCGTGTTCCTTCGTATCCGACAACACAGCGGAAGGGACGTCTGCATGATCATGAAGCGTCGGACTGTCCATGTTGGATGTTGGATTGAAAGAAAAGCGAGAGGACAGCTTTGGATCGGCCACAGAACAGCCCGGTGTCAAGACAGACTCAGTACACCAGCTCCGTAAAATAGAGCCGAAAGCATGTCCTGAGCGTCAAACGGGGGACAACGCCAGAACAGAGCCGTTCCCGTCTGCAGCGGAAGCATGCTGCTCTGATCGGATCTTGCTACAAGTGCTTGGCTGTCCCTTGCCTCTCTAAGAGATGTAGTCACGAATACAGAGCCATGGGTGTATCACTCACCTCGGGTATACACACGATCGTGCCGACGTCGACATGTGAGAGACTGGAGGCGCTGATCAGGTTGTCTACACACGCCGCGTGGGCGGTGGAGATTGTGAAGAGTTGCTCATCGGTCATTTAGACGTCACGACTTACGAGTGAGTTTGGTCTTCAAGACACCCACATGAACAAGGTGATTTCGATAAAAATACAGATTTATCACCCACGAGCTCTCAAACATCCTCAGTGAAGCCAGCCCGCAATTCAGAAGCGACGATTGGATGACCATCTCGTTCTTCTCCTGCGCCTGGTCGAGCTGCTGATACTTGGCGCTTGGTATCTCGGTGCTTGGTATCCATCACATTGCCTTCGTCGGGTCCGCGGGCATATGCAAACGAAAGACAGCCGAACGGAACAGGCAAGACAGGAGATTGGAAGCTCTGATGGTGGAGCAAGGCGCAAGGGTGCTTCCGCCTCACAAAAATCACCGCAGCCTATGGCAGCGCTACATTCGGCCGCTCGAGCCCCGCGTATCGCGCTGCCACCGTGTCCAGCACGTCAGATGATTGCCAGCCAGAAAGTGATTATGAAGTCCACGCTAATACAGTTAGGCCCGTTAGTTACCCTATGAGATCGGCTTGACAAGGAGGTGGCGGCGGCGGCGGCACTGACCAGATCTCGCACAATGGCAGCAAATCCCGCAAAGCATCATCTTCCGTCTATCCGAGCCCATGCCTGACGTCAAGATCTAGTCCAGGGCGCATTCGTACCCCACAGCCCTCCATCAGCGCCTGCGAAGCATCCCATTTCCATTTCCATATCCAGGGTCCAACCGCTCGTATCACGCCCTCCGCCCGTGCGCGGGTTATCGCGTCGATAATCGACAGGTTAGGAAAGGTCAGGAGGTGCGGCTCGCTATCGCATAGGCGCATGCGCGTACATACATATCCAAAACAAGACAGCGGCACAGCGGTATGTGCACGGGTATCATTCGACAAGACAACATGCGCAGGGCACACGGCATTCAGAGGCGCGGCGAGCGCTGGCAAGCGACACGCACACCCACGCAGGCCCGCGAGCGCTGGACCACCTGGCTTCCTTTGCGCCGCGCGACCATCTGCCGCGCCGTGCCTACAGCCACCGCCCCCGCGACCGACATCACCTGCACGGGCCCCGGACCCACGATCAGCCTCGACGACACGGTGCCCGGATCAAACGCGTTGCTCACCGCACTGGAGACGATGGGCCGCGACCACGGAAAGGTGGTCCTCAGCAGCGCGCCCTGCACAGGCGTGTCGATTGAGCGCTTGAAGCTCGCACGAACGCACGCACCCGATCTCACCCTTATTTGCGGTCAGCGTCGCGAAGAGCCCGCGAGGATGGTCTGCCTGAAGTAGCCCATGTCCAAGAGTTTGCCCGCGGGCAGGCCCATGCCGACTAGGAAGAAGAGCTGGACGGAGCCGATCCAGCTGATTCTGGATGCGGTGGCGGCGCCATCGCGGGTGTAGAGGTCCTGGTAGACTCCGAACGCGTTGGAGTAGCCAAAGGTCCAGAAGAGGCAGATCCAGCTAGAGCGGGAGAGGTGGGGTCAGTGGGAGGGCGGCAACGAAAAGAAAATGGAGGCACACCCGCCGAGGATGGTGAGCCAGGCGCGAAAGCCGCCGTCGACGCGAGCGGGCATGGCAGGCTTCTCCTGGGCAGAGGGGACGCTATCTGGTTCCGCTTGAGGCTGGGTTTCAGGTTGAGGAGTGTCCATGAGAGGCAGGAGGCGGAGACAAGAGAGAGGTGTCGAAATGGGGGAGGGAAGGGGAGACGGTCATGGCTTGAGTGGACCGCGGAAACTTGTCCAGGAGGCAGGAAGAGTCCACAGCGTTAATCAGAACAACCCGCCCAGAACCTCCCAGAACGCGATAGGCCATACAGAAGATGAAGATAGGAACAAACTGTGCGCAGGACGTTTCCATTCAAAATGTGTGTGATCGATGATCTATCAGTGACCGGGACCGCAAACGGGGGCACACACAAGGCGACGAACGCGCCCACCTCGGCTCATCACACGTTAGCACGGTCACGTGCACATCTTCCATCGAGTGGTCATCTTCCGCGCCTTGATACTGGAGCTCGGGATGTGCTCGCGTTTAGACGACGCACCCGGAAAATCGGGGCGGAACAAACACGCAATCTCCTCTTCATGTATCTCTCAACGCTAATCCAAGACAAATCAAGCGTCTAACTCCAAAACAATTAAGTATGAGGCAGTGGCCGTGAGATCAGAGGATACATCTGGAGAATCTCACGCCCTTGTTTGGGGTTTGTTGCCAATTTGTTCGCAACCTGGATGAACTTGCGGATGATGATGACAATGATGTCGAAGGGGATCCAGCTCAGTGCTGAGGGAAGCATGCGCTTGCGTGCCTCTTCTCTCGCTCCGTCGAGGGATCTTACAAGCAAGTACATAAATAATACATATATTCAAAGCATAGACGTCACACAGGAGGACACAGTTGCACCACCACGACAAGCAGAGCACATAAATTAAACCAGCACCGAATGTCTGCCTCATCCGTGCAGTCTCAAACAGCATCATCAGCCTTCATCAAGTTCATCATCGGAATCACGTTGCTCTCCGTTCCCTCGTAAACATGCGTATCCTGCGCATGGGTCAGCGGCGAGGACGGCGGGACGAGCGGCGCACTCACGGGCTTACGGTCCTCGCCGTCCCGGGTGACCTCGACGTACTGGGAGATGTGCACCGCCTTAGACGTCGCCGCGGAGCTGTCCTGCGAGGCGGTTGTGGCGGAGCGCCAGCGGTAATGCGCGATGCTATCGGCCTGCGAAGCGGACCCGAAGTGTGTCGTGGGGTTCGCCTTGAACAAGCGCGAGCGCGAGTTGAGCGACGCCATGAGCGAGTTCGTGTACAGCTTGCAGAGCATGAAGGCGCTGGAAACCAAAAACACGAGAAATCAGATCAAATAGAGAAGGAGAGGGGATAAGACCCTCTCTGAGCAGCGAGCGGACCGTACAGAAGTGTGTGCAGGTTGTTGTTTCTGAACCCAAGGAAGAGCCCGAGGTCGAGGCTGGCGGCCGCGGCCGTGACAACGCCGGTCTCGACCGTCATGCGGATCAGGCGCGTGAGCATCCGCTCCGTCCTGTTGTTGCCATCTGCGTTCTTCTTGGCAGCATAGAGCTGGCGCGCGACGCGGTGGGCCACACGAAGAGACACGCGATCAGCCAGCGCGCGGGCGCGATCCAGGATCAGCGCCGATGCACGCACCAAGTACACCATGCTAACGGCGACGAGCACGTCTACGAGCGCGCTGCCGCCGAGCCAGACCTAGCGAGGGCGCGCAGTGCGGCGTGTCAGAATTGGACGCAGAGGCGCGCACGGAGGGGATACTCACGCAAACCATCGGGTAGACTACGTGGAGCTCGGTCACGAATTTGAGGGGCACGAACTGCGGCGCGCGAGGCAGGGTCAGCGGAGAAGAGGGATCCGAGAGGGCGTGTGCGTCACCCTGATCCCGGCGGCGAGCCCGCCGCTGGCCTGTGCGAGTGCTAGCTGCAAAGACGAGGTATTAGAACACGCACGACGGGAGCGGAAGCGCGGGCACAGACCATGACGATGGCGACGGGTATCAGGCGCCATTTTCCCAGGACGTAGATGCGCCAGGCGAAGAAGCACTGCACCCAGGCGGACACTGGGGAGGGGGGGAAAGAGTTCAAGGAAGTCAGCCGGTGACGGGCAACGAGCAGGGGAGCGGGAAGTGGACCGACCTATCCCACTGACGGCCGGGATGGCCGAGAAGCCCCAGCCAGGGACCTCCAGCGCCTCAGGGCGGCCCCAGCCGGAACACATAGCAGACCATGTCAAGGCGCAGGTGACTGTGCTCTGGAAAGTGTCCAGGACAAAAAGCATGTACACTGCGCGTGCGGATGAAATGTGTGAGACTCTCGAGATATAGCTATAGCATTGACTGTGTACGTACCTGTGATCTGGATCCATAGCATGTCTCCCGGAAATGAAAGATAATATATATCTGAGATCGACATTAGTGACGGCGCGGGCGAGTTGATCGAACAGTGACCGACAGAGCTGGACGATGGATATGCCGTATAAGCAGAAGCTGAATAAGCCCCCCAGGAGCTGTCGAGGAGGAGTCTGGTCAGTGGCGACTCTTTTACCGATGCAGGATGGAGCGGAGAGCGTACGAGGGGTCCAACACTAAAAAAAACAAGGGTACAATCAACAGCTGCGCAAGAGTTGATAATATTTACACACACATGACAAGGATATCGGGGGGTATCTCGATACCCGTCGTGGCGGCGCTGCTAGTCGCGGTGGTGTTGTCCATGAAGTGCGAAAGGCGTCAGATGCGGGTGATGGAGGAGAGCCAGTGCGACTACGCGCACTCGTGCTTATAATCGAACTTGGAAATGTGTGCATCGTCTAAACAGTGCACACAGGAAAAAGGGACGCAAGGGAGCGTCAGCTGGGTAATTCATACGCTGATGGAGGACGATTGGAGCGAGCGCTCCGGGGCTTGATGCTGATGTGGGTGTCTGTGACAAGAAGTGTGACGCGTGACGAGTCAGTTCACCCGGGCATCGGTGGACCACGATCAGTGCCTCGAGCCCAAGATGGATGGACGGCAGTCAGTCGGCAGTCTCCATGGCTGACCCTGCACAGAAGATAAGTAGTCGTTCTATGATGGGTGATGGTGATGGTCTGGAGACCTACACACGGAAGGACTGTCTTCAGCCGTCTTCTGTGTAAGGTCAGGTTTGGAGACGCGTCTGATATGGTGACCAAACACAGGCGTGTCAGAGTTTACGAGGCCGACTAATAGAAGCGCGAGCAAACGAGTGACTCAGTGCGTGTGGACAACGACTGATATATATGGTAAGTACCTAATAGAAGCGCGAGCAAACGAGTGACTATGATAAGTCAGTAAAAGGTCTACGAAAGTATGAATGGTATAGTAGCTCACCTCAGTGCGTGTGGACAACGACTGAGGTGCTCGATAACGACAAACGTATGGTAACGATAGTGTGTTCGGAGTGTGAATAGGAACTGTATAGTACCAAGGCATCAACTCCGCAAGGTAACATATCCAAGTGAGTCCGTAAAAGGAAACTGGTAACATATGACGTAATAGTCCATTTGAAGTCGAAAACATACCGCTGTGCCTTCGTGCACGTTTGTCGCTACGGCAGATCTCAACACTCCCCCTCAAACTGCACGGAGCCCTAAGAGTGCAACCATTTTCTCCACCTTCGGGCGCGGGAGCACCTTCGTGAAGATATCGGCAACCATCTCGTCGGTCGGACAGTAGGCAAGAGTGATGCGGCCCTCGTCAACGGCCTCGCGAATGAAGTGATAACGGATATCAATATGTTTTGTGCGGGCATGAAAAGCGTTGTCGCGCGCGAGGGCAATCGCGGACTGGTTGTCGCAAAACAGTGGAATGGATGCTGTGCGGGGTGTGCCGAAGATGTCGGCAAGGAATGCAGCGAGCCAGAAAGCTTCCTTCGAAGCGTGTGTGACAGCGACGTACTCAGCCTCGGTGCTCGAAAGAGCTACGATGGCTTGCTTCTTGGCTGACCAGGACACAGCACCTCCATCGATGAGGAATGCATAGCCCGAGATCGAGTGGCGATGCTCCTGCGATGCCCAATCTGCATCCGAGAAACCTTCGAGGCCACGCTGTTCTGTCCCGAACACCAGTCGGTAGCTTCGCGTGCCTTTCAGGTACCTAAAAACTCGCTTCGCACCTTCCCAATGAGCCTTCCCAGGGTTCTGCATGAATTGCGAGAGGTGCGTGACCGCAAACGCAATGTCGGGTCGAGTTCCGCGTGCTGCATACATCAGCGAACCAATCGCCTCGCGAAACGGTGTGTTCCGCATCTCCTCGTACTGGCGAGGTGTCGAAGGTGACTGGGTGCTGTTCAAAATGAAGGAGGGGTCAAGGGGTGTCGTCAGAGGGTTGGCTTCGTCAAGATTGAACCTTGCGACGATCACGTCGATGTATGCAGCCTGCGAGAGTGAAAGAGTGCGGGCCTGCCTGTCCCGCTTGATCTCGATGCCAAGTAACCAGTGGATCGGACCGAGATCTGTCATCTCGAAGATCTGCTTCAGTCCCTCCTTGACTTTGTCGAGGTGTTGTCTCAAGCTCGCGAAGATCGCCAGGTCATCCACCGAAGCCGCGACTATGATGATCCCATTTTCGAGTCGGCACCAAAAGATGCCGTGGTCGACTGAGCAGCGCGTGAGCTTCAGCTTCGCGAACGCAGCACAGAGCCGCTTGTACCAGCGGCGTCCCGACTGCTTGAGGCCATAGATAGTTTTGTGGAGCAGACACACCTTGTGTTCTTCGCCTGGTTTTGCAAATCCCGGTGGCTGCTCCATGTAGATCTCCTCTTCGAGCTCTCCATTCAAGTAGGCATTCTTGACGTCCATCTGGTCGACCTCCCAGTTCTCGCGGGCCGCGAGCGCGAGCAGGACGCGCAGGGACTCGAGTTTGCTGACCGGTGCGAAGGTGTCGGTGTAATCGAGTCCGGGGACCTGGGTAAAGCCCTGCGCAACGAGCCGGACTTTGTATTTGGCAATGTTGCCCTCCGCGTCACGCTTCGTCCTGAAGACGAGCTTGCTGCCGACAACATTGACACCTGGGGGTGGCCGGTTGACGAGGGTGTAGGTGCCAAAGTGGTTGATCATGGCCAGTTCTTCGAGAATTGCTGCCTCCCACTTCAGCCAATCCTTCCCACGGCGTGCTTCCTCAAAATTTCTAGGTTCGAGGTCCGCTCCCACACTCGCAGCCATTGCGCGCTCGAAAGCTGCGCGTCCCTCCTCTTCCCCTGCGTCGTCCTCGTCCTCTGCCTGCGTGGCGCTCGACTCTACCGCACCTGGACCGGCCGCAAGACCTGCCGTCGGAAAGAGGGACCTCGGAAGGCCGGTTGCGACACCTTCTCCTCGTTCGAGGCGTCGCACGTACTCGGATGGCCGCGCGTTTCGACGGGGACGTCCCTGGTGCTCGTAGGTCGATGTCTCCTCGTCAGGAGTGTCGGCGGCAGCGGCGGGGGCGTCCTGGGATGCGACAGGGATCGAATCCGGAGGCGCAGGGACGCCGGGAGCGTCCTGAGGCATCACCGGGACGTCTGGATGCTCCCCCTCGATAAGTTCCTCCCCATGGTCAGAGTTTCGAGGGCTGGATGGGCGCAAATCGGCTGCGGACGGCGCAGGCGACGGCGCACGCGCAGACGGCGTTGCGGACGGCGCAGGAGACGTTGCGGACGGCGCAGACGACGACAAGGTGTCCGGACGCGGCGCAGGCGGGACGTTCGGGGCGTCGTGTGGCCTGGGCTCCCCCTCGACCTGAACGGTCGCGTCTGCGGCATCGGCGCGTCCCCCCTCTGCGAAAACGACGTTCCGCTCGATGCTGACGCGTCGTTTGCCCGGCCAGTAGACACGATAGCCCTTGCTGGCGGTATCGTATCCGACAAAGCGGGCCTCGTCCCCCTTGGGGCTCAGTTTCTTCCGCCCGTCAATTTTGACCCAAACCTTGCAACCCCACTCGTGCAGGTTCCGGAGGTCCGGCTTCTTGCCCGTCGCGGCCTCGAGGGGAGTCATTCCCTTGAGTGCGCGGGTTCCGGTTCTGTTCCAGATCCAAACACAGTGGCTGATTGCCTCTGCCCATAGGTACTTCGGGAGACCTGCATCTAAGAGCATTGCAACGGCACGGCCGACGAGCGTACCGTTCAGGCGTTCGGCGCGTCCGTTCTGCTGCGGCGAGTCGTGGACAGTCAACTCATGATGGGTTCCGCGGCTTGCGAGATGGCCGTTGAATTCTTTCGAGGTATACTCGCCACCGCGGTCCGACCGGAGGACACTGATGCGTGCGCCGCGGTGCACTTCCACCCACTTCTCATGAGTGCGGTATGAGGTAAGTGTTTCTGCCTTTGTCTTCTGAAACTTTGTGGCTAACTCCATGGTTGCTTCATCCAGGTACGACGAAAAATACAGTGCGCCGCCAATCGACGGCGTCTGTGCGGGGCCCCATACATCGGTGTGGCACCGTCCACCATAGTTTGCGGCGCGCGGAGTTGAACTCTCCTGTGGAAACGGTGCGCGATGGATTTTCGCGCGCACGCATGCCTCGCACTGCTCGTTGCCGTCCTCATCACCATCGGCTGCGGGGACTAGTGTGATTCCGTGGACAAGTCCCTTACGGACGAGTTCCTTGCATTGTCGAGTGCCAACGTGACCCAACCGCCGGTGCAACTGAGCCAGTGTGAGTGCGACCGCTTTGCTTGCGGCCGCATTGGCCTGTAAGGGAACCCTGCGCGGGCTCGTGAAAGTGTAGAGCCCGCCGGTGAGAGGCACACAGCCGATCTGGTGGTCATCACGATTCCGAATCGTGGCTCGGCCACCTCTGAATGACACGGCGCAGCCGTTCTTGTCCGCGCGCGGGACCGATAACAGAGTGAATGCCATGCCAGGGGCATAGAGCACGTCTCGTAGGATGATGGGGGATGTTTCGCCCTTGTCATTGGGGATCTCCACCCTTAGGTTCCCGCGTCCGGTTGCCATGAAGGTTCCGCCGTCCGCCGCAGTGATGGGTTCAGGAGTGATACTGACGAAATCCTCCATTTCTTCTTTGTAGGGCGACATGTGATGGCTAGCCCCGGTGTCGATGCAAGTTGTCATCAGGTCTCGGGATTCCCCACGACAAGCGGCAAGTGCGGAAGAGGTGAGGGTGGCCGTGAATCCGACAGGCTCGGTCGTGCTAGCAGAATTGGCGGCGGTACCTCCTTTCGCACCTTTCGGTCCACTTCTTCCTCCCCCTTGATCTTTGCCTTGATCGGGATTGAAACCACCACCGCCTGGCTGTCGGCATTCTGATTTCCGATGACCCTTCCTTCCACAATTATAGCATTTGCCCTTGATCTTCTGCGACGAGGCCGACGAGACCTCCGTATTTGGATGCGAGTAAAGGGCCGAAGATGTGGGTTCGGTGGCGGTGCGTTTTCTCGAAGATGAGACCTGCTCGTTCCGCAACTGATCGTTCTCCCATTCATCAAGGACGAGAGAGGCGAGTCGATCGGGTCGAATGTCCTGCCCAAGGATGCGCGCGGCGCCAGTGATGCTTGAGACAAAAGACCGATACGAAAGGGGAAGTGAAGCGGCGAGGATCGGTAGGTATTCGGAATCCGGGAGACTAACCCCCATTCCTGCTAACTCCTCTTTCAACTTCTCCATTGCATCTAGATGTGCTCGCAGATCCCCGCCATCACGACATCTCATCTCGGTCAGTCGACGACGCTTGTCGATCTTGACCATATCGGGCTTGTCCTCGAACTCCTGGCACATATACTTCCAGGCTTCAGCAACCGAGGTAAGTCTTCGTGATTGGATTTTGAGTAAGAGGGAGTCGCTGATCGTGCTGTAGATCTGTTGCTGAACCGTATATTCATCCCGTTCCCAGTTTGCGAGAATGTCGAGTGCATTTTCGAGTTCAAAGGCATCGGACATGGAAATCGGAGTGTCTTCCGAAAGTGGGGATGGAACAGTCGGCCTTAAGCTGGATCCGTCGAGATGAGGTACCAGTCCTCGTGCGCCAACAGCGGTACGAAGGCGGGTTTTGTAAATAACCCAGTTCGTGCCATCATTGGCTAGCTTCGGAACATTGTAGAAGTTCTGGCTGGACGACATTGACGAATCAGCAGGGCCCATAACCTGTCAGAGTTTACGAGGCCGACTAATAGAAGCGCGAGCAAACGAGTGACTCAGTGCGTGTGGACAACGACTGATATATATGGTAAGTACCTAATAGAAGCGCGAGCAAACGAGTGACTATGATAAGTCAGTAAAAGGTCTACGAAAGTATGAATGGTATAGTAGCTCACCTCAGTGCGTGTGGACAACGACTGAGGTGCTCGATAACGACAAACGTATGGTAACGATAGTGTGTTCGGAGTGTGAATAGGAACTGTATAGTACCAAGGCATCAACTCCGCAAGGTAACATATCCAAGTGAGTCCGTAAAAGGAAACTGGTAACATATGACGTAATAGTCCATTTGAAGTCGAAAACATACCGCTGTGCCTTCGTGCACGTTTGTCGCTACGGCAGATCTCAACAAGGCGCCCTGTTATGAGTGTTTGGTACAGCGCTGGTAGATTGCCGCCTGCGGGCGAAGCGGGGAGTTTGTGTCCCGCCGCTTCTGATGATGTCCTCGCCCCACCCAATCCCACGGGGCTGCGGACATCCATTGAACATTCTACGCCGCCCAGTTCGAGCTCTTCCCATCTCTCGCGAACCCACTGCCGCTTCTATCCACGACTCTGCGTGCCGGGATGCTGCCGACTCCTTCTATATAAGCGTTTGGCGAGCCCTCATGCTCTTCGCCCAGCACAGCTGACTATAGCACACCTTCACACCCTCCTTACCATGATCGTCACCAGTCCCGCCGACTTTGCCTCCACCTCGTTCGATTACCTTATCGTTGGTGGAGGGACCGCAGGAATCGTGCTTGCCGCACGGTGCGCACAGGTCATCCGCGCACCTAAACTCGCCAATGTTGACGTGTGTCGTCCCCCAGCCTCTCCGAGGACCTCGACATCGTCGTCGGCGTCATCGAGGCCGGAGACTACTTGCCCGACATGCCAGAGATAAACGTCCCCGGCATGGTGGGTAAGAGCCTCGGAAACCCCCAGATCGATTGGTCTTTCGTGACCGTACCCCAGCCCGCCGCCAATGATCGCCAGATTTTTGAGCCAAGGCGTGTTCCCCTCCTGCTCCCCCTTCCGTTGAAGCACTGATCGCACCCTTATGGTGCTTTGCAGAGGCAAGGTCGTCGGAGGGTCCTCTGCCGTATGTCCGCTTATTCAAGGCGTCTTTTGTATTGCTGATCCACCCTTAGCTCAACTTTATGGCCTCGGGAAGGTAAGGTTCTTCCCATCCAGCCTATTCTCGACCGAATGATAGCTTGATGGTGTACATAACTCAGAGCGTCCGCTGAGGAGTATAACGGTAAGTTTGCCGAGATGCGACGATCACACTGTGTTCTGATGGCCCCCGATCAGCTCTCGAGACTCTCGGAATCTCAGGATGGAACTGGGAGGAGCTTCTCAAGTATTTCAAAAAGGTCGTCTCTGCGCCGTCTGTGACTCGAGAGCAGGACCTGATCCCCGTTTCTTTTTATTTACCCGCAGTCCGAGAAGTTCACAAAGCCTTCGGCGGCCGTCGTGAAGACCTACCACGCGGGCTACGACTACGATTTTCACGGTAAAGATGGCCCTTTGCAGAAGTCCTATCCGCACTGGTTCAACGATTACCACGTCGCCTTTTTGGACACGCTGGACAAGCTGGGGGTGCCGATCAATACGGACAACGTGTGTTTCGCCTTGCAGTGCCTTCCTCTCTCGGACGCGATCTCATAGCCATGTTATTATAGGGCCGCGGATACAACGCTGGAACGTTCACCGGCGCCTTCTCCATCGACCCCGTCACCGCCGCCCGCAGCCACGCCGGCACGGTGAGTCGACTCTCGCTGCATGCTGTCTTCTCGCACTCAAACGCTCCAAGGCCTATTATGCCCCCAATGCGGACAGGAAGAACCTTGTGCTCCTCACAGGGGCTCAGGCTACCCGCGTGCTTCTCCAGCCTGGAACTGCCGGCGATTTCCAGGCCACCGGCATCGAGTTCACGAAGGGCAGTGAGACGTTCACGGCCAGGTCCAAGTTGGAAGTTATTTTGTCCGCGGGTGAGCGAGCGCCATTCCGATTAGGTTAAACTCGATATGCTCAAACGGCCTGCGACCAGGATCTTTCCAGACCCCACAGTTGCTCGAGCTGTCCGGTGAGCCAGCGTGCGGATTGACAGCGGGACACGCTGCTCATTGATGGGTCGGTTGTGGCAGGCATTGGATTGAGCAGTGTCTTGGAAAAGCACGGCATCAAACAAGTTCTCGACCTCCCCGTCGGGGAGAATTTGCGTGCGCAAGCCTTTTATTTCTCACCTCGCAGTCGTTGCTGAAGCCGCTTCTTTCTTTGTTCATGGTATCGCCGGGCGGGTAGAGGTGCGCATGCACCACTGCATTTACCATGTGCTCTGACGTAGTATTTATCCTCAGGACCACCCTTGGGTCCCAGCCGTGTTCGAAGTCTCCAAGGAGGTTGAGACCATGGACATTTTACAAGACCCAGAGAGCCTTGCTCAGCAACTCAAGATTTAGTATGTGGACAGCTGCCAGATCTCGCTTTTGGTGCGATGTCTCATCGTTCCCGTCTGGGTCTCCAGCCAGGAGCAGCAAGGCGGCATGCTTTCATCGATGTTCTCTGCATACTCCTTCGTGCCGCTCCGCACCTTGAACAGTCCGACCGATTACGCCGAGTGGATGGGCCGTCTCGAAAAGGACACCAGCCTGACAGACACTCCCGCGCACCGCAAGCAGCTGTCCCTCCTGAAGCACTGGTTCTCCGACACGAAACAAGCCCAAGTCGAGTACGCCCACCTCTCTCTCTCCTCTCGCCCTTAACGCCGCACGCTGACCCCTTCCGCCCGCGCGCAGATTCATCCAGCTCCCGGGCTTCTTCTCCGTCGGCCCGCTCAAGCCCAAGGACGGCTGTCGCTTCCACACGCTCATGATCACGCTCCTGCACCCGCTCTCGCGCGGCTCGGTGCACATCACCTCAGCCGACCCCACCGCGCGCCCGGACATCGACCCGGCGTACTTCAAGAACCCGCTCGACCTCGACGTGATGGTCCGCAGCGTCCGCTTTGCGCAGAAGATCGTGGCCACCCCACCGTATGCGGCCGTGCGCGCGACGCCGTACGACCCGCCCGCGGAGGCGGAGAGCGACGCGGCCGTGCGCGAGTGGTGCAGGACGCGCGTCGAGCCGCTGTACCACCCCATCGGCACGGCGTCGATGCTGCCAAAGGCGGACGGCGGCGTCGTCGATGCCTCCCTGAAGGTGTACGGGACGAAGAACCTGCGCGTCGTAAGTCCACTTTCGTCGCGGCGCGCGCTTTCCCTCGGATGTTGAATTGCGTTTCTGCAGGTCGACGCGTCAATCATTCCGCTCGTGCGTATACCTCCCTGTGCGACACCCGCAGCGCGCGCCTCTTACCTTTACCTCTACCTCCTTGCGCAGCAACTTTCGGCCCACATCCAGTCTACCGTATACGCCATCGCCGAGAAGGTGCGGACCTGTGGCTGCCGCCTGTTCCTCGCGGCTAGACCGTGTCGCGTGCTGATCGTTTCTTCTATTCGTAGGCCGCAGACATCATCAAGGCCAGCCGTGCCTAATTGGGCGTCTCGGCCGCCTAGAACTCGTTTGTCAACAAGTGAGGTGATTCCGTTGTATGATTACCTGGTGCGTTTGAACCGGTGTAGGCAAGTCGCTAAAGAATGTTGCTGTGCTCACTGTCCGTGTCATTGTAACTTCGTTGTCATGTGCAATCAATCGAGTCGGACTTATTCTTCCATGGTGATGGATGACTGAAAGTGAAGCTACTATTACCGGAGTGGTGTTCGTCAAGGCCATTCTATCAGAAGCTTCAGCTTGTCACCTTTTTCGTTGCTTTCTGCACGAGTGGCTGGCAGCTGCTATATCGTTTCCTCTATCACTTAATGCAGCCGGTCAGAAGGTGTGCTGTGGAAGGAGCCCGTCCAAGTGAGTATCACTTTTGAGTGTTGATTGTGATTTGTTACCGTACGTAAATAACATCGCTTGTTAAAAATAAAATAAAATAAAATAACTTATGATCTGTGCAGGCAGTCTAGGATGTGGATGGACCCACTCCATTCCGAGGTGCCCTAGCCCCTGGGATGCTGAAGTTCTCCATCCAGAGCTCTGGAGATCTTGACACTCATTGCTGGGAAGGCGTGCCTTGTGCCGTCGCTGTCCATCAACATGCCAGTCGCGGCCCTAGAAGGTGTGGGAATCAAACGGTTGCACGTCACGTTTCGATGTTCTACGCGCCTACTGCAACCACCGTACATATGTGCACCCTCCCCTGCCCATT
Organism: Heterobasidion parviporum; assembly: GCA_002994785.1. Lineage (NCBI taxonomy): Eukaryota > Fungi > Basidiomycota > Agaricomycetes > Russulales > Bondarzewiaceae > Heterobasidion > Heterobasidion parviporum. Next base: position 278,377 of record PDUQ01000018.1, read on the forward strand.
GATGCGCATTTTACACCCCAGCATCGTGCTTTGCCCATCGCACCGTCCGGGTTTCTCTTGATTGTCAGCTGTCGACAACGCGACATGTCTTACCTTTTCGCGCTATCTCTGTTTCTCGCGCCTGCACTCGGAGCACTCTACACAAACCCGTCGCAGCTCCCTGGCAAGTCGGATTACGATTACATCGTAGTTGGTGGTGAGTCCGTGTCTCCATCGCCCCCACTGATACTGATGAGCTACCGGTCCGGGCCTCTTGCCAGGCGGCGCTGGCGGAGGCGTTATAGCGAATCGTTTGACAGAAGATATTCGCACGAAGGTTCTTCTAATAGAGGCAGGCTCAAGGCAAGCTCCCGTGCATCTTTTTCGTTTCGCGTTCTCATCTTGTGTCCATGCGAAAATTGAACTTAGCGACTATCAGAACCTAAACATCAGGGTCCCGGGATTTGCTAGTAGGCTGGGGGGCTCACAATTCGCAAGTCGTTTCATTACGCACGCCGAGCGATTCTCATTATGATAATGATGGGCTAGGACTGGAATTTTACGACTGCTGCGCAGCCGGGGCTGAATGGTCGCACAATTCCGTACACGCGGGGCCATGTCCTAGGCGGATCCACGTCAATTAGTACTTTTTTTTTTGTCTCCTGAAAGGCTGCCAGGTGCTTATTCGAGCCTCGAATAGACTACATGGCCTATACCAGAGGTTCAAAGGACGACTGGGATCGCTGGGCGAACGTGACTGGGGACGACGGGTGGTCTTGGGACTCGGTGCAGCCCTATGTGAGAAAGGTATGTGTTGTTCTATAGATCCTGCGTTAGCGAGCTCGGTCTTATCTGCACTTCAGATGGAGAGGCTCGTGCCCCCCGCCGATCATCATAACACCACTGGCGAGATAGATCCGTCTATCCATGGCCATCACGGTGAGTTGCAGTCCCTCGGTAGGTTTTGAAGATTATCTCAATCCGTTCATTGTAGGACCTGTGGGTGTCAGCCTACCTGGGTACGCCCTTCCGACGGATCCTCGAGTGCTCAACGCTTCCCTCGAGCTGTCGGCAGAATTTCCTTTCAACCTCGATGGCAACTCGGGGAATACCATAGGCATCAGTAAGCAATGATAGGCATCTTATATGTATCGGAATTTCATCACTTGTGCAGGCTGGTTCTAGTTCACGGTACGACACAGGAGAACGTACTCCAATCCTTATCGTTTCTCATATCATGTAGGTTGCAGATGGCGAACGCGTCAATTCGGCTACGGCGTACATCGCGCCAGCGCTTCGTCGCCCGAATCTCGATGTCTTGGTCAACACCCAAGTTACCAAGGTCATTCGCACAGGCATGCAGTCAGGGAAGGCGGTCTTCCGAGGGGTGCAGCTCGCGCAGAACGCGTCCAGTGCGTGTTCTTTTTCTTCTTCGCGTGTGCAGAACATCATGCGTCTGTCTTTAAATAGGCCGAGTTTACACGTTGAACGCACATAAGGAGGTGGTGCTCTCCGCAGGCGCGATCATGACGCCCCACATCTGTATGATTTTGAACATCGTCGATTTGTCGATTTTGAGCTGATTGAGTGTGGTGGCTTCTATAGTACTTCTGTCTGGTGTCGGGGATGGTTCGTTGCTATCCTCACTCGGTATTGAAACGATCGTGGACCTGCCTGATGTAGGCCAGAACTTGCAGGTACGAGTCATGATGCAATAGTGCAATATAGGCTCGTGCCGACATATTGACTACAGGATCATCCTCTGGTGTCGTCGTCATACACCGTCAACTCAACGAACACCCTCGACAATCTGACAGCAAACGCGACGTTGCTTGCAGAACAGCTACAGCAATGGGAGAGCACCCGCACCGGCGAGCTGGTTATCGGACCGAGCAACCAAGTGGGCTGGTTGAGACTACCCGGCAATTCGTCGATCTTCGAATCTGCGGTAGATCCGAGCGCTGGCCCTACTTCCGCCCATTACCAACTATTCTTTTCGGTAAGCAGTGATCCTGTTTTCTCTAGTGACTTGTGCCCGTCTCATGTAATCGTGCCGCTTCCAGGATAGCTTCATATCCTTTTCAGAACCTCCGCCGCCTGGCGGCCATTTCCTTACCATATTCACCAATCTCATCTCCCCCTCGGCACGTAAGCCACGCTTACTCCCTAGGACCATTTCCCTGCTCTAACGTCAGGTCTACAAGGCGGCAATGTCACGTTGGCCTCGAAAGATCCCTTTGAGTATCCTGTCATACAACCGAACTTCTTTAGTACCGACTTCGACATATTCACCATCCGCGAATCCATCAAGGCCGCGCGTAGATACTTGTCGGCGCCTGCATGGAACGACTGGATCTTGGAAGAGTTCGGATCTTTTGTCCAAGCGCAGACGGACGCGAAGATCGAGCAGTATGCGAGGAACTCTGCCTTTACCGTATTTCACATGTGTGGGACGTCGGCCATGGGTAGAACGGGGAGCGTCGGGAGAGGAAGCGGGGCGCTCAATGCGGACTTGACCGTGAAAGGGACTGTGGGTCTGAGGGTCGTGGACGCGTCCGCATTCGTGAGTCCACGCCGCAGTCGGTGCGACCATTCATGGGGCTGATTTTCCTGGAAGCCGTTTATACCATCTGGACACACGCAAGTGCCGGTGTATATCCTCGCCGAGCGTGCCGCCGATTTGATCAAGCACGCCCACGCCTGTAAGCCCCAATCGATCCTCCCGTGCCTTGAATGAACTGTAGCTTGCAACACAGAATATATTCAGCAAGATGCCGTCATCGAGACCAACTCTGCTTATTTTACCTGTTTTGTGTACTCGTACATACCTCGTGTGTCTCAGCGTAATCATGATGCTATTCATCACATATTCTCAGGCGCGGCATCGGGAAGTCGTCTACTGACTCCGAGCCTCAGGTAAGGTTCTAGCGTTTATGCCTTTATCCCGCATTCTAAAAGGGCTTGGAACCAGGCTCCTGTGATCAGCCGTTGTGAAAGCGCCAGGACCCATCGGGCGCCAGTTAGGTGCGGAGATAGAGCACCCTGTTGCGAATGCAATGTTCGTGTGAGTGCGTTCTTGGGCGCTGTCTGTGTCGTTCTTTTCATCGATGCGTCAGACAGGTGCTCTCGCATGAGCAACAGCCTCTATGGCCCTGTAAGCTTGAGATTTGGCGGTTCCTCACGAGTGACTCGGATACGGTCACAGCGCATCAGGATACTATTCTATCTCGAGGTGAGCAAATGTGATTTGATGAAGGGACCAAGACTGAAGCCCGTGGACATGGCTGGCGTCAAGTCATGTGGAGAGCGGGGAAGGCTGACAATCTGGCCTGACGAATGCGCGGATAGCATGTTTGGCTGTAGTCTCCATCTGATGGAACCTTTATGGGACTCCCAAATACTAACTCTGGCCGGGATGCGAGGATAAAAGACCTTGCAGTCGAAAAACCTCACGTAAGCATCCACGCAAACGCCATGGAGCCTTGTCCCATCAGCCTCTACGATATTCTTCTCCCTGATGTGTACTTGGGCATAGGGCACGTCAATCCCGAACGACCGTTTTGCAAGGTCATAGACGCAGACGACGGCATACTTTCTGTCCGGACCATCCTCTGGAGCGGTCTGCTTGCGGATGCGACACGCGCTGCGTCTTGCCTCCTCTTGTCAGGTCAAGCCTATCGAGCCCCTGGGAACCCAACCGCGGTTCATGTTTGCATCTTGGCGGACAGTAGTTACACGTACTATGTGTACGAAGTAGCGGCATTTCTTCTTGGATGGACGGTAGGTGGCACGCATGACGCATCTTTGCCGAAATCTCTGAAACGCTGTATAGCCGGTCCTACTATCCACAAGGAATAGCATCGCCGCTCTGGAGCATCTCATACGAACCTCGGATGCTAACATGATTCTAGTTGACGACAGGTATCGCCACCTTGCTCAAGAAATGAAGGATTCCCTTCCCGACTTGCTTGTGATTCAGATGCCTTACGAACGCCGTGCCGGCAGCGAGCTGATACCATTTGTAAGACCCGCTTCCACAGCTCAGGGTACCTCGAAAGAACTGGACCGGCCCGTCGTCTACATACACACCTCTGGGTCCACGGGTACGTTCGCTTGCGAATAGCTTTAACAGGATCTGAGACATTCGCATCTAGGGTTCCCGAAACTCATACCAATCACACATCAAGGCTTGATCAGCGGGGCGAGAAGTATCTCTGGCGATTTGTATGTCGGCGACACAGTGTACGGCCCTCTGCCGTTGGCTCACGTTCGTTTCTTTCTATCCTTCGATATAGTTTATGCATTCTGATTTACCTTCTAAAGGGTCTTGGTGCGTTTCTATACATCATGTGGCCTCTTGGGAGCGGTGTCTTGCCCACGTTCGTGTCCACGAAGTCCCCGATCACGAGAGAAAGTGTCGTTCGCCACCTGGAGCTTCTGGAGCCGTGTATCGCATTTCTCGCTCCTGCAATCTTGGAGGAGATTTTCCTCGCAGGCGAGTCTGGTATCCGGGTTTTGTCGCGAGCGAAGAGGGTGATGTATGGCGGCGCGCCTTTGCGGCGCTCCTGCGGCGACGCACTCGTTAGCCACGGTGTATCCTTGATAACATGTTACGGGATGTGAGGATCTATTGTATCGTGGTATCTTGGAAGGCATACTGATGATACAGATTTTTAGGACTGAAATCAACAGCATTGGGACGATGGACTTTCCGTCAATGAATGTCCGAGAGGATTGGATGTATATTCGATTCCACGACAATTACAATCTTCACTTCCTCCCTGTAGACGATGATCCTCAAGTAAGAGAACTCATTGTTTCAGTAAGATTTCGCGACTCTTTCTATCTTCGTGGTGGTGACAATATCTGTTTTCCATAGCCCGGTCGCGATGCCTCCCCTGCAATCATGAACCACGCAGACCCTGTAGGGTTTGCGACAAACGACCTTTGGTCTCCCCATCCGACCATATCAGGTTAGTTGGATTCTTCGTTAATTTTCTTCTTGAGTCTGACCCTCACCGAATAGGTCTATGGAAACATGTCGGGCGAAGGGACTCTGTCGCAAGTATCAAATTTCTTTTGGAAGATCAATTCGATTGACGCAATCGATAGATTGTATTGAGCAACGGGGAAAAGACTGACACAAAGCAGATTGGTCAGTGTCTGTCCCTAGCGACGTTTGATGCGTAGTATACTGAACAGTTGGATTTCCAAGAGAATCTTCTGCTCAAGGACCCTCATATCTCGCGCGTCGTTGTTTTCGGATCTGGCCACTTCCTCAACGGCGTTATTTTGGAACCCGCCGAAACCGGAGGGACTGAATTCGAGTTCCTGAACAAGATATGGCCAACGGTCGTGCACGCGAATGAGATAGTACCGAAACATTCTCGGTTACTCCGTGAGATGGTCTTGGTGCGATCTGACGTGAAGCCGATAGTTCTTACCGACAAGGGTTCCGTCAAAACTAATGAAACCCTTCGCCTGTATTCAAGCGAGATCGAGGAGGCGTATTCTAGGCTGGAGATCGACAGCCAAGCCCCCGTACCTGTCCCCAAGACCTTAGATCACGCCCATCTCCTAGTCTTCGTCAAGACTGTTGTCTTGGAAGCTCTAGGGCGTAATATCAACGAGCGTGGTAACCTTTTTGACAATGGTGAGTGTTAAGCACTCCGTATACACCACGGCCTCATTCTGGCCAATAGGTGCCGACTCGCTGCATGCGATTCAGATTCGCTCTGCGCTTATGGCCATCGTGCGACGTACCTCGACGGCGACGGATCCCGTGTCGTCCTTACTGGTCTATGAGAACCCCACCATCGAGGATTTGACATCCTTTCTCTTGCGTCGTGTCTCAGGGAATGCCGATACGGACGCCGCTGAGGACCGATGCCTTCATATTTCTCGCCTCGTTGATCGATTTTCTTCTAATTTTCCTCGTCACGTCCCAGTGGCCACCACCCCGCATGACCCACACATGTTTTCTTTTCTCATTACAGGAACTACGGGATCGCTGGGTAGTCATGTTCTGGCATCGCTTGCTCAGCGATCCGATGTGCACAAAGTTTATTGCTTTAACAGGCCTGCAGATGGTTTAGACCCGATACAGAGGCAGCAAAATGCATTTACAATTCGGGGGATCGATCATACCATTCTTAATGAAGCCGCGGCCAAAATCGAGATAATGTACATCGACCTATCCTCGCCTGACTTAGGACTTGAAGGTACTGTCCTAGAAAGGGTGAGTGCATAGTTGTTGTGAGTATTTCTTTCACCTGAGCTCGAACCCATCACACGTCTAGATTCGGTCGGACGTGACGCACATCGTGCATCTGGCCTGGCAGATGAACTTTAACGTCACGGTGGACAACTTTGAGCGCACGCAAATAGCAGGCGTCCGTCATCTAATCGACCTCGCGCTTTCCTCGCGTCGGACCTGCCCACCCAAGTTCATTTTTGTCTCGTCAATCGCTGCGGCGCTGGGCTTTCAGGGAGATGGACCCATCCCCGAGAGAGCAATGGACAACCCGGAGGTGGTGAAGAAAGAATCGGGATACGGGCAAGCGAAGTACGTGGTCGAAAGGGTTATTGACAATGCAGCGAGGGAGACTGGGCTTGCGGCAACGGTCATCCGGTGTGGACAGCTGTCCGGATCAAGCATCAGCGGTGCATGGAATATGGCCGAATACATCCCAATTCTGCTTCTGTCGAGCGTCGAAAGCGGGGTGGTGCCCGCGCAGTTTCCGGTGAGCGTACGAAGCAGTTGGCAGAGCCGGGGCTTACTGATGCGGATCGCGCGCAGAGCATCCGTTGGGTCCCCATAGACGTCGCCGCGGATGTCGTGGTGGACCTCTGCGTTATCGACCGGGAGGGCGTCTCGGCGCCGTTTTTGACGACGTACTGGCACGTCGAGAATGTGACGGAAACGCCGTGGACGGAGGTCGTCGAATGGGTGATGAAGCATACGAATCGGGTAGTGCGGCCCATCGGAACTGTGGAATGGATTGACATGGTGAAGCGCGCGGCGACGCGGGTGGGGGCCGAGGGCGTGCCGATTCCTGCGGTGAAGCTAGTCGACTTTTACGACCGGTTTACGGGCAGCGAGGCGAGGACACTCGACGTCACGAAGACTCTGGAGGCGTCAATGCGCCTTAGGGAGCTTGGCAGCGTCGTTCCATTCCTATCCAAATACGTTGACTTTATCTTGTCACACAAGCACGATTGAGTCAGTGACAAAGGGTCGTGCGCACCACGATGAAGTGTTTCTGTATGGCAGCAGCCGTCGTCTTGAACAGCACCCTGTAGTTCAATCGCCTTGGTGTGTTTTCTCTCGGACCCACTACGGTTATTCCATTCGCTATGACACAGCAATCACTCTTTTCGCATCCATTTTACTCCATTCTCCGTTTTCTGTACAGGCACATGTTCCAGAGCAAAACGGACTCTTCACAGTAATGAATGGAAGATCGAACACCTCACGGTGGCACTAGAAGGACCCAGACTTAGGCTGTAGCGCGGAAGACCATCCGACTCTATGTAAGTTGTGCACGTGGCCATGGGAACGTCTGAGCTGCCGGTGAGAGACAAGACACCGGCAGCGCTCAGCTAGCGCAGCTTCGTCGCCTCCTGTGTGCCCCAGTTTTCGGTCTCAGTCACTGATAGAACACTGATGATGCCCCTCGAATGGAAGTATTCTTCACACAGTGTCTTCCTCAGCTTCAGCGCTACGCTGTGGCCCATCGCGTTCTCGACGGCTCGTTCTGACCAGCACCGTGGGCTCTTCCTGCCTCCGAGTCTCCGCGTTCCATTCAAGCCATGACCGTCTCCTCTTCTCTCCTTCATCTCGATACCCTTCTCTTGTCTCCACCCCTTCCATTATGGACACTCCTCAACCTGAAACCCAGCCTCAAGCGGAACCAGATAGCGTCCCCTCCGCCCAGGAGAAGCCTGCCATGCCCGCTCGCGTCGACGGCGGCTTTCGCGCCTGGCTCACCATCCTCGGCGGGTGTGCCTCCATATCCTTTTCGTTGCCGCCCTCCCACTAACCCCATCTCTCCCGCTCTAGCTGGATCTGCCTCTTCTGTACCTTTGGCTACTCCAACGCGTTCGGAGTCTACCAGGACCTCTACACCCGCGATGGCGCCGCCACCGCGTCCAGAATCAGCTGGATCGGCTCCGTCCAGCTCTTCTTCTTGGTCGGCATGGGCCTGCCCGCGGGCAAGCTCTTGGACATGGGCTACTTCAGGCAAACCATCCTCGCGGGCTCTTTGCTTTATGTCTTTTCGTCAGTCTCGACTTTTTGCTTGTGGATGGGAGCGCCTCTGACGCGCCCTCCTCTTCCAGCCTCTTCATGCTGTCCCTTGCCCACGTCGACAAATACTACCAGATATTTTTGTCCCAAGGTCTGGGCATGGGAATTGGCGGCGGCCTCATCTACCTCCCGGCCGTCGCCATCCAGGCCCATCACTGGCAAGCACGGCGCGCTTTTGCGATCGGCATCGTCTTCACCGGTATGCAGAGGCCACCGTTTCTTTGTGCCTCTGCTCATCCCCATGCGCTCGCGCGGTGGTTCAGGCGGATCCGTCGGGGGCATCATCTTCCCGATCATGCTGAACCAGCTGTTCCACAACTCTGTGGGGTTTGCGTGGGGTGTCCGCGCTTCCGCATTCCTCATCCTCGGCTTGCTGGTCATTGCGAACCTGATCATGAGCCCTCGCCCTCCCAGTGCCGGAAAGCCTCCAGGTGGGCAACCAGCGCCGAGCGGTTTGGCGGGAATGGCCAAAGACGTTCCATTTCTATTGGTCATATTCGGGTGAGCCGTTCGAAGCGACTGTCCCTTGGTGCACGGTTTTCAAGACAAACACGACAGGGCGTTTTGCGTCAACTGGGGTCTCTTTTTCCCGTGTGAGTAGTTCTGCGCCGTCTAGACGTTGATCGTGGCGCTGACAACACATCAGACTTTTACATCCAACTATATTCTATCCTCCACGGCGCCGGTGTCACTTTCTCCTTCTACACGGTAGGTTTCACTGGGCTCACATCATCCCAGGTTATTTAACCCGCCGTCGTTCGCAGCTAGCGATCATGAACGGAGCCTCGATTCTGGGCCGGACGATCCCCAATTTTCTGGCTGACATTGTTGGCCCGTTCAACAACTTCGTCCCGGCCTGTCTGGGGCCAGGGATCATGCTCTTTGCGCTGTTGGGGATCCGATCGACGGCGGGGATCGTGGTGTTCGTGATCATTTATGGCTTTTTCACAGGCGCATGTGCGTACGAGTGCCTCTGTTCTATCCTGATTTCGATGTTGTTTCTGAATTCGAGCGTTCGTTCTGGTGCAGTCGTTTCCCTTCTCGCGCCAACGATCGCGACGCTGACCGCGAATAAGGGCGAGATCGGGTGCGTGCGTTCATGCGGGATTCAGGTGCTCGATCGGGGTGGGCTGACGCTGCGCCAGCCTGCGGATGGGCGTCGCCTTCTTCCTAACCTCGTTTGGATCTCTGCTCGGCACGCCTGTGCAGGGCGCTCTGTTGGGGACCACCTTCCCGTGGTCGCGGCCCATCGTCTTCAGTGCGGTGAGCAACGCGATTGATCCGGGCACCGTGTCGTTGATGCTGATCGTGGGTCCGGGGCCCGTACAGGTGATGTCGGTCGCGGGGGCTGTGGCTGTAGGCACGGCGCGGCAGATGGTCGCGCGGCGCAAAGGAAGTCAGGTGGTCTAGCGCTCGCGGGCCTGCATAGGTGTGCATTCTGCTTGCCAGCGCTCTCCGCGCCTCTGAATACCCTATGCCCTGCGCGTCGAATTATACCCGTGCACATACCTCTCTCTTGTTTCGAATGTATATATACACACCTGCGCCCATGCGATAGCGAACTCCACCCCGTGGCCTTTCCCGACCTGTTGATTTTCGACGCGATAACCCGCGCGCGGGCGGAGGGCGTGATGCGAGCGGTTGGATGTTGGATATGGAAATGGGATGCTTCGCGGGCGCTGATGGAGGGCTGTGGGGTCCGAATGCGCCTTGGACTACATCCGGACGTCAGGCACGGGCTTGGATAGATGGGAGATATTGCTTTGGGGGATTTGTTACCGTTGTGCGAGATCTGGTCAGTGCCGCCGCCGCCGTGGTCAGAGTTTGATGTTCCTCAGTGTACAGCGCGTGTGAGCTGAGGGTGGTGTGCATCGGATGGGCTGACAGGCGATTGAGCGCTGATTAGGCCTTCCGTGGCTCGATTGGCGTCAGGTTCGGGTAAGTTTACCGGGAAAATGTCCTCTCCATCGATCTACACCCACCTCCTTGTCAAACCAATCTCATAGGGTAACTAACGGGCCCAACTGGATCAGCGTGGACTTCATAATCACTTTCTGGCTGGCAATCATCTGTCGTGCTGGACACGGTGGCAGCGCGATACGCGGGGCTCGAGCGGCCGAATGGGGCTCTGCGGTAGGCTGCGGTGATTTTTGTGAGGCGGAAACACCCTTGCGCCTTGCTCCACCATCAGAGCTTCCAATCTCCTGTCTTGCCTGTTCCGTTCGGCTGTCTTTCGTTTGCATATGCCCGCGGACCCGACGAAGGCAATGTGATGGATACCAAGCACCGAGATACCAAGCGCCAAGTATCAGCAGCTCGACCAGGCGCAGGAGAAGAACGAGATGGTCATCCAATCGTCGCTTCTGAATTGCGGGCTGGCTTCACTGAGGATGTTTGAGAGCTCGTGGGTGATAAATCTGTATTTTTATCGAAATCACCTTGTTCATGTGGGTGTCTTGAAGACCAAACTCACTCGTAAGTCGTGACGTCTAAATGACCGATGAGCAACTCTTCACAATCTCCACCGCCCACGCGGCGTGTGTAGACAACCTGATCAGCGCCTCCAGTCTCTCACATGTCGACGTCGGCACGATCGTGTGTATACCCGAGGTGAGTGATACACCCATGGCTCTGTATTCGTGACTACATCTCTTAGAGAGGCAAGGGACAGCCAAGCACTTGTAGCAAGATCCGATCAGAGCAGCATGCTTCCGCTGCAGACGGGAACGGCTCTGTTCTGGCGTTGTCCCCCGTTTGACGCTCAGGACATGCTTTCGGCTCTATTTTACGGAGCTGGTGTACTGAGTCTGTCTTGACACCGGGCTGTTCTGTGGCCGATCCAAAGCTGTCCTCTCGCTTTTCTTTCAATCCAACATCCAACATGGACAGTCCGACGCTTCATGATCATGCAGACGTCCCTTCCGCTGTGTTGTCGGATACGAAGGAACACGCTGACTCGCCTCGTGGTAGGGAGGGCGGCTTGCGCCCTTGGTTGGCAATCATGGGAGGGTACGGACATATATAGTGCATCAATGTCTTGACGTTGGCCTTCATGACTGATTTTCACTGGCAGCTGGATGACTCTGTTCTGCGTGCTGGGCCAGACAAATTCGTTCGGGGTATTCCAAGAGCTCTATACTCGCTCCCATACCGCTTCTGCGTCCAAGAATAGCTGGATCGGTTCATTCCAGCTGTTCTTGACAGTGGCGACAGGCCTCCCAGCTGGAAAGTTGCTCGACATGGGATACTTCAAACCTGTTTTTCTCGCAGGCTCTGTTCTCTACGTCTTTTCGTGCGTGACATTCAGTATTGACCGCTCCGACCAGCTACTTTTTCTGACTGCCACGGCAGTTGTTTCATGCTCTCCCTCGTCCATCTCGACCGGTATTATCAGATTTTTCTCTGCCAAAGCATCGGAATGGGGATCGGAGGCGGACTGCTCTATCTGCCTGCCGTTGCCATTCAAGCTCATCATTGGAAGGATCATAAGGCTTTTGCGATTGGTGTCGTCTTCTCGGGTATGTCCAGTCCATCAGTGTTTTCGGAAGGTCCTGTGCACGATGCTCAAGCGCTCATACGCGATGTTGCGGGCTTCAGGAGCGTCCGCGGGCGGGATCGCTTTCCCTATCATGCTCAATCGGTTGTTTCACGGTTCCGTTGGGTTTGCTTGGGGTGTTCGTGCCAGCGCGTTCCTCATTCTGGGCTTGCTGAGCATAGCAAACTTGGTGATGAGCCCAGGGGACGGTGCGCCAAACAAAGCATCACCGACTACCCCACCTCATCAAGGGATGGAGGGAATTCTCAGAGACATTCCCTATGTGCTCGTCGTTCTGGGGTACGTCCCTGTCTGACCGATAGCACGAGCAGTTTCTGATGATGGGGTCCTCTCAGAGTGTTTTGTATCAATTGGGGCCTCTTCTTTCCGAGTGCGTGGCTTTGCTCCAGTGATGTGTGATGCGAGTGTAATGTGGAAGTCTCTTCCTGTTTGATGGTTCATAGTCTTCTATCTTCAACTCTATGCAACTGTCCACGGCATGGTATCTTCCGTGGCATTCTACACCGTATGCCATCTCAACGCCTCCGCTTCGGAACTGTGATCCCACGGGCTGATCGTTCCTTCCCATTCTAGCAAGCCATGTCGAATGCGTCCTCTATTGTAGGTCGTACTGTCTGCGGATTCTTGGCGGATGCCGTGGGGCCGTTCAACGTCTTCACCCCCGCATGTTTCGGAGTCGCAGTGCTCCTGTTCGGCATGCTTGGAATCAAGGCTACCCCCTCCATCATCGCTTTCGCCGTTTTGTATGGTTTCTGTACGGGTGCATGTGTGTGATCTCGCTCGCGTCCGGGAAAGCGTAGCGCGGGCTGACGCTCTATGACAGACCTGGCGCTGCTCGCACCGATCGTGGCCTCGATGACGGAAGATAAGTCTGAAATAGGGTACGTCGTCTTAGTCGCAGGATTGAGGCAGGCCATGCTGGGGACTGACTTGGGATTACAGTCAGCGGATAGGGTTCGCGTTTTTCGTGACGGCTTTTGGGTCGCTTCTCGGGACTCCAGTGCAGGGCGCGCTCCTTGGAGAACGGTTTGAATGGGATCGGGCGATGATCTTCAGTGGGGTGCGCGCGCACGCTTTGATCACTGTAGTCTTGCGCTGAAGTGCACCGATTTGGTCTTCAGGTGATGTCCTTCATTGGCACATGCTTGGTCGCGATCGCTCGCTTCATTGTCTCGAGGAGGAGGCGCACTCAACTCGTTTAGACTTCCATACGCCCTGCAGCCTACGCCACATCACGCTGAACACCTCGTGCACAAACCTCTCCGAGCTGTCACCCAGAGACTCTTTTCGAGGACCGTCCAGTGTGATGATTGGACATCGGCCCTCCGGCGGAGATGAGTACACGCTCAATCCACGAATCGGCCCGGCCGCTGCGTGCACCGTATCTATGTATCATAGTGTGTATTGTTCCCTAACCCATCCTGTCTCTCTCTTTTCAAAGACAGGCCGAGCGAAAGTATTAGGTTCCCCTTGCTTTGAGCTCGATTCCTTTCTCTCTGATGTTTTCAACCATTCGTACGCGAAGTCAGTATCGTGATAGGACGTGGATGCCTCAGTATGTACTGAGCAAGCTGGCCACCAAGTATACAGCAATTGGCTATCGTCAGAGACGAACCATCGTCGGAGCCAAATTCAAGCAGCGTGCGCGCATGCACCAGCATCAGAACAGTCCCGGCACGAGCCTGTAAGGCACCCTCTCCGCCCACTCCTCCCAATCCCCCTGGAACTTCTCGCGCAGCGCGTCATCCTCGACCCGCGTCCGCCTTATCTGAAAGAACATGATCCAAGAAGCCCATCCAGCGAAGAGCGCCGCGACGCACTGCATCGCGACGGTCTCGAGCCAGCCGCACTCGCGAAGCCAGGACCCAGGGCCAAAGGTGCACAACAGCGTGCCCGACAGCACCATGATGGACCCGACGTAGGCAGGGTGGCGCACGACGGCGTATGCCCCGCTCGTGACCAGCTTGTGCCCGTCGCGGATCGCGAGCTCGAATGTGAACTGTCGGCCCAGTGCGCGATAGCAGACGAGACGGATGAGTGTGCCTGTTACTTGGAGGAGCCAGCCAGCAATATACCACGCGCTCAGACTTGGACGGCGAGCGTATGTGATGGTGGGGTCCTGAGCATCGATACGCTCCAGGAGGGCCTTCGTGTGAAGAATTCTCGGGTTGGCGGTGAAGATGACCACGAATTCGCAGAGGATGGTAGCGAGTAAGAACAACTTAAGATAGGGTCGGTGAATACACGATCAAGTTTGGCACACCAGTCGGCACAAGAGCTGAAGGCAGACAGACCTTGGAACAGCTCAGAGTCCACGTGGGAACGATTCGCGCCCTGACGCCTATGGGATAGTTTTCCGCCTCTGAGCGGGGAGGTGAAGGATTTGGAGCAGTCGTAGAGAGGTGGAAAGAAGCATATCCGGAAGCGAGAAATATCGCTTTGGCGGGAAACATCGTGATATGCGTAGTATGTTTAATCGCACGACGTCGCGCGTCGGCCGAATGTATATAGGCTCGCTTTTATAAACACGTCGCAAAAGATATCACACCATTCGAAGCGAGGCGTCACCAAGTCTGTGGCCATCAGACGGACCGACGCCGGTTCTCTGATAGGCTAGGAGTCAACGTCATGCACGAGGGCGCCCACTTGATAATCAACTGACCAAATTTGGAGGCGCTGGAGAGTCTTAAAGGTGTTATGGACATGGGATCAATCTAGACCGCAAAATGAAACGGCGAGAGGCCTCACGAAGTTCCTACAAAAGTTTCCCGATCAATATACCCTCAAATACGTGAGAAAGATAGATTTTTTCCGCAGCATTTAGAGTAGTCCTAGATCAATAAGTCGGGGGCGAACCTTGATTTAGATGTGAAACTGGACACCTTTCAGAAGTGCACGACTTGATCTAAACGGAGCTCTAACGAGGACCCGCCTCTCGTACAGCTTCGAAAGGGCCAAGGGTCCGAGGCGTACAAGAGGTCGTCTGACACATTCAATAAAGACGCGCACGCACCAAGATTCAAATATGGGTATCCGGAGACCATGTCGTAGGTTGAAGGAGGACCGCCATCGTTGCTGCCTTCGGGAGACTGACCAGAACCGCCACGATGGGCCATAGCTCTCGCACTAAAACATGACTACCTTTCAAGTTTGCGAAAGTGTCACACATTCATCATCGCCAGTTCTCAGGCGAAACGATGAAGGAATACAAAGCCAGGTGAGGGACTGAGGAGAGCCGCAACACTGCTGCGACTCCGACTCGACTAGCACCGAGGAGCGGGCCGCCGCCGCCGCCCTCGCCAAAATGTGACGCATGGCGTGACATGGTGACCCGGCCCTCCATTGAGGGCCTCCTCATCGATGAACCAATGAACGTTCGAAATCATCTATGCCGCCGTGGATACTTTGGAGTGAACTCTGAAACAAAGGTGAGCTTCTGTCATTGTATCTCGCAGGTCAACTTCACAGCGTACATCGTCAGACAGAGAGACAGCAAGTGCTATATTCTCCTGTGTCACAACCCGAAACTACAACAATTCCAATATCAAAACATGAATACATGCACTGCGATGTCAAACCCTTTCACTATAAATACAAATCATCGCCGTCATCTGAGGCGCATCCTTCACTGCTCAGTTGAACGATCAGTACGCCCGCATTGCCTCGCTGCTCAGTCACGACGAGTCCGCGGCTACCCGTAATGCACGATGGAGGCCGCGATGTGAGCGATGTGCCTTTCCTACTGTTCTTGGTACGCATGCCAGCTCACCTTTTCAGCATCTTTTCAACCGCGGGCTTCACCTTCGCAACACCGTTCGAGGCGTGTAAGCCCTTACCTGTGTATCCAGACTCGCTCAGTCAGTACAATATCCCTCTACTTCAATGATGGTAGGGGACCTACCAACGATAAGCTTAATCGTTGCAAAGCCATGGCTCCGCGCCACTGTGATGCTCGCCTCGGCGAACTTGGTCGCTTCCTGGACATATAGCCCATGCAGATCGACGTTGTTTAGTTTCCTGCCCTAATCACCCGATAGCTCGAACCGAGCGAATGTCAGCCGCATAGCATACTCAGGCCACTACCGCCCGCATCTTACGCACCTTGTTACATTCTGCCCCCATCAAAGCAAAGATGGAATAACGATTGGTCAGAATTCGCGCGTGCTGATAACATGCATAGATCTTATTCACCCTTGAAAATGCACTGGGCCGCAGCCATGTTCAGCCTCTCCGCCGTCGCCTTTTCCTCCTCTACCAAAGCTTTGAGCCGCGTCACTTCGCGTCTGTCGCCACGGCTCCGCGCGCGCTGTCTATCTGCCTGTGCTTTCCGCATGCGGCTGTACGCTCTCTCCGCAGGTGCGCGCTGTGCCGCGTTGAAGTCTTGCCGGTTGCCGTCCCTACCTGCAGACACAGTCTCTGGTATGCGGATCTGAAAGACTTCTTCGAGATCATGTGATGTTACTTGAGGTACCACATGCGACAATGGTGCGGATGGAGCCACATCTAGTACACGTGCGGGTACCGTAGCACGGGCGGTCGTCGAAGGCAGAGGAGGCGCATATGTGGGATTCGTGTGAGTTCTCTGTACCCTCGAGCTCCAGTAGCTCGCCGGAGGCCCAGGACGGGCCTGCGCAGGCACCGAATGAGTGCTCTGTACCCCGGAATTGTCTGTCGTCGGCGGACGGTAAGGCGAATACACCGAGGGCATTGAAGCGCTCTGTGGCTTAGCATGATCCGTTCTTGGTCTCTGAGACGTGCTGCCATAGGTCGTCCCGGTTTGCGTGCTTGCGGAGGGGTATCGCGAGCCTTGGGGTGCATTCTCGTAGCTTTCGTCGTCCGCACTGCTACACGCTGTCCACAGACCTACCGCAGTAGCGACGACGGCCAGGGCAGTCAACGAAAGAAAACCCATCTTTGTCTGCTCTTCGCTGTCTGCGCCTCGCAACGTTCGGATTCGACGTAGATGGGATCACACGTCGAGTTTGAGGGAGTGGACGATGGGAACAGGAGGAAAGTGCCGTAAACTCGTGCCGTGATGGTGATTCTTTCTATAGACACATAGACGCTCGAGTCTCGGAGACGCGACCGGTCCTCGTCTCACCTGCTCACATTGTCACCTGCAACGCGCTTTCCAGCAGGTCCTCGGATGCAGATGTCGGCATCAGCACGTTGTCTTCCGTGTGCAGACCCTCTGTTACCTGTAGAATCCAGTCAGCGCCATGTTCACAGATCTCCTTCACATATTCCATGACACTGTAGGACACTGTTCGTTTTCCTCGAGGCCGCTGGAGGATCTCTAGGCGACAGTGCCTGAGATCCTCATCGTCGGCCGCGATGATTTAGACATTAGCCGCTAGCATACGTGCTTAGAGACTCAATGAATACTCCGCGTTTCCTGAAAGTGGCTCGAGCAAAGTAAGAGAATCAGGTCGCGGAGATGATTTGGAAAACGACATAGGATACTTTTCATTGCAAAATCTCTTGACCGCTGCAGTCCGAGTCGGAGAGTCTGGCAAGAACGAAATTCGAGATGGTATGAAACACTGTTCGTGGCATTTCAGTAAATTAACACATAAAAGACTAGGACATGTGGTGCAATGCACACAAAAAGAAAAAAATTCATCTATGCAGACACGGGCAGATCTTGATCATAAAAGGAACAGAAATTGCAGCAGAATCGTATTGGGACAAGATTATGGAGGTGATGAAGCTCCCCTCGTCAAGAGGACAGAGCCCGGCCGCGCTCGCGCATACCATGATCGTCAACGGTAGTGAGTATGCCTGTACGTGGTAACATATTGGTGTCAAATGAAAATGAAAACTATCGTGCAGTCGAGCGCGAGCTGGTAATCATATGTGTGGTATAAAGGTAGTCCAATCCACCGTCTCGTAGGCAGCAGGAGGAAGTGACCTGAGGAAAATAAACGGCTCCACCAATAGTGTCAATCGTGCCACGGTATATAGAGTGCCCGTACACACGAGAAGCAAAGACACAAGTACAGTACACACAACAGCAAATCTTGACTTCGGTGTTCCGCGCTTTGGCGGGGCCAAGAGGCACAAAAGGGCCAGTAATAGATATATCAGCAGCGGAGCGCCCATAAGCACGATAGAGAACAAACGCCATAGATATTGCTCTGTGTGCGACGGAAAATGGGACTGCCATGCGATGCAATGAATCGCGCCAAAGATGATAGCAACCACCAAAGATACCGATAGGATTAGGATGAGTGAAATGAAGCGGGCCAACAACGTATGCTCTTCGCCTTCAGTATCGGTATGTGTGGTGGAATGAAATGCCGCGTAGAATGTGGGGACTCTGAAAATCTGCGTGTCGAAAGATGCGCGCTCCGATAGACCTAGAATACGAAGTAGATCCCATACGTCAGTCAATCTCCCCAACCACCCGCAAATCCGCTTGAAAGCGGAGAGTATGATAGCCAGGACTCTCTGCGCTAGCCTTTTCGTGATCCCTGTGTCGTCACCCGGGGCCTTAGGGTCTTCCTTTTTCACTAAACTCGGAAGTACTTGATGTTTCGACGGCTCTCCTTCCTTGGATTGCGTTTGGGTGTCCTCCGCACGTTTATGCATGACAGCAACGGGACACCGGACATGCAGAGGTTTATTCCACCAGAGTGCGTGCGTCAGGAGGTTAAGAATTGCAAAGGCGAGAGTCGTAACTTCGAGCGGCGTAATTGGCAGACGCTCAACGCCTCTTCCGATGCACTGGAGTATGAACCAGCTCGTCTGGCCGATCGCGACAAATTTTGACAACCAGTCGCCTTTGCCCCTATCCTTGATCTCTTTCTCCGTGATCTTCGGAAAATCGATCTCTTCAGCTTGAACAAGTTGATCAAGGTTGCCAGGACCAAGGGTCTGGATTGCTGTATCCCCTTCGTACAACATAAAGCCTCCCATGATGAGAAAGAACCCATGCGTCTTGGTCCATTTCTTGGCTTTAAAAGTATTGTCAAAGTGTTTGTCGTGATAGGAACCGACGCGTACATACCCTGATGTTTCCTTGCTAATCGACGTGCAGAAACCCACTGTCGCATCGCAAACAGAGTGATGAGCTCCGGTGCCACCAAAGCAAGTATCATCAGCCTCGCGCGACGTTGGAAAACTTTCCAGGTCTCATCTTTGATGCTTGGGATGTTTGGGTGGACAGCAACCCAGATGCAGGAAAGGATGGTCGCAACGCAGGTCCAGATGATGCTCCATATGGTCCTATACTTATGAACACAATCGTAAGATGGGGAAAGTGGGTCGATGGCCGGGGTGGGGATTGCCAAGATGCCGAAGCGGAAGACCACGAAAGCGAATAATAAGACGAGCAGCATCGGAGATGGAGGAGATGTGATAGGAATACTCGAAAAATCGGACGCGAGCACCAAGGTAGAGAGTCAACAGATGGCACGGACACGGTGAAACCGGACTGACGATGGGGAGCGTCTTTTGTACACTATCTCGGCGCGAAGCTGAGTGACTTGTGGTAGCAGCCATAGCCTCGCAGGATGCGGAATAGACCCCAAAAGGCAGTGAAGAGGACTATGGATGGGAATGAAAGTCAGAAATGGGCTAAGATTCATTGAACCTCCGCACATTCACTGTGCGTCAAGTGATTTTGAAGCGATGCTATCCTTTCGCGGCATGGTGGCAAGCAACGAACCAGTCGCATCAAGATCACGTCGGAACAAGCTTCCGCAATGCTGGCATATGTGTCTGCAAGGTTCGTGATACAACGCGAACGACACATACCACCTCGGTTTGCGATCAAAACACGCTGGTACCTGACCTGGAACTGGGACTTCTAACGTGTGTATACAAGGTAAATTCGCGATGGGGTCGTATTCGCCGACCTCGCCCTGGAAGAGAAAGACCACTGAGAATGAAACCTAAACACAAGTCAAAAATACACTCACCTGCTCAATGCACGTAGACTCGACGAAGGAGTCAAAAGATTGAAGGCCACCATAACATGTTTTGCCCTAGAGAAGATTTAGAAAGGAACCACTGAAATTCAGGCCAGTGCGCGGTACGCGGTAATCTTCTTCCTTCGTACATCTTTCATTTCTGTATCCGTTCATCCATTGATCAGAACGCAGATTGCACGAGGTTGCTTGCAGGCTGCTCTAGAAATAACAACACCTGCTGTATTCAATCTGATAGTCTGTAAAGTGCAGGTGAATTCATGGAGCATTCCACAATGAACTTTGAATGAGCGGAATGCATCAGTGGATACTGCACCTTCACGCACGCGCTATACATTGAGAGACTCCGAAGCAAATAGTGTCTTCCTCAGGATTGACGGGAATCAATCACTGCGGTCACATCGATTTCGCTTCCGAACAGGCTCCCACAATGCGTCGGATGCACAGTCACTCAGCAGGGGTCATAGTAGTAGAACGGGATAGCTACTCACCACTTCAGGAAAACATGTGTGTAGCATGCAAAGGCATGTTCACGGGGAGTACATTCGACGTTCAACTTCTAACCCGTTTGAGCTTGAGTGTATCCTGTTTCACGATTGAATGGTCTGACTGCTGTGACTGGAAGTGCACGACGTCGACTCCGCTCACCTGAGGACGAACAAAGTTTTATCTCGAACTTGATGAGCCAAAATTTGGGATCTGGCAAAGATATACAGTACACTGGGCATTGGCTGCAGCGGCCTACTCCAGCGGCTGTTTTGCAGAACCGCCGCATAGCTCTCTGTACGTGAGGCGAGATCGATCGGAGGAAACGCACGATGGTCGCGGGGCCGCCAGCATTGCAGGTGCTCAAGCGCTCATTTCTAGCACAATGATGCCGCGCGTGTTCGAGCTCGGAACTCCCTCGTGTCATCGTAAGCATCTCGAGCTCTCGTCCAGTCGTGGCGGCCCTCAATCATCCTAGCGGTCCACTTTGATTCGTTCTTGAGAGTACATGGCCCGTGGCGGCACTCTTCGGCAAAATATCGAGGTTCAATTTATCCAAAATATAAAGGAGAGCCGCGTCCATGCCTTGGATTGAGTCGAAAGATCTAGCGGTTTTCCACTTGACAAAATGCAGGTACGAGAGCATATCAACTTTTATTCGTCAACGTGTCAAAGCTTGGTGGCACGTGATCGGCAACAAGTCTGCCAGTGTCCTGCCCATTCCTGCCCTCCTGCCTCTGCGTCTACTTACCGCAGTGCAATGCCGCACGATACCTTCTGCATTGCACGCGCGGGTCCGATAAACTCTAAGAGATTTTCTCAAGGCTACTGCTAATCATAAATCATTATGCCCTGTACAATTTCCGCGTGAATTCAGTAAGCTAAGACTCATAATACATTCTACCTATCTATCACGCTGGCCTCCACAATTTCTATTGCCATCTCGCGCCTCACCACTCCGAAAAGCCAGTCAGACGCCCGTTCCACGCCCACCAGATCATCTCGTCGTCCTCGCTCCCGAGCGCCTCGTGCGCACCGAACGCAGGCTCGCCTTGGTCTCGGCCGGTGCACTCCACCAGCACGCCTTCCGTCTTGATTGCCGTCCGCTTCCGCTTGGCGGCACCGGTGTCGCCAGCAGGGTCCATGCCAGACTCGCGCTGGAAGTCCGCGAGCGCTTTGTCGAGGGAGGATGTCAGGTTCTGGCGCGGCTGCCACGCGGGATGCGAGAAGCGGCGCGGCGCGCGGAGGAGGATGTGCGTCTGCGTTGGCGCTGCCACCGTCGAGATTGAGATTTAGTTTCCGTGGATCTGAGGACCCGGACGGGCGAAAGGTGGAATATGGACACTCACCCATCTCGCAGGCCATGCCGTCGCCTTCGGCGCACGCGTTCACGAGCTGGCGGGACATGAGGTTGGTCGCGCTGCGCCAGATCTGCTGCTGCTCCGCGTACGACTTTGTCTGCGGGGGCGCGAGGTGCGGCTTTGAAGGCGTGGGCGCGGAAGAAGCCGAGTTTTGGAGGGACGGGGGGGCAGTGTGGGCCGGAGGCGAGGCCCTGGGAGGTGGTGGGTGTTGAGGCTCCACTCGAGAGGTGTTTGTCGCGTCGCGCAGCGGAGACGGGGTGCGGGAGTCGTGAGGTTCAGAGAGCGGGGGCGAGTCTGGTGGAAGTTCGGCAAGGTCGTCCTCGTCCTCGTCAAATATTTGTTCTTCATCTGAATCGTCTTGCACCTCGTCTTCACTGTCTTCGTCTTGCTCTTCCTCCTCAGACCCGCTCTGTTCGCTCACCGATTCTTCGCTCTCACTTTCATCGTCGCTCTCACTTTCATCGGTGGAATCCTCATCATCATCCTCTTCATCATCATCCTCTTCGAAGCTCTCTTCACCTACCTCTTCAGGAGACGCAGATGGTTGCACGGCCTCTCGCGTTCCCCATATTTTGACTTCAAGACCATCAATCGTGAGGATCACCCTTGCCTTGACCGTCCCCACCGTCGGACCCAGAGCGATCATCAAGTGTGCCGTCGAAGTGGGTTCGATCAAAGGCGCGTCATGGATGCTTTCAGGCTGTGGCAAGGGGTACCGCGCAGTATTCCTGGCAAAGGCAGTCGAAAGGGCGGTGAATGTCGTGTGTAGGTGGGAAGACAGCTCGTCGAAAGCGTCCGCGAACTCTATCCGTTTTTTCGTAGCCTTTTTATTTGAAGAGTCGCCCGCAGGCATGCGCGCGAGTTGTTGCACGGGACTGTGATGAACACCAACACCATAGGTCAGATTGAAGATCCCATCATGGTAGAAAGAAAGAAATATAAGATATGAATCGCGCGCGCACAATGGAATCTGGCTCTTGAGGAAGAGGACGTGTCCAAGGAGGCTGACGGACAAAGTGGCGGCCATCTCATCGGAGATCGTACGCGAGTCCAGTCGAACCACAGGTATGCTGAGCGCCTTTCTTGCCACCTGAGATACTTCTTGCTTTGATTCTTGAGCACGAGACGACGTAGAAGCAGCTGTACTGAATCCCACAGAACTCCCGTTGTTTCGTACCTCCGATGGTACAGGCGAGACTGGAAAGGCGGCCAAGCCAGGTGGAGGGGCTGCTAGTGCTACAGGAGACATTTTTAGGAATAAATCAGGGTGCTTTGCGGATATACACGCGAGTGAGAGGTGAATCAGGTGGAGGAGGAAGTGGTTCGAGTTGAACGAAACAAGGACGCGCCTCGCCTCCACCAGCACGCGTGTAAATCACGTGTACGCGTGCATCATACGTAAGCCCTTGTCTCGAGATGTTCTCACGGTACCTGCACGTCGGGCGTGTCTCCGACGCTCTCTCCGCCATCGTGTCCCACGGCGTCGGTGACTTATCCAATCCACTAGTACCTTCAATACCTCCCTCAACACGGTGAATTTTAGCTGCAGTCTGCTCGGCAATAACCAAGTGGCCTGGCATGGCTTCTACACCGCCGCTTGCATCTGGCAGTCGATCTCCTCTACTAAGTACCAAGTGCGTCGGTCTGTTCATCGTTTTTTCGATGTGCGATGTTGACACTCATGCCTAGAGTCTCCGAAATATATCAGAAGCTGCCCCCAGATGCCCAAAAAGAGCTCCTTGAGAGCTACTTGATTCCTCTGCTCGATGCTGCGCCCAAGGAACGCGCTAGGCAGGTTCTTGCAGTTGCCGCCAAACGCGAGAAACGTTACGCTGGGATGCCCAAACTTGAACACGATTCGTGGGCCATCGAGCTCAACGATCTTCTACTCGAGCTTGACAAGGACCAGAAGCTCTCTCTGTTGAAGGATCGCTCCAGGCGCGATGAGATCATAGGAGAGATGGTCGACAGCATGATCGGCTGGATGAATGATATCTGGTCTGTCGTGTACGAATACCAGACCAACTTTGCGCTTGCGCACCGGTGTCTTCTGCTTGTCGCAAGGACTATCTCAACCTTGTCTCCTCATCATGGCGGGTGCGCTGACTTTCTCGCTGCATTAGCCCGTCTCGCTGAAATTACATCACAGATGCGGGTGTGCGTTCAGAAACTTGTATATCTCGGTCGTGATCAAGCAGAAGTCGGGCAAGACGATCAAAGCCTTCCAGCTTACTGGCGCTCACAAACTTAACAAAGTATTGCAGTGGATCTGGCGCGATCTCTTTCTCACGTTGCTTGCAACTGGCAATGAGGCTCAAAAGAAGCAAGTCCCGGATATGCTCCAGGCCATTGACAGGGCCATGGGATGGACATCCCTAGAACATATCCTTACTGGCGGGCGCGTAGGTGTGTCTTGTGTAAATCTTCACTCGCTGACTTCTGAAGATCCCTCGTAGCCACTGGCTCAGAAGATGTAGATGAAGACGAAGATGTCGACGACTGTGACGAGGACACAGACTTTGGCGACGATGACGATGCTTGGGAGGACGACGATTCGGAAGACGAAGACTTCCGCGATCACGCCCGCAAGTGTCCTTTTCACGCTGACCATTGGTCGCTATCCGCCAGCGCCCAAATGATCCCCCTCCGCTTTCTCGTAGAGCAACACCTCACCAACGTGTTTGCTCTCACGCCCAATCCGTCGCTGTTCAGAGCAGTCCTCCGAGTCACGTCCAGCTATGAAACCTCCCGCTTACAGCTCATCGAGCTCGCGCGTGTGAGCGCGCTTACATGCTCTGAGTCTTTCGTCGGCGCGCTCAACGTCTTCACGACCGAGGGCCGCCCCGACCTAATCTGCCCGCTGCTCGACAAAGGCTCGCACCTCCTCCGCCCGCGCGACGCGTCCTCACTACAAGACGCCATCCTCATCGTCTCCGCCAACCGCACGTTCGGCTCGCGCGCGGTCCCCGTGATCGAGCGCGAGCTGCTCGACACCGCCCGCGCGATCAAGGCCGGGCTGCTCGCGTCCTTCGCGCACCTCTCCGACCCCGCAAAGATCGCGGAAATGAAGAGGATCGCCGCGCTCCCAGAGGGGAGCCTCGCGCGCCAGGCGCGCGTCGAGCAGTGGATCGACTCGGTGATGAGCCCGGAAGTGGCCGCGCCGCACCCGATGGCGTTCGCCGCGATGATCATGGGCATCCCGATCCCCGTGCCGGCCGACATGGAGCCCGATCCCATCGGCTTCCTCGACATGGATACGCTCGACCCGGATCTGGAGGAGCTGCGGGACGAGTTCAGGCCCAAGCTGAAGGAGCGCTTTGACGGGTGGCGGGAGACCGCTCAGGCGGTCAAAAACGGTATCGGGTGTCTCGTCAGGGTGTACGAGGGCATCGTGCAGATGATGCCATTCTTGGATGCGACAGATATCGTCGAAGAGATGCTCGCTCGGTACGTCTCTGACCCCTTCTCATGACAGATTTTTATCAGTTCAACTCGCTGCGTCCCTGAAGTCTAGCGGACAAGCCCAGCAAGCATCACCTAGCTGAAGCGCTCGAAGAACTGCGATCTTTCGTCAAGAAGCAGAAAAGGAAGCTGGCCATCGCCGCACAGAGGGCCCAGAAGGAGGCAAGAAAGGCATCCTCACAGTCTGCACACTCCCGCTTCATCGCGGGCCAAGCCGGCCCATCAGAACACGCAGCTCCGCCCATATCACCATGGGCGTTTGGTCATTTTGGTGGCATCGAAGACGTCGATTGAATAGACTCGCTCGCCATTCTTTGATTCCGCCTCAACACTGTGGTGTGACATTGGCCAAGGGCCGACACCGATACCATGTTATGAATGCTCCAATTTGTCCGCCTCATTTGTCGCCACTCGAGCATTGGGCGGTTCTTGTGGTCCTCACCTCCACTTACCAACTCCGGCTGATTGTCTTGGGGCTTGAAGCCGATCCGTCTTGCGTCCGGCTGCATGATATTTCGTAGGATCTTACAGTATGAAAATGCAAGTGTTTGATTCGTTCGTTCTTGCTACACTATCAACATAATGAAGAAAGTTCGGAATATTCACATAAGTGATGCTCAGTAAAAAAAGAAATACATGTAACAGCCGTTTTAGTGGGAGTCGCAACATCCAAATTTTCATGAAGTTGGGCGAACAAAATCCATGCGAAAGTAAAAAGGAGCTGCTGGAAATCAAGATAGGTCTCACATTACTTTCACAGGATTTTATCCACCAGACTCGATAAAAACCCAGTAGCGCAAGCGTACTTCGACTAAAACGACTTTCACGGGGCTTTCTGTTTTGGCTAAGGGTGCTAGAAACATCAGTATCGACGTTTGCCACTTCCAGGACCCTGGTACGGTCCATAATCTGGTGGCGGTCTTCCAGCTGTACACACAGAGTCAGTGGAAGGATTTCCGGCAAGACAGTAGGGAACGAACCTCCTCGAGGTGGTGGCGGAGGCGACCGAGCTCTCCCGCTCACACTCGGGATGACAGCATTCCGGAAGAGCTGCATCAAGTCGTCCGTGCGGAATATAGGCCCTAATCGCGAGGCAAGATCAGCTTTCACGTGGCATGCCTCGACAGTGGACCGGACTAACCGTCGAAAGAAGCAGGCATGGGAAGCGTGCCGATGAACCAAGACAGCACAGCCGGTATCGTCACGCCCTTTTCTTCCTCGCTCTCCTTAACAGGTTTTCGGCCAGGCGGGCCCTCCCGCTCGCGTTCGCGATCCCAAGTCGGACTGCCATACCGTCGACGGGGGTGCCCTTCCCATCGATCCCTGTCTCTCCCAGGAGATGCGGTCCTCTGACGCTTGTGTACCGGAATATGGCTATCGTCGCGTCTCTTGTGCTCTGGAGACGGGGGCCGCCTGTGCACCGGGGGCGCCGGGTGCGAGTTCTGGCTGGCATTCGGGGTCATGGTAGGCCCGCCGATGGAGGTCTGAGTATCCGTACGGCCGAGCGATCCGCTAGATCCTGAGCTGCTGGTACCAGTAGCCTGGCGAGCCATTGCGACGCCAAGATCCCGAGCGGCGATCGCGTCCGTGGAATGATAGGTGTGTCGTTGGGCGAACCTTTTGATTGGAGGATCTGATGGACAGGAGGATCAACACCGCGATCTTCAATCAGCAGGAAGAAACCTACCGGTCGGGTAGACTTCGGCCATTCGCTTTTCGAGCTTCTGTGCTGCAGCCAGATCGCCGTATTGATATTCGTGACGAGCCCATCGCTCCCACAACGGTCTGGCACGGTCAGCAGGGAAGGCATTGATAACGCGCTCAAACAGCGCTCGCGCATCTGAAGAACCGTCAACTATGAGCTGAAGAGAACGGTGAAACGTACGTACTGTTTTCGTCGTTGAGAGAGAGGAGGAAAGTGAGATAGTGTATCACAAAGTCGACTTCGTCCCCAAAGGTCTCCATCCCCTTTTCAAAAATGCGCCCAGCCACGCCGGCGTCCTTCATGCAATGATATTCCACAAGAGCTGAACACACGTAAATCGTTGAAGCAAGAACAGCCGGGGGTTCAGAGGATCAAATACGCACCTGCCGATTCGTAAATTTGCCATGGCGTCCACCTATCCCTGCGTGCCTTGGCAAAAACAGCTCTGAACGACTTCAGCCCCTCCGCTCGCCGCGCGAACCGCATGTACATCGTCCATACGAGCCCATACTCCGTCCTCCGATCAGCAAGCTCCTTCGATTTAGGCGGCCTGTCATCCGCTGGCTGCGTCTGGAACGAGCCCGAGTTCGACTGCGTGCCACCCTCGATCGGGAGCGTCATATCTCCCTGAGAATCATTGACCGCCAAGTTAGAGTTAGACGAGCTAGCAGAATTGATGCGGGTCTCCAGGACCTCGAGGTCGCGCCGAAGGACCTCCAGGAATTTATCGAAAACGGTGTGTACTTCACTGAAGTTTTGGGCCACCTCAAGCGTTTCGGCGTACGCGAAGTTGAGAAGAAAGCTAGACACATGAAATTTCAGTGCTTGGCCATGCAAGAATATAAATCTAAAAATTTACCTAGAGGGATTCGCTTCAATACCCGACTTCAATAGATTGATAGCTTCCTCCGTCTTGCCCACACTGTTGGTCCACATAAATGCCATGTACCTTGGAGACCTCGTCAGATGTAAGAATGCACATGATATGGACAGCCCATACCAAATTTCACCAAAAAACCGCATGCGAATGATAGCCTTACGATAAACGCCTTGAATTCGCGTAATCAACGCCGCCTTATCTTTTTCTTCAATCTCCAAGGGGTTACTCTCTTCCCATCGCAGATAATTCTTCCAGGCGCCAACGAGCGCCCTCTCTGCCGCGTTGAATGTTGGCAGTGGCGGAAGGTACAACGGCGGACGCGCAGTCGACGAAGATGGAGGTGGCGGGAAAAGCGGCCCGAGATGCCGTTGTAGTTGACGCAAGACAGTGCGAGCCTGCATGTACGAAGGCGACAGGTCGTTCATGAACTTCTTAGCCTAAGTTGCTTCCATCGGTCAGTTCACACAGGTCGCACGTGCAGCTGAGGACAGTTACCGTGATCCTGTTCAGTCCATTCTCGAAGGCCTCAAGCTCCTGCCACAGCGCCTCGACGTTCTCGAGGGGGATCTGCACCGCGCGGTGGTACACCTTGCGCAGGGCGTCCATCTTCTGCTGCTCCTCCCAGGTGGAGCTAGTCTGTGATTGCAGTCAGCACGAACAGTTTGAGACAGGTTCAACGGGTTGGCGTTGGAGGTTTTACGCATCCGTCACACGCGAGCGGCAGAAGCAGAGACAGCAGCAGGGAAGAAACCGACAAGCAAACTCGATCTTCACACACGCACGCGCCTACGGATCACTCTGTCTCTGGGGCAAACGCAAAAGAAAATCGATTTACGCCAGTAGAAACATGATGATGCCGGAACCTGTCTCGCGAGCTTAGAAAAGTAAGTATCACACACCTCGCCAGAGCGCAGAAACTGGATATATGCTGTCCAGATGTCACCGCTGTCCTTATCTTGACCTACGTGGTTCAACGCAAAGTCATATGCCTTGCGGATGATTTCGCGGGCGTCAGGCCCCGAGTTCAGCCGCCTGTCCACACACACCGCTCAGTTTGTGATGAAACCGGACACAGGTACACGATCGACTGACCTGACATATGTCAAGTAAAATCTCCACAGGTCAACAGACGGCGAAGTTCGCAAGAACCGCACGAACAACGACTCGGCGAATTTGAACGACCCGGGATTCAGGCAATGGTTGAGATATGCAATTTGCGCCGAAGCCTATCAAAGCATCAGTCGATGTAGCACTCGCGCGAAAGCCCCACTGACTGTGTTGGGATACATCTTCAACAGAGCCTCATACGCCTCTTTGATCTTATCCAGGTCGCCTGACCCCTCTGCCATGTTGATGAAATTGTTCCAGCCTTCAGGATCGTGCGGTTTCTCCGCAAGTTGTGTGTGCAGTAGCTCCCATTCCGACGGAGAATCCACGCTCATCTGCCCCGTGTCTTGTTGTGTCTGAGAGCCATTTTGAGCGGCGGCATCTGTCGGTGTTGCGGGCGGTACATTGAGCTGTTGAAGAGCATTGAAAATGTCGGCGACTTGGGGTGTTCCAGGTGGTTGCAGTTGAGGTGTCTGCGGTGCATCCGCCATGGTGCCTGCCTGCGAGTTGAATGTTGAAGTTAACGAAAACAAAGGCCACACGGTGAGGACGACGAAGAACCTTCAACACGCGGGCAACTCCAAAGTTGCCACCGGCCCTGTTGCCTCTTTGCCTCCAACCGCCGTGGGAACATTTTGCCACATCCTGTTGTTATCGGCTTAGATAACCCCTTGTAATCTAAATCTGAAATATTTAAGTAAAGCCTCCGTCTCCTGGCTCCCACGCTCTTCAACATGCCGCTTCATGGCAAAGAACTGTCCTCCAAAAATTTGCAGGACGAATCGCCCTATTTTACATCGCTTGCAGATCTGGACAATTGGTACAAGTCCCACAATGCAAAACTGGGAAATGTGCTGGACTATCTTCCCCGCAACCCCCGCACTTCCCCAACCACGCGTCGAGGCAAGCTTCTGGTAAGATCTGCGAGATCTGCGTCTCCGTGAAGACTCTGACTCCTGAGAAGATATGTCATGATTATAAAGTACATCTGTCGTTATCACGAGAGTCGAATGGTAGGGTGACTTTGACCACTCTCGTTGCCGGCTTATAACAGGGAGGCTATACCGAAAGTCCCTCCGCCTTCTCATACACCTTTAATTTCTGGCCTTGGTGTGATACCTTCATCTAGTACGTGTCTATACATCCGATGTCACCCATCCCTAACACCACACAGTTTCTCGCATCATCGAGTAACGATCCCACCATCGGGATGGACCACTGCTGCCCATCGACAGGGTGTCAAAATGCTCGGGACATTGTAAACACGCTCTCCACACCATCATACTTCACTAATGACCAATTCACGCAGGATATTTGAGTGGGAAGCCAGCGAAGGCGACAGTCTTCGGCTACTCTTCGGACGCCTTCCTCAATCTAGAACTGGTCCAGCTGCCTCCTCCGCAGACGACTCCGTTCCCACATCCCCACACTATGCCCGCCTCTTGGCAGATCTCGCTCTTCAACGCGGATTCGATGGATACCTTCTGAATTTTGAATTTCCGTTGCGTGCGGGTGGCGGTATCGGCCAAACGCGCGCGCTCGCAGTGTGGATCGCGCTGTTGGAGGCAGAATTGAAATCAAGGGTGGGACCTCACGCTGAAGTCATCTGGTACGACAGCGTCGTCTTCACAGGACAGGTTCGATGGCAAGACCGCCTGAACAGCTATAATCTACCGTTCTTCCTACCATCGACGGGCTTCTTCACAAACTACACCGTGCGTCCAAGTTCACTATACGCTGAGACCGGTCCCTGACACTTTGAAAAATTCAGTGGCCTGCACGTTTTCCCGCCTTGACCACGCAGTTTCTGCACAGCCTCGATCCTTCACTGACACGCAATAAGACTGTGCAGGACGTCTACACAGGCGTCGACGTCTGGGGTCGTGGGTCGCACGGCGGCGGAGGCTTGGGGTGCTACAGGGCCCTCGAGCACATCGAACCCCCATCCACAGGAATGAGCGTCGCCCTTTTCGGCCCCGCGTGGACGTGGGAAAGCGAACAAGACAAGCCAGGATGGGACTGGTCTGCCTGGTGGGCGTACGAGCGGCTTCTCTGGCTTGGCCCGGAGCAAGCGGGCGAGGCGGTCGACGTGAAGCTCGCGCCACGCCGCGAAGGGGAGCCCGAGTGCCCACACGGCGCCTTCCGCCCGCTCGTAGCGTTCTTCGAGCGCAGGCCGCCACCCGACCCCGCCGTGCTCCCCTTCCACACGACGTTCTGCCCCGGCATCGGCACCACGTGGTTCGTGCGCGGCACGCGCGTCCTTGCACGTGACGACGGCTGGACGGATATGGACAAGCAGGGCTCGATTGGCGATCTGCTGTGGCCGCGCCCCGCGCTGGCCTGGGAGGACGCGGACCGGACGGACGCGCTCCCCGAAGCGCGCTGCGCCTTCCGCTTCGACGAGGCTTGGATGGGGGGCAATTCGCTAGAAGCGATATTTACCGTTCCAGGCTCCTCCGCCGAGGACGCCTTCTTCCGAGTCGCGTGGCTGCCGATCCAGTCCTTGTCCGTGACCCCCGGAAAATCATACGAGGCGTACGTGGTCTTCAAGACCGAGAGCGACAGCCTCGACGTCGGTCTATCCGTCAAACTCCCAAGCGGTGACACTCCGGTATCATCGATGGAGAGTCTACTCAACGGGTGGACAAAGCTTTCGCTGCAGTTCACATCGGACGCCGCTGAGGACATGTCCATGGGTCTCATCGTCGGCTTCGTCGCGGAAGACCCCTCAGAGGCATTCTCGTTCTCGATTCTGTTAGGTCAGATGAGCGTCTACCCGAGCCCGCCTTCTACTGAAGCGTCTCCGGCGCGCGCGCGCATCCTCTGGGCCTCCTTCGATCGCCCGAATACAGCAAGCCTAGCTGGCGCTCTGACATGGGACGTCGCGGCCTCCTTTGGTCCATCCGCACCGCCGTCCATTCCGGCTGTCGAGGACCCCAAACCCGTCTGGTTGCTCGACACCGCCGACCACTGGTTCCCATCTTTCCTGTACTTCAACATATATGCGCAGGCGCATCTCGCAGACGGCAGGGTGGAAGGGCCAGAGCAGGCTTCCTTCATCGGAACGACCGGATTGGATGGGAGGGCAAATAGGCTGTATATAGAGCGGGAGATGTTGCCGGAGAGCGTGCAGGAAGCAAAGGCGGTGAGGTTTTACGTGCAAGGTGTGACGGACAAGGGGCAGGTGTTGGGTTGGGATCAATGCTGCTTCGTGGACGTATGAAGAAGCCAGTGATGATGAAATTGGATGTATCAGGCCACAAGCAAGAGTAATATCCCATAAAAGAAGGAATGACCTGGATGATTCTGGAGAAATCAGAGCAATTACAACACGGTCCACCGATGATACACGATACAGTACAACATCATCTCGAAAGTCCCAGAGATGACAGCAAATAAATTCTGATTGAAACGACTCGTCAGTATCTGAATCACTGGAGGTCGAGAGCATACTCACAACCTAAGAACTCAAATAATACCCACAACCGGAGAACTCGATTATCACGCCTGAACCGTCTCGACAGCATGCTGACACTCCGCCGCCGCATGTTCCTATTTCCATGTCGCATAACTATGATCAGCAAAAGAAAAACGGCGTCATAAAGCACAGTACTTCACCTTCTCCCAATTCGTGGTCTGTCGTATGGCCCGGTCCCAGACGCTCTCGCCACCCCTAGCCTCATCTTCCCACTCTGCCCTCAACTCGCTCCTATCTGCCTCCAAAAACCAAACCCACTGCTCCTTTTTCCGAATTGTGTAGATGACTTCCTTGGCTATTTTCTGAATCGACGGCGTGAAACGAGTATCTATCACGAAGACGAGGACCTTGAGGGCTGGCAAGGCCGCAGTGAACAATTCCACAGCGTCATGAAAGGCAAAAGTCCACGTGCTGGCCAGGTGAGTGACATGTGGTAGATTATGGAAAAGGAGGGGCGGTGCGCTGGAAACGAGGTGGAGGCGTGTGACCCTGCTCATCAAAAAACGCGCTTTCGTCAAGTGTTCATAGTTGCACTTCCCTCCTCCCAGCAATGTCAAGTCTAGGTCGTGATCGAGCTCGCGGTTACTATCCAGGTCCAAGGGACATTGCGAAGCTAGATCGCAGAGTGTCTGGATATGAATGGCTGCGCGACGCAAATTCTTGCTCGCGAGGAAGATTCTCGGTGGTAGCGCGATGTGATCAGGCAGCCAAAGGCCTCGTATATGCAGAACGGGGTCTGAAAAGTTTCTCATATGAGGTAGAGAAGGAAAGAGACGGTCACGGAGTGAGGTTGCTTTGGGGAACGAGGTGATGACGACCTGGTCCATGAGATATGGAATGACCAGACGATACACCCATGAAGATACCAGGCAGAGTGCGAGGCAGGACTGCGTCGAGGACGTGGCTGTGATGCGGAATACCTCATCCAAGAGTTCTAGTGGAAGGGGTGGGTGGTCGGGCGTGAGGACGACGACGCTGGATGCAACCATGGTGTTCACTGGGATAGGGTCGTTTGTATCAGCGCTCACTCTGAACCAGGGTTAAATAAGGTCGAACACGCTCACGGGGCTGTACTCACATGAGAAACATTCTATTTTGATTGATGGGTTCGGAGATAGAGCTTCTCTGAGCGAGATGCATGACCTGCTAGTCGGACTCCTGGCCAATCATACGCAGCTGTTTCCCATTCGATGGTCAACAATAAACTCTATCCCTTTGACTCACTTATGGAGTATAGTGTGAGTCTGCAGTTCACTATGCTTCCGATCAATGAACTTGATGCACAGGTCGGAGCGAGTCTCGAGACTGACAAGGCGATGTCAGAGCTCGATGCTTGAATTATACAACTTCAGCCGCGTGACTCTTAACAAATATTTAAGTTACTTGCAGTGCGATAACATGGGTTATCCACATGGCGATCCCATATTTCGAGGCTGCAGCTCCAGTAAAAGGCAACCTGAACAAGTTTGCGTATATGAGTAGCTAGCGTTTGCACCACACCCCCGCACTTTCGAGTACACAAAGCAGATGTAACGTCCGTGATTACGGTGGCGTAGAGGCAGCGAATGATATAAGACAGAGCGACAGGACCTACAGTAAGTCACCTAACACTCATAATCTCTCAGCCGTGAGTAGGGATGGTAGTCGTGCTGGCCATGTTGGGCGGTCCGTAGTAAGATGAGAGGGCGACAGCATACGCGTCACCTAACAACTGACATATCATATCTGAACCTCTTACCACTATGCTCCTGTGCGTTGCTGTTTCCGAGTCGCATGATTAAGAACAACAGGAAAGTCTCGCAAATTACAATGACTCACCTCCCAATTTGTGGTCTGCCGTATCGCACGATCCCAGAGGCTCTCGCCACCCTTACCTTCATCTTCCCACTCTTCCCTCAACTTGCTCTTATCTGTCACTAGGAACCAAACTCTGCCCTCTTTTCTCCGGAGCATACACGTATATCCCTTAGCCATCTCCCGAACCGGCCTTGCAGCGCGAGAATGCACCACGAAGACGAGCATCTCAAGAGTGGGCAAGGCCAGGGCGAGCGGGGCTACGTTACGAGAGGTCCCGGTACTCCACGTCATGGCCAGATGAGTGAGACGCGGGAGGTGGTCGAGTAGAGAAACTGAAACGGTGGAGACGAGGTGGAGATGTGTGATCCTGCGCATCATGTAAGGCGCTTTCATCAAGTGTTCGAACTTGCGAATCTTCCCCTTTCCCCGCAATGTGAGATTCAGGTCGCATTCAAGCTCGCGGTCCTCCGGCCTCTCTGCGTCCAGCCCGTAGAGTGTTCGGTCATCTATGGCTGCGCGGTGCAAGTTCCTGCTCGCGAGAAAGATATTAGAGGGAAGTGAGGAGCTATCAGGGAGCCAAAGGTCGCGTATGTGCAAAGCAGGGTTTACGAGGTTTCCCACACGCGGTCGCGTTAAGAAGAGGTGTTCGTAGAATGAGTCTGCTATGATGAGCGAAGGCAATGACGACCTTGTTCATGAGGTATGGAATGACTCGACCATGGACCCATGATGATACCAGGCAAAGTGTGAGACACGATTGTGTCGACAACGAAGCTGAGATGTGAAATATCTCATCCAAAAGCTCTAGTGGAAGGACGACGGTGTTGGACCTGGCCATAGTGATCACTGGGAAACTCGCCGGCATCAGCGCTTGCTCTCACCAGGGTTAAACATGCTCATCAAGGGGAACACTCCGTTTTGATTGATGAATTGGAAGGCGTGGAGATGACGGCAATAACCGAGTTAAATATGTCGCACATACACAACGCTTATGTAGTGCTTATGTATGTTACTGGTTACTTAGGTTACTTGTCATTACGAGAAAAGAAGTCATCCCATATGTTGAGGCTGCAGCTGTCGAAGCCGTCGTTTGATAAGTTTTTTTTTTTGCCAGGTGGATGCATGTGAGATATGAGCGAGGAAAGGAGCTAGCGCAATTGAGTCTGCATGTATGGCTATCCATCGCGAACAAAGGACACCCGCGCTGTGGTTAGAGAGCAGGGACATACTATGTAGCATCCGCGACTATGGTAGTGAAAAGCGAAGGCAGCGAATAGTGCAAGATAGAGGACCTAACAGTGACCCAAAAGAGCTGACACGCCGACATCGTACCTCAAGTTCATAGATCTGCAGGAAAGGGGTGTGCTGGCATGGAGTCTTCCGTTTCAAGATGGTATTCGTGCTGGCCACGTTAGACCCATGACCTAGAAATTGACATGTCACATCTGAACCATTTACGACCCTGCTAATGTTGTTCCTGTTTCGGTGTCGCATGATCATATCAAACAGGAAAGCCAGTGTCACGAAGCTCAGTGACTCACCTTCTCCCAATCTGTAGTCTGACGAATTGCACGGTCCCAGAGGCTCTCGCCGCCCTTACCTTCGTCCTCCCACTCTTCCCTCACCTTACCCTTATCTGTCTCCAGAAACCAAACCCTTCCATCGTTTCTCCGGAGCGTCCTCGTATGATCCTTGGCCGTACCCCGAATCGTCAATACAGCGCGGGTATCCACCACGAAGACGAGCATCTTGAGAGTCGTCAAGGTCAGGGCGAGCGGGGCTACGATAGGAGAAGTCCCGGTATTCCATGGAATAGCCAGATGAGTGAGACGCGGGAAGCGGTCGAACAGAAAAACTGGTATGATGGAGACGAGGTGGAGATGTGTGATCCTGCGCATAATGTGAGGCGCTTTCATCAAGTGCTCGAATTTGCGAATCCTCCCCTGGCCCCGCAATGTTAGATCTAGATCGCAATCGGGCTCACGGTCCTCCGGCTTCTCTGCGTCTATCTCGTCGAGTGATCGGACATCTATGGCTGCACGACGCAAGTTTCTGCTCGCGAGGAAGATGTTTGGTGGCAGCGAGTAGTCATCAGGGAGCCAAAGGTTGCGTATGTGCAAAACAGGGTCTACGAGGTTTCCCACACGGCGTCGCGTTAAGAAAAGGTGTTTATAGAATGAGTTTATTGCGGCGGACGAGGTGAAGACGATCTGGTTCATGAGGTATGGGATGACCAGACGATGGACCCATGACGATACCCTGCAAAGTGTGAGACATGATCGTGTCGACAACGAAGCTGCGATGCGAAATAGATCTTCCAAGAGTTCCAGTGGAAGGACGGCGGTGCTGGATGTGACCATAGTGGTCATTGGGAAGGTCGCCGACATCAGCACTCGCTCTGACCAGGGTTGAATATACTCAGCAAGGGAAACATTCCGTTCTGATTGATGGATTGGAAGGCGTGGGTGTCCAGGGAGTTAGATATGTCACGCGTGTACGTTATCAAATACTTAGGTTACTTGTCGTTTCAATAACGGGGGTTGTCCCGTATGTACAGTTGTCCAGGTGAATATGAGGTATCTGCGAGGGAAATAAATAGCGCAAATTAGTCTGCATACTATATGGCCATCCAGCGCGAGCATCAGACACCCGCGCTGTGGGATGCCAATGCTAGAGAGCAGGGACATACTATATAGCATCCGCGACTACGGTAGTGTAAAGCGAAGGCAACGAATAATACAAGATAGAACGACAGCTGACAGTAACTCGAGAAGAGCTGACATGTCGCGTACACAATTTTCACAGCTTGCGACAGGCTGCATAAAAACGCAAATATCATGGTAGAAAGCGAGACCGTACCAGTAGTCCAAAGATCCGCAGGAAGGGGTGGCGCTGGAGTCGTCCATCATGCTATTCACCCACGTCCCTCAACGCGAGTAGGGGTGGTAGCCATGCTGTCCACGCGGGGCGGCACGCTGGGGCCCGACGCCCTGTCCACCACCCTGCGCACTCGCTGCCCGCGGTCCCTTTGGCACGTTCGGCCCAATACCCCCTGCCCCACCTGCAGGCCCACCCCTTCCCATCCCAAGCCGCGGATCGGCAGTCATGCCCATACCCCGGCCCATGCCCATGCCCATGCCCATATTCTGTGCGCCACCTCCCATCCCCATCCCCATCCCCATGCCACCGCCCATCCCGCCGCCCATACCGCCGCCCATGCCTCCCATACCACCTCCCATGTTACCCATCATCGGGTTCATCCCACCGCCCATCATCGGATTCATCCCGCCGCCCATCATGGAGTTGATGCCGCCCATGGACGACGCGATGCGTGTGTAGAGCGTCGCAAGCGCCTGCGGATCGAAAGGCGTGTTGCCCATTTGAGGCGCCACCTGCGGGCCCGCCTGGTTTCCATACTGACCGACGTTGCCCCCGGCTCCGCCGCCGACACCTACCCCCATTCCGCCGCCCTGGGCGCCATATCCACCGCCGCCGCTGCCGCCAAAGTTTGGGCCCGCACCGCGGCCCCTTCCGTTCTCTTCGAAATTATCCCGCTGGGAGCGCGGCTGTGCCAGTTTGACATCGATCTGCGACGGCGCCAAAGCAGAAGATCAAAGTCAGCAATCGAGCGCTTGGCAGAGACAACGGCGTTTCGCGCTGTGAAAAACACAAAACAGAGCGGGCCACTCACCATTTTACCGTCAATCTCCAGGTTTCCAAAGCCGAGGAAGGGCGTCACGTCCGTGTCTTCAAATGACACGAATCCAAAACCCTTGCTCCGTCCCGTCTCCCGATCCAGCATGACGGTCGAGTCGACCACTTTACCGAACTGCGAGAAAAACTCGCGCATCGACTCGGAGGTGACGCTGCCCGCAAGGCCGCCGATGAAGAGCTTCGTAGCGCGCTGGTGTTCCTGCCGCGGGATCGCGCGCTTGGGATCGATCTGTCAGGGGAGCGAGATGTCAGCCGTGGCCGGCGCCTATCGATTCTGCGGGCGCGCAGGACGAAGAGAAGGGCTTCCTCACAATCTTTCCATCCAGGAAGTGCTCCCGAACCATGACGGCGTTCACAGACGCCGGGTCGTCGAATGTGAGGAATGCGAAGCACCGTGAGCGGCCGGCGGCGTCGCGCATGATGGTGCATGCGTCGACCTTGCCAAATTGGGAGAAGTATTTTCTCAACGAGTCTGTAAACACAAGGTAAAATAAAGGTACTATTTAGCTCTATGGAATGTACAGGAGCAGAGTCGTACGATGTACCGTCTGTAGTATCCCAATTGAGACCTCCTATGAACATCTTGCTATATGCGCGGGCGAATCATGACAGCAATACATCGAGTTGTCGGTGAGACGTTGTGATACAACATGGCGGTGGCATTCGCGTTCAAGGTGCACGGATAGATGCACGAGCGACGTGGACATATAGAAAAAGCAGAGATCACTATTAGTGCCAGTAGCCTAAAACATGAGGTCGCGGTGCAAAGGGAAAAAGAGAGATAAGGTGACTATACTGGTCAACAGCGCATGTTTCGTGTGTAGTGCTAGCCTAGCCTAGACCTAGAGTGCGACGGTAGAAGCTAGCGCTAGTCCTAGGCGACACGACAGCGAGGGCATAATGCTAGGCAACGACTACAGCAGTGTGAAGGTACCGACAACGCTGTGGCGCATGTTCTTTATATCCAAGGCCAGCTACGCGGTACGACGGTAAAACATAATGGTGACAGCTAGCGACCCCTTCCAACTCCACTTCCTAGACACATAAAGTGAGTAAAGACTAGAGCATTCCTACTCACCCTTCGTCTTTCATCTCGGAGGGTCTTATTGACCGCTCTTGCACCGATATTTGTTGGTAACCACCGTTCGCGGCGCCTCCATAGGAGGCATGGTAGTCGTCCTCCAAGGGCTCCTGGTAGGTCGGTATCTGTTGCGTCACGAGGGCAGGTACGGGCGTGGCAGCGGTTGACTGCGGCTGTCCACCGGTCGAGTCAGCCGGCTCCGCTTTCGGAACCAGGGGAGTGCTGGAAGATGCAACAGGCGCCGAGGAAACAGGAGCCGTGGTGGGTGTCGTCGGCGCGGATGAGGGCTCTTCTGGGGGGTCTGCCTTTACAGGCCGTGAGTGCAATGGAGTTGCCGAGTCTGAAGTTTTGTCGACAGCTTGTGATGTTGGTTCCTGGGCTTCTTCGTGCGCGGGCGGCACCTTGACAGTCGGGTCAGCCACGAAGTCAGCATCGTCGGTGCCATACAAATCTGCGCAGTGGGCGAAAAGCAGGTCAGCACGGCGAGGCAGCGTTGAAAAGAGAGCAGCGGCGCACCTGCGTAGAGGTCAGCGTCAAGGTCAGACATGGTTGTGGTCGAGGAGCAAGAGGGGAATTGGCGCCTGTTCTGTTTTCTGCCAGTCTTTGAGCATCGACGCACTTTCCCACGGTGGCCCGTCGACCCAGGGCGGAGGCGTTGCTTATGTAATTGCGTTCTCGGCTCTCCCAGGCGCCCGCAGAGATTGATGCTAAGCGCCCGCGAGATCAGGCTGCCAAAACATCGAAGTGTTGATCTTGCTTCCTACAGCGCTTGCATTGATCCATCATGCATCGTTGCTCTCACAAGACACCTTTTGGAACCATCGATGACCAAGGCAACTACGTTGTTACATTCACTCCAGCCAAGCCTACGAACAATCCATCATTCTATGGGTTCTCCCTGAAACCCATCAGGTACTGCATTATCTGCATTCCTGCCTGTACATACGAAACGTGATGGTCGCGGGAAAAAAATGAACGCCGTCAGTACAGGCGCGACACAGACAAACACCGGTCATCGCATACCATGGGAGAGAATTGTGGGACCCTGCACCGCAGCAACGACGAATAGAACGGACAGAGTGAGTGACCAATGGGGAAACTAGAACCGGACGGTGAACGCACATGTGCCCGCTGAGCGCTACTTCGAAGTAGGTCAGCCCGCGCTCTGAGTGCATGTTCCCAAGTGCGCCGACACCATCAACAACGAACGAATCGTTCTGGATGGGCGTCTGGAAGCCCTGCTTGCCGGCCCCTAATAGAAGGCGCCATTATTCAGCGTGCCTTATGCGGAGCAGGAAGCCGCAAATAGAGCGGACATACAAGTCATACTAGGACGAAGAGAAATTAGGCGAAAAGGGTCGTTGATCCGTCATTACACCTTTATCAGACAAAGTGACGCGGCGCTTACTTCTGAAGAACGATCCTTGCTCTGGGCAGCGTGCAAACACACGCTCGAAGGGTCAGTCATGCACGACGCAACCTCATGCCTAGAGGAGACTCACCCTTCAGCGATCAAGATAAAGTCGGCCAGACCGTGGACGATCACGCTGCGGTTGCTCTTCTCAATGGCGTTCGGAAGCACCGTAAACGCGGGCGGCAAGCTCGCATCCCCACGGGGAAACACGTTGATGTCAGAGCACTCTGCCCACTCCACGTCCGTCGGCGCGTGCAGCGCCTTCTTGACGTCCAGCCTATCGAAATAGAGCGGCGATACCTGCGTCTGGGCAAACGAGCCTGGAAACCCTAGGACGTCCCACAAGATCGGGTACTGGGAGGAGAAATCACGGCCTTCGAATCAGAGAGCAGAGAACGAGAAAGGGACTCAGAGCGTACGGTATCGAAAATTCTATAGATGTCGAACGCAGGGTTCACAAGGAGCGCCGCCTCGAAGATCGCGTCCCAGACGTCGCAGCCATCGTCCGCCTCGATTGAGCTGCCTGGCAATGGCAGCAGGCCGGCAGGCGGGTAAGTCACGAACTTGTCGAAGTAGTCTGCATAGTTGCACTGTTCAGCCATTGCGTTGAGCTGCGCAAGGAACGTCTGGCTTTGTGCATATCGAACGAGGGTCAACGGCAAGGCAGTATGTATCAATTGCGAAAAGGACATACTTGAACGCGAACACATTCTCGTATTTGTGTACGAATTTGACCGCCGGGATTTGGGACTGCACAACGTCCCAGCCAAGGACAGCTACATGTAGAAGCAACGAAAATCAATCCCACGAGAAAACGGTACGGTTGCGAAAGACACAACTGGACGTACGATCGGAAATCCAGAAACCCTGCAGATTTAAATCGAGCTCGCCAGGATGCTCGTAAATGTAGTTGGCGAGGTCTGCCAGGGCGTCAGCCTACCATTCGACATCTATCTTAGGCAAGTCAACTTACATGGCACGTACATTCCGGCATACTACATGATTTGTTGAATCTATGAGGTTCTGACAAGACGGTGAGAGGACGATAGACCCACGCTCTCGCCAGTCACGTAGAACTTTTTGCCCTTCAACTCGCTGAAGACCTCCAGGAACTGCTGGAAGAACCCGACGAGCTGCGCCGCGACATCATCTTCGTTCTGTATTTCGCAACATCATTTTATCAGCAATGTACCTTTTCCAAGAACAAAGAACGTACGCGTGCGGTAGGTGTACCCTGTGAGAACCCGGTACCAACGGGTTGCTCAACGAATAGAATACTGGAGAGATTAGTCCAGCTGAACTCGTTTTGTGTGGCCTTGGCTTGGCCCCAGGACCAAGTAATGGGCTGGGCATCAAACACAAAAGGGCAAGGTACCACACAAGGAAACACAAAAGCAAGAACACAAAAGCATACATCAGCGTTGGTTCGCGTGAGAGAAAGGATATTCTCAACGCACCCCGTTCTCCTGAAACGCGCCCTCGAGCGATGAACAGCCTGGACCGCCATTTGTCCTGTCCCCCACAACGCGCGCAGAAGTGCAATCAGCACGCCTTGTATGGAACGACCGCGGGAGCGCGACATACCAGAATATCAAGTCATCCAAACTCCCCTCCGGACCGGGCGGGAAAAACCAAAAGAACAACTAAACCCGCGCCGCCTCAGCCCAGCAATGACAGGACAATACGAAGGAGAAAAGAGGAACGCACCTCGCGCGTCTCGTTCGCCGCACCGCTGATCGGCAATAACCCGGACCACGACGAGCCGATGTCGAAATCGACCTCGGGAAGCGTCGCCCCGTCGACCCAGAACTCTGCGCAACCCCATCCGACGCGTCAGCGCCGCGCGCGCCTCCCACATGCCCGCCGGGAAAAGCGACATCGCGGACGTGAGGAATGGACGCACCAGATGCCCTGGGGTTCGTGAACGTGATGTTCTTCGACTCCGCCCGTCTCGGTTGCCCGCCGCGGCGTGCGGACTCGCTCCAGCGCTTTGCCGCTTCGTGCCTCTTCGCGTTTACCGTGCTCGGATTCGTTTGCCTCGCGTTGGTGCGTGGCAGTAGCGCCAACGTCGCGAGAGCGAGAGTGCCCGCCAAGAGAGACGTGAGGGGAGCCATGGGTGGTACGGGAACGCGAAGGAAGGAAACCTAGCGACACGTCGATGGCCTTGGGTATTTATACCGACGGAGAGGTGACAGCACATCTGCCACACTATTGTCGGCGTATATATAGCAGCAGTGCACATGAGAGGTTCCGGATCCGTAAGGACGACATAGTTGGCTGGGAAGAAAGCGCGTTGGCGGTGGGTGATACGACAACGGATAGCGGAAGACGCCATGTGCTCACAACAACAAATCAAAGTCGCCCGCTGGGAATCCGGAATCGAGGTACGCAACGTCCTTCTCTCTGCTCCTTACTGCGGCCCTGCAGCTCCCGCAAAGCATATCCCACAGAATACAACATATATACCCACATCACGCGGCCCGGAATCAAAGGAAGCCATCGGATTTCTTCATTTTCCGAGGCTTCGCGGTGGACGCCCTTGTTTTTGAATGAGACGCATCATTAATTTTACTGATCGTGCATCCATCCAGGTCCAACAGCTAGTGATTGTCCCTGTACCGTCACTGGTGCTTCTGTCGAGGCCGCCATAACTGCATGAGGGCTTCTCGAGGGGCTCACGAGGACACGCGCACGCGCAGCGTCATTGTGCTGGAATTGCACAACTGCCAGCCCCGCGACCATCCCGCGTGCCTACATTCGACCTCGCCTACTGTCCTAAGAGCTGTCGGCTGCTACCATGCGGTTCGCAAAGCAATCAATGTCAAAATACAATGCAAGCCAATACTCGGTGTGTCTTCGGATCTGATTTCTCGAACATTGCCAGGTCATCGAGCTCGAGATGAATTGTTCATTTGTGCGTGGGGGTAAGTACAAGGGTCGGACATGGACCGGTGTTAACGCCAACGTCGTGCAGCTCGCGTCACACTCGACGGGCGAAATATCCTCATGCCTCCGAAAGGCAGAGTTAATTGTGCATCCAATGGACATGCATCTTGTGGCTATATGCAGCGTGATGCGATCGCAGTCTCGAAGAGGTGTCTGGCTTTTCCATTCCGCCTCAGCCTGTGCTGTCTGTCTGATACGATTGCAAGAGCCTGCTGTCTATATCTCAAGGAGCGTTTGGAGCCAACCTCGTGCAATCAACGTGCTGGCTCAGATGAGCCCCATTGCCAGCTCGGTTCCTCCTTGTCCTGTGTCGCATTCGTCGTTAGCGATAACAAACGTTTTGATCGCGAACTCGAAGAGGCTTGCACTGTTGTATCGTAGCACTTGGTGGCCAATTTGCGCATCGCGACAACCTGTTCGAGGCGATCTCGATGTGA
This sequence comes from Heterobasidion parviporum, assembly GCA_002994785.1. NCBI lineage: Eukaryota > Fungi > Basidiomycota > Agaricomycetes > Russulales > Bondarzewiaceae > Heterobasidion > Heterobasidion parviporum. The sequence goes on from PDUQ01000018.1 coordinate 322,019, forward strand.
GTGATGAACTAATCCTACACTGGTTGTTTAACAACATCTTCATGTAGGATATTGCTTGCTCCGGAGCCACTGGACACAGTCCATGAGTGAAGGAACAGTGCTTCCTGGCGCACTTGATATTTCCATCGCTCCCTATTGCGCCATGCCATCCATATGTTTTTCACTTTGTCCTCTTAACGTTGCAACCGCGACTTGCGCAGCTGCGAGACCTTGTGGAAGACAAAAGCTAATTCTTGTTCTCTTCATCATGATGTCTCCTTTGTTAAAGACTCGCCTTCGATGTTTCAACTCATCCTGTCTCGTTTTGTTTCGTCATCGATGCCGTTTCTACTCTTCCTCGCTCTCATAAACGTTCAAATCGGTGTTCGGGCGATCCCATCCGTTCCCCTGCGATGTTATTCACAAGCCGAGAACGATGGTGATCATCATTTGGACTTCCATCATGACCATCTCCGCGTACATCTGGGTAGCCATACATCCGAATGTTCCACATCTTGGCGACGATGCCGTCAAAATTGTTGGCCGTTGCGCGCGGTCGATGAAGCTTGCCCTGGTAGCAGGCAACTATCATGGCGTCTGTCATTCCTTGTGCTTGTACGTGCCCCAACACTCATATAGTTTCTACGGATGCTTTTGCTGATCTTTGGTTTCAGACTTCGACGCCAAACGGCTATCACATCTCAGTATACTTTTATTGCTGCTAATCACCTGTGTTGCTACTCTGTATACGGATGGCCGATTCATACTGTTGGTAGTGGCATTTATATCTCTCGGATCACTCAATCCTGCAACATATGTACTCGACGGTACATTGTGCTACATTCCTACCCCGCCTTTGGTATTCAGTTTGCATCTTGTTCCTCCTTGCCATCTACTCCTCGTGGTAGGTAGCACACTGGATACATGTTCCCTATCAACATCAATGACAAAAGACCATAGAAATTCCTGTTAATTCCAATATGTGGTCTTTTCCCCTCGAACTCGTTCTGGAAACGATTTCTCGGACAAAAATCGAGTTTTTTCGAGTTTGTGCCGGTGTGGTCGTCTTTTGCGGACCATTTCTGGAAACTCTTACCGAAGTAGCCGAAAGTCGGCATTGGTCCGATATCGCCACCTCATCTCGGAGTACGAATTAGGCGCCGTTTCTTCTGGCCCATCACCATCATCTTGCAAGTAATCGAACATGTTCGGAGATCCGAGAGTGTACGAGATATCTGCTTAAGCACCGCTGAATACGACACAGTAAGGAAGTATCCATTTAGCTGATGCTTGCGCATGGGTGTCGCTTTTTTTTTGGTGTCTCATGGTCGCACCCCATCATGTTCAGTGCGGTGAGTGAGGTGTTTTCTTCGGACATTTCGGGGCTGAGGGTAGTTCGTGGGCAGGCTCGACACCACGTTTCTGCAGATAATGTCGATTGCGGGCATCGTGGTTGTGAACGTGGCTCGCAAAGGTCTCCAGCTACTCCTTGTGCGTGTATCCCCTTTGCCTTGAGCGTTCTCTCTGATCGAACGATAGCCGTTTGCATACCACACTCCTTTTTTTATACTCCTATGCAACAGTGAATCAAACCAAGTTCTAGCACACTAGCTCTGACATGCTTTGTAAGCGCTGATCCATGAATGAGGGCTACAAGTGCGCTTCTAGACCTGGACTGCGAGTGATAAGGCGGCACATTAGGATTCATCGTCATTCCTCTTTCAGGGATGCATTTTTTAACGTTGCGTTTCCGATGGTAGCGCCGCCATCATCACAATTTAACTTTGATGCCACGCGCGCAACGAGCACCGGTCGACGACTCGTCGTCGCTTGAAGGTGCGCTTCACAGAGGCTGATGGATCGTTGTATGCTAATAAACGAACATGTAGTATGCTGAGGGTGATCAGTTGAAGCTTCAGAAACGTGTTCTGGCCAGTCATGATTATCTGGTGTAATGGGCGCGGCCACAGTGCGGTGCATAGGGCTTGGGCAGGTCGGAGCCTTGAATCTTGAAGGAAGAGCACACCCTTGCGCCTCCTTGCAAAGCCTTATCCCACCATCAGATCGTCTGAAGTCTCTTAGCATGCTTTTCTCGTCCGTCTGGCCTCCGCTCAGACACGCCCCTCGGAAACAGCCGAGGAATGTGACGGATCATAGAAGCGCGCGAATTTCGAGACTCGGAACACCGAGCACGATTTTCGCGACTGCCAGGCATTCTCGTGCGACAGGCTTGGAACAGCAGCTATCAGTCCATTAGGAGATCGGCCAGCCGTCGGAGAATCTCGACATAGAGCAAGAGACATCCTCTTTCAAGATAGCTCCCGAATTGTCGCAGCGCGGGCTGGATCTACTGGGGAGGTCTGAGAGCTCGTGGATCATTTAATGAGTATGATCTGCACCCTCGTTGTATTTACCTTTCTCATGTGCATTTGATAGACCCAATTCACTCTTGACAACCTAACGACCGATGAGCGTCCTCTCACAACTTTTCACCGCCCGAGTTGCGTGTGTACCAGTATCTAATGTGACTACCGCCTCATCAAGAGTTGATGTTCTGATCAGTAGACATTCTTCGCTGCCAGACATTGTATGTATTCATCTCAAACGTGCCTCCACAGACCTTCGCGAGAGTATCCGCAGATGCCGATGCTATAATGTATACCCAAGGCAGACAATGTATGTCCATTGATCTGCGTTCATCATTCATGTATTCCATGGAGACGCAGGCGGTGTTTGCTCGATGCTCAGAAATACTGACGTCCGTCATGGATGACCAGTCTGCTTCCTCGTTAGATTCAGGCGGCTCACTGCTGGCCTGCAGTGTGCTGTCCTGATCTTGTACCAATTTTGACGCTTATGATTTTCTTTCTCATTTCACTGAGCCAGTACTTATGCTTGATGCCGATACAGTTCTGCAGGACACCCTCGAGCTGACCCTTGCTTTCATTGAACTCAAGCATGGACAGACCAACGCTTCATTATCACTCAGACCCCACTTCCGCTATGCCATCTGATACAAAAGAGCAAGCCGACTCGCCTCGTCAAGAGAGGAATTTGCGCCCTTTGTTGGCCGTCATGGGAGGGTACAGCCTAAATAGTCGACTACTATCTTTATACTCATCAATGGCTGGTTCTTAGTTGGATCGCCCTTTTTTGCATCGGAGGTCAATCTAGCTCGTTCGGCATATTCGAAGACCTCTACACTCAGTCTCATACCGCTTCTGCGTCCAAGATTAGTTGGATCGGTTCTTTACAGTTTTTCTTGATCGGGGTGTCAGGACTTCCAGCTGGAAAGCTGCTGGACATGGGGTACTTCAAACTGACTTTTTTCGCAGGCTCTGTCCTATATGTCTTTTCGTGCGTGATATAGGATGTCGTGTAAACGTCGACCTTTACTGAACACCACTGTATCCAGCTGTTTCATGCTCTCCCTCGTCCGTCTCGACCAGTATTACCAGATCTTTCTCTGTCAAAGCCTTGGAATGGGCATTGGAGGCGGCCTTCTCTATCTCTCTGCTGTTGCTATCCAAGCTCATCATTGGAAAGATCGTCGGGCTTTTGCGATTGGTGTTGTCCTATCGGGTGTGATTATTTTATCACTTCGTCTGGATAATACACTGCTCATCCACTATGTTGCGGACTTCAGGATCCTCTGCTGGCGGGATGGCCTTGCCGATCATGTTTAATCGCTTGTTCCACGGCTCTATGGGCTTTGCTTGGGGTGTTCGTATCAGTGCGTTCCTCATTCTCGGCTTGCTCATCATAGCGAACTTGGTGATGCATCCGGGGAGCTCTGCGCCGAATACGGTATCTCCGACCACCCCGTCTGGTCAGAAGATGCAAAAAATCCTCAGAGATATACCCTATTTACTCGTCGTTTTGGGGTACATGCCTTGCATACTGATAACACGAGCAGTTCTGATGCTGGCATCCTTCAGGGCATTTTGTATCAATTGGGGCCTTTATTTTCCGCGTAAGTGGCTTCAGCATATGCGATAGTGATGTCGAAGCTTTCACTTATCCGATTCTAGTTTTCTATCTCCAACTCTACGCGACCGACCACGGTGTGAAATCTTCCGTGGTGTTCTACACGGTATGAATTATTAGCACCTTCGATACCATATTGTGATCGCACGAGTTGATCGTTCCTTTCCATTCTAGCAAGCCATAATGGATGCTTCTACTATCATAAGCTATTTCATCTGCGGATACTTAGCGGATGTTGTAGGGCCGTTCAACGTCTTCACCCCCGCGTGTTTCGGAGTTGTAGTCCTGCTCTTCGGCATGCTTGGAGTCAAGACTCCCCCCGCTATCATTGCTTTCGCTCTTTTGTATGGTTTCTTTGAGGCTGCATGTGCGTAATCTCTCTATATGCTTTCATGAAACCATAACACCGACAATAATACAGACTTGGCAATGCTGACATCGGTCGTGGTGTCGCTCGCTGAAGATAAAGATGAAATAGGGTATGTCGTCTGAGTCGCCGGATGGAGTCCATAGACGCTGAGAACTGACTCGGTACAATCAGTCAGCGTTTAGGGTTCTCATCCTTTGTCACAGTTTTTGGCACCCTTCTCGGCACGCCTGTGGAAGGTGCACTCCTCGGACAAACATTTCAATGGCATCGTGCCATGATATTTAGTGGGGTGCGTGTGCACGCTTCGATCACTGCATGCTCATGCTGAGGTGCGGCATTTTGCTTCTCAGCTGATGTGCTTCATCGGCACCTTCCTGGTCGCAATCTCCCGCCACATAGTTTCTCGGAGAAGGCGTACTCAACTCGTCTAGACTTCCAGATACGATTCAATAAGCTCTTTTTCGGCGCCTTTCTGAATATAGGTTACGTGCTCGTGGTTGTTTGCTTGTGGCATCCTATCCGTGTTCGGGCTACTCGGTCAAGTGACGGACTCTAGTATGAGGCCAGCGCTGTCAGCGAATATCCAGCTTGACGAGTTTAATATAACGGTACCTCTTTCAAAACTGGTCTCTGCGGAAGCAGCATCCAAGCAAGCTGAAGTTCGGACATTCTTCAATTTTTTATTCTTCATTGTTAGCATGACTATACTGGTCAAGAGATGTACAAGGGTTCGAAAGCGCAACATGGACAAACCTGCAATTTGAAAAGCATGCGGTTGAGTCTGCTGGATTAATTCCTGAAATAAAATAGACGAGGAGGTCTTGTGGTAAGTAGAGCTTCGAAAGTCGTGTATGGAACACTCGTAGTTCGGCAGATGAAGACGGAGCTTCCGACATGATTGTTTTCTGCAACCCGCGGTCATTGCCATTCGAGGGTCGGGTCACCATGTCACAGCATGTGTCATATTTCAGCGAGGGCGGCGGAGGCGGCGCGCCAGCCTTTTCCGTTCATTCGAACGAATCTCCTCAGCTCCTCAGCTCACGTTTCTACAGGGTTTTTATTTATTCATACTTCCTCGTCGTACCCCCTCAGTATCAGCAATCATGAATGCGTGATGCCTCCAAAAAATTGTGGGGTGGTCATGTCTTAGTGCGGGAGCCGTTGACGAGCTTGTTGCGGTCTTGTTGCCCATCGCGGCGGTTCTGGTGCGTGCGCGTGTCAGGCCGCCTCTGGTACGCCTCAATCCCTCGTATACTTGAGTCAGGACGGCACACCTGGATCGATAACGTTGGAACATCTCGTCTCGACAAGGTCCGTTAGTGCAAGCAGACTTATCAATGATCTCTCTGTATTCGAAAATCGGAACTCACGGCGCAAAACATATTCCTTCTTCGAAATCTCTCAATTCGACAGTCACGCGAAGACAAAGATCTGGAGAGATAAATCACTTCTGCACATTGTCTGCATGTCCACTGGGTGTGTAGAAGAGTTAGCTTTCTGTCAAGCCGAAGGGAGGAATGTTTGCCATTCCGCATCTTGCTGCTCTGCTCGCCCTGTTGTCCGAAACATCTACTCTTTCCGGGATCGTGACGTGCCAGCAAATTTCCAGCAAATTATTGGGCAACATCCATACATGATGACGTCGTCAATGATTTCAACCTTAATGTCGTGCTTGGTAAGTAGGCAGTACACTTGAACTGATCTATAAACTCACCTCACTTTGTCCTGTCCACCAAATGAACTACCTGTACACACTGCTCTACCAGTCCCGTACAAGCGTAAAGCCGCCCTCGAATCCCATGGGTGTGATCAACGTCGATGTTTCTCGCCAGCGGCCAACCCAGAAGTCACCCGCATGGATGTAGCCTCGGAAGATCCAGCGACCTGTGCGCGCGGCGAGGGCATCGATCTGATTGTACAGGCATGCGTACGCCCAAAATGGTCGATCAGAGCAGGAAACGCGTGTAAAGAAATATAGCCAAGGAGGTAAGCAAATAGGCAAGATCACACGGCACCAAAGGAATGCGACGTTAATCCAGGACATTGTACGCACAGGATATCGCACAACCATCACCAGCCCGTCCTGCAAGCGTACACGCCCAAAGAACCCAAACCGACCCCATGCTGCGTCGTGTACTTCGCCCGTCTTTCCACCAATGACCAGGTCGAGCCCACGCGGTCAACGTCAGCAGAGGATCGTACAGGGAGAATTTCACAACAATCCACGCACCTCACCGATGATGAGGATGTCATTCACTCCGCTCGGAATGTGTTCCATCTGTTCCGTGTCTTCCTCCTGAACTTCCTCCTGACCTTGTCCTTCTTGTCCCTCTATATCCCCTTCCTCGCCTTCGCTGTCCATCTCGTCGGAACCCACTCCGCTGTCCAAGCCCCTGATCCTTTCCATCCCTTCCTCACAATACGGCATCTCAGAATCTTCGCTCATGAACCGGTAATACACATGTGTCGTGTCCACCACTGGATCATAGATTTCTACCACGTCCCGGTGCCAGTCCTGTTGCCCGCATGAAGGAGCCTTCAGACCAAAAGTCCTCCAGAATGTAGAGCTTGTTCCTCCTCACCTCGAGCTCTAGGTTTATTTCTCTAGGCACAAACGCTCTCAGTGCTTCCTCCTCGCCGGCGCCGGCGCGAAGTGGCGTATTGGGGGCGAGACAATGATATTCGCGGAGCGTCGCGAAGAGCGGGCGATGCTTCGTATGCGACTCGCTAATGCTACGCGCCGGTGTCTGCGGCGCGATGTCCGCAGATGCGTCGTGGGCGGTCGAGAGAGTGGGAGCGATATTGTCGCCGCCACCATTGTTGCCTGGTATCTGGACCTGGACCTGTGGGACATGAAAAACGGTGAACTGAGAGATCGTGGTTGAGTATCAATCTAGAACGCATAACGGCACAACCCAAGATACCCCACCTCGACACTCGGCGAAATATATGTGTATCACGCACCGCTAGTAGCCCAGTCCACGCTCCAGACATCGTACCGGGCGTGTACATCCGTCCAACTGTTGGCGTGTTGGATGAAAACACCGCCCACGGATCCCCGCAAGCTACAGTGCACTTCCAATCTTCTTCCTGCCGTTCGCTTGGTGGGCCGTCATCTCTGTCATAGTCGTACGCGAGCCTCGGTGCGTCGAGCCATAGTCGGAGCGAGTGGGCTCGTGGACTCTCGTCGTTGTCGTCGTCGCTTTCATGCCGCATCTTCTCCTTCATCTGTGCCTGTATGAATGCGGCGACGAGAAGTGTTGCACCGGGCACGAGCGGGGGTGCGGCGAGAGTGAGGGTTCGACCAGCATAGGTGACGATCCGGATGGGAGGGAGGGAGAGTGGTCTAGCCGTGTCTGGTGAAGCTTGAGGAATGAACTCGGTGGCAGGGAAGTAATAGGAGGGATACTACAAATGGGTGCTGATGAGAGAACAACAGGCAGGCGGCGATGCGTAAACCCACCTGGAAGCCGTGAGCAAGGAATGGGACGAACACGCGGATGACACTCTCCCGCGCCTCGTGAGTCATTTCTTCTATCTGTTCTGCTTACGTCCAGGGCAAAAACTCACAAACCATGCTACAAAATCCGTAGCGATCGCCCACTTACCTGCCGTCGTTGTCAGCCACAAGAGCCAACACACGAGGCTCATCACCTCAACGTTCTCCGGCGTGCGTGTGTACCATAGTCCGCGGCGACCCCTCGCGCGGATGAGGTTCCACAGGAAGCGGGGGAGTGCAGCGTATTGAAGAAGTTGTCCGCGGTTCATGTAGTCATGCTCCAGGAGCATCGTGTAGGCAGTCCACAGGTTCGTTGTGAGCTTCGTATCTGCCTCTGAATCCTCGTCCGCACGCCTGCCGGTGCCGTGATTGAAGTTCGCTCGCCTGATCCTCGTCAGGACCTCGCACCTCCCCCGCATGGCGCCCGCCATCACGCTAGGAGCATCCACCCGATGCCTCCCGAACCTGCGGTGCAGGGCGTCCGCATCGAATCGGACAGGAAATGCATAAGCGGCGAGGAGCGGGAGCGCTGGAGCGAGGATTCCATAAATCGTGCGGGAGGTAAGGAGGAGAGCAAGGATTGATGCAGGAGGGCCGAAGAGGGGTAAAGTCGTGATGAGCAGGTGGAGGGCGATAGTGTGGAGAAGCTCTGGGGGCAGTCGTTCGAGGGTCGGAGGCGTGGCGACTTTGAGTGTGGACATCGGGGAATTGTGGAGGCAACATTGCCCACCGTCAGCAGCCTTTATTCCTGTATTTTTTCTTATTCTCTTCGATCCCCTTCGCTTGTCCGTGCCCGAGTTAGCCTCCCGGACCCTTTTCCAAGTCGCCGCGCACCCCGTGTCCTTCTCGATGCTTGGTATTTTCCCTTCTTCTCCATCCCTTCGTCATACTTACTGGTCCCTCGCTGCACTTCGAACAGGGACCTGGAAGCCCACGACCCCCGCAACCGCCTCTCGGCATCATGGACGAGCTCGGTCGATCGCGCGCGCACAGCGCTGCACAGCGTAGCTAACTTTCACTTACGACATTCTACGTAGACCAAAATCAGGAGCCTCTAGGGCACTATTTTCACCCACAGCATTTGTGAACGTATCTGCGCAGTATGTACGCCGATGAGAAATAATTCGGGTACCTTGGGGCGTTCTCATTGCGTCCGAGATGAAGCTTCGCTGGACCGGCGGCCAGTCCATCCTGATCCAAGCTACTTGCCCCACGAGACGTTACTGTAAGTCCATCGCTACTTCCAGGACCTCCTTTGACGATCTTCCGTCGCTGTGAACAGTGTCATCAAGTGACAGCGTGGTGGTTTCTTTGATCTATCGTTGTCCCTTTACACCGCGCGAAATCTGGACTCGCGCGTGAATATCAGCCGGGCGGGTCTTTGTTTCTGAACCCCCCGCTTCTACTAAGGCGTGATAGGGGCCTGATATTCAGAGATTGGAGCGCACCAGGCTCAAATCTGGGATCCTCTACCAAGCATCAGCACGTCTAGGATCTGACCTTTCACTCCACAGCTAGGGTTTCCATCGATCTCACTTAATCCATTCTAGACTTAGGTATTCCAGCTGCGACGCCAGCCATGTCTGCATCTCTGATGTCATGGATGATATTCAGCAGGCACGGAAAGCTGACTCGGACTCGTGCCAGAGAATGCCCATGACGTAGGTCTGCCGCCTAAGAAATTTGTGCTCTCGTCTTTTTTTCGGTTGATTGCTCTAAGAATTGTTGATGACGAACTTCTTCACAAGACCTAATTGTGGAGCGTCAATTCACCGCCCAGGTGTTTGCTCTAGTCCGCCGGAGTGCGTAGCTCCAGGACTCGTCATTGGGCTAGTGCATCACCGGCGGCAGCGCATCGTGCACGCTGTGCTTCTGCAAATATGCTACTGTCTATACCATGATGCGTCACAGCTTCGCGCAGACTCCGCGGATCTCCCCAGGCCCTTCGATCCAAGGTATTCTACCATCGGCTTATCGTGCGTAAGATAAGCAGGCAAGCAGTAGTATGTAGACACGTATGTATGAGCGGATGTGAATGCATGGCCTAATACTGGAGTTCGCGTCTACTGACTCCCCTTTGTCCGCTCTGATGATTGCACCTGCCACAATGCATTCCAGCTTCATGTAAAATAACCCACCGCGGTATCTGCATGCGATCCCCCGCCTCCCATCAGCTCCACAAACGGCACCATACAACGAATCATAACTCCATTCCACTCCACTGCACCTGACCCGTGTCACTCCCTCTTCTGGAACTCCACACAGCCCCATATTGCGATGTCTTAGAACGCGGAACGTAACGCGAGATAACACGGAAGTTTTCAACAAGCGCGCGTTGCGTTATAGAGATCAATTCAGATGATTGAGCCTCTTCTTCCACAATGATTCGACTCACGTTTTCATCTATATCCTCTTCAGTGAGTTCATCACGATCGACACAGTTATATCAGCCTGTACCTAGCAACTGGGATGAGGAGGAGTGCATCTAGGTGCAACTGGAGAAATCGGAGATTCGATGACGCCACGCGGACCTGGATCTGGTATTTTCCTCGAACCCCGAGCATACTGAACCATGCTGTAATCAAGTGTGATCACCAGTGCATCGCGCCGTGGCGTCACTCATCTTCTGCTCCACTTCGTGTCCCTGCGTGTGCGGTCTTCCTATGATCAGACTACGTACGTAGTACGGAGTCGCATTGGCCCATGGGAGTAGTCTTCCGACAGAACAATAGCCCTCTTCCCTTCTTTTAAATATAATGCCTATTCACCGCCCAGTCTTGATTAGCAACCATCGAGAATAATCCAGTCAAGTCAGCATGGGATGTGTGTGGTCATCTGGCAGTGAAATTCGTTTCTTTCACAGAAGCACGTGATATGCCGAACGTTGCGGAACGAGCAGGGTTCGTCGTTTGTCAACGTTGTCAACATCCAAGAAGCTCTGTCAATGTCGAGGCTCGTAATCATGAATGAATAGGTATCAATATCTCTTCGTATTTTCAGCGCTTGAATTGCCTGGCTGACGAGACAATCATCACTAAGATTCAAGCTCTCAGCTGGATCATCTTTCGCTGTTCAGCGGCTAGCGATTGCCCGAGAACGTCCTCCAAGTGTCCAGATTATCGCGTTCAACTCAGTCTTCGTCTACGAGGCGACTGCGTAAAATCCACATTTTGGCCGAGACGAACTAAGTTTAGAGCGAAAGATCCACGACTAAAGATCACCAGGGCTGACTGTGCTTTGAACATGGTTGTTCAAGGCTTCTCCTCTCGCATCAATTGGAGCTTTTACTTTTCGGGTGAGTGGCCTTAGTTGCATGCGATAGTGACGCGGAAGCCTTCACCTATCATTTTCAGTCGTTTAATTGGGATTGTGATCACACCATCTGATCGTCCCTTTTCATGCCAGTAAGCCTTGTTGAAGGCATCCTGTTTTGTATGTCGTTTTTTTTTTTTTTAGGGCCGTTTTACATCCTCACCCGCCGGTCTTGTAAACAGAATCCTGCTTTTCGACATGCTCAGAGTCACGGCTGGTCTCGTCGTCATCGTTTTTGCTCTTTTATATGGTTTTTGCTATATCGGGCATAAACGCAGATGAATTTGTGCACACCCAACTTACCTTTTTAGCTCCCACGTAGGGACGCTTCTCGAGGACCATGATAGTTCATCGAGTGCAATCGTTGGACATGGAGATGAGTATACATTTGTTTCACGAGTCGTCCTCGGTGCTGTATGCATCATATGTATGTACCGTAGTGCATAGTCTGTCAAAAATTTCGGGCATAGTTTTGTCTCCACAAAAGGGTCACCAGATAAGACCAAAGCTATTATCGGAGTAGGAGGCATGAAGTTCCTCGATCATCGCAATGGTGTTGTACACTTTATACGCGACGAAGTCAAAGAGCGGGCTAGATTCTGCTAGCGCTCCTCATTCCTCGCTTGGGCAAGGACACTGCAAGGACCCGAGGTTATTCGTACTGATTGGCCCTGTGAAGGCATTAGCCAAGGGCCAAGGCATGATTGAAGAGTGTTTTTCTCAGCACCACCGTGTAGTACGCCAGCAGCTCACCCGACGAGTATGCTCTGGATATATCCGTAGAAGCTTCGAGGTCCAGTGCATCGTCGCGTGGATGAAGTGCCTCCTGACCTGAATTCTCAGATCAGTTGTCGAGGATGTGCTTCGTAACAGCAAGGGAAAAGGAGCTGCTGACTGGTATGACTGGTATTTGAGGACCTTGGACGCTTTTGGACGATACTTTGTTGCCCTGATAAAATCACGGAACGTGCCGAGATCTGCCGAGATATTCCAAATAGTATCGATGCCGACAATGGTCATTCGCGCGATTCCTCCACTCTGGTTGTTCGTACTTCTTTTCTTGTACAACACTCGCTCTTGCATCATCGTCTCAAAACACATGATGGAGGATATAAGCCAATGGGATGGCAAGTCTCCTTCCCTTGTGTTCTATGTGCCTTCCACGCTCGCAACATGCAATCGTTTTTGAAGGAAAATTCGAACGCTGCACACAAACCTTAAACAAGGGATGTCATCATGAAGCCGCATGACGTAGCAAGCGCCCGCGCGGTATGTGTGACCTCCGAATCATAGATACGTCCAAACTTGATCATCTCAACGTCACAGAACCTTTGCGACCACCAGACACTCCTCATGCAGGAAAAAAAAATCATCTCTGCATCACCATGAATGGATTCCCTTCACCTGTGTTGCCTCGCTCCTTGAACTGAGTGTAGAATACGAAGACACATTATCTGTCGAGCGGACTTCCTCGAGTATTTTCAAGAGCTTGTAGTCGCGGCGGGCCTCTTTACTCTGACTGCGCAGCACGTAAGTTACTCTTTTTTTCATCTTGATTCTCGGCATCGAGGTTTCTAGGGCCACCCTTTCGAAGCGCTCAAGCGCTCATGCATCAGGCCTTGCGGATGCAGACCCTCGGACACATGTTCTTCCATTTCACCAACATGACTCTCACCGACGACAACCTGTTTTATATCTTCAATCACGTATATCTTCCCCCCAAGCTACCTGATGAAAGCGACAACGACGAAGACTGTGAACACGAACTCATACTATGCAAGCTGATTACCGAGTTGGCAGAGGAATATGGGCAATGCCTCCCTAGTGACAGGCGGCAGGAGTGGTCTCGCATCATCCTGATGCTTATGAATCTCTACAGCCTGACGAGTGGTCTCAGCGAGACTGAGCTGAAGCGGTCTATAAACGGGATGCGACAAGGAGGTAAGACTTGATGCGTATATTATGGTTCTAAGTAAACTGACCTCTTTGATAATTGTCAAGATGTGTTGGTCGTTCAAATACGCGCGCAAAATGCAGCTCTCATACTCCGGAAAATGGCACATAGTACCGTCTTCGAGGTTTTTGAGATTTCGCCATCCAATGCAGCCATAATGGAATCAGCAGGGAAGCTCATATGCTCTTATCCGGGACCAGCTGTTGAGGTCGATGCCGATACCGTCAGCGATGATGCCTTTCTCAAAGAGCTTGCGTCATTCATCGTCCACATGAACGTTGACATATTGGATTCTGCCCCTACTACGAGGAAGGCCGGCTCCGATTCAGTTGAGGAGCGGGATACCGCCCACCCTCGCTACATCTCCCAGCTCCTTATAGGTATCTTACGGGGCATAGGTACCGTGGCAGAGGTGCAACGCATCACCAAGAGGATCGCTGATGACGTGCTGTGGAAGGCTGCGTTTAAGCCATGGCGCAGATCACCACTGTGGCTCGTTATCAGAGTTGCCATCCAAACGTCGCTTGTACAGACGGTGGACTACAAGTCATTCATGCTCTTCCTGCACGCAAAGATTCTGCACATATTGGCCGAAAAGGAGTTCCCCAGCGACGTCATTTTCTGTGCACGTGCCAAGACGGCTAGACGCGCGCACAAGCTTAGCGACCTTACATCCGATTTTGTTCTGCAGAGACTCGACGACGCCATGAACGCGACGGAAGTGGTCCTCCAGACACGATGGAACGCTGTGCAGCGGTCTCAGGCCACTGCACCGCCTTGGAACCCTTCATGTATCCATGGCGTTCTCGACAGCCAGCTCACCCTCCCTCATTCGCGCGACTATATCGCGAAACTCCTGCACCCTGACATCACCACCACCGACCCCTCACCTGTTTTCCATCCTAACCATCATCAGAGATTGAAGGAGACAAGTGACTTCCGCTTCCTCACTCCACAAATGCTGGAAGACGCTTTGAGCGCCGACCCGTACATCGCCCTCGCCGACTTCGAAATGCTGGTGCAGGACCATGTTGACGAGTGGATCGCTCAGCATCTTCAGGACGAGTTCGGTGTGGTCAAGATGGCAGCTTTTTTAGACGAGTATCTCGCTGTCGCCCGTAATTGCTATTCGTGCAACGCGGAAGATCAGTCTCGAATGATTCTGACTGTCCTCGAAATGTGGGTTATGGTCGACACCTTGGCAGTAGCACAATGTCCTCTGATGGCTGATTACTCCCCTGAGATCCCTGCTACGTTCCTCGAGCCGCTTTTGCTTCGCCGTGCGGGATCGCTCGAGCGTGCCAATCGCATTGACGAATATCTGCGCTCTCGCTATGCTCGCACTACATCCAACAACTCCATCTTCTCTGACACCATTGACGCCACATCATTTTGCATCCGATACTTCGAAGAATCGGAATACCTTCGTGATCTTATGAGCAATATCGTGGTCAAAGCCTCCGATGAGCGAGAGATGAAAATTGAAGAGCTTCGGTGTATGAATGCTTCTTATCACTCTCTGATGCACGAAGCCTCGTTGTTGGATTACGAGTACGAAGTGACTTCCAAGGGCACTCGGCGCGTTATCAAAATGTGCAAGAGAAAGCAACTAGAGAAACAGGCCAGACGCATGCGGATCGCTGTTCACGAGTGGCCCTTGTCTGCTGAAGACCTTCCAGCAAAGACTTTTGTCTTCGAGCTTCATCGTCCATTGGTGTTTGCGCGCTGGAGAGACTCGACATACAAGATTCTCCGCGACGTGGGTTTGTCCGAGAAACCTATCGTTCCTGCAGAATCCTATGCTGTCCTACACCAGAACGCTAGTCTTGTCAAGCGCGTCGAGCCTGCTCAACCCCGAATCACTTTTGCATCAACTACAAAGTCCTTTCAACAATCTCATTACAGTCGGAAACGTATACCTGCGACCGAAGCTGATATCTGCGTCAACTGCGGCCTTCACTACCGACTTTATGACAAGCTACACAATGAATGGGCTGCAACCTCTTTTGCCGAGTCAAATGTAATACATTACTGCACGCTCGCTCTTCCGGCACATGGGCCGTACGGACATCTTCAGTACACGGTGCAGGGGACGAGCCACACGTCGAACCAAGTTATTGCCAGTCAATCCGAATGCCCCAAAGAGCTGAGCCTTCATGAGCACCTCGCTTTCGCTAGCTTGCGCAGCGGCCCACGACTCCAGTGGATGAACATCGTCCGCGAGCTGTCCGCTACCTCGCTCACGTTCAAGTGTGAAGAAGTTCATTCATTAGTCACGCAGGCAGCATGGCAAGTCGGACCTTTGGCCGAGGATGACTTGCTGCGCGAGTGGCACCGTGAACTCACCGATGTGTGTTTTGGTATGACCCTACTCAATGAGCTGGATCGTCTGTTGCAGAGCGTCGAACTCAATTGGACAGAAGTGGCTACTGCCAGAACAATCAGTATGTTCGCTTCGTTTGGAGCAAGACATCGGACTGACGTCTCTGCATAGTATTCCTCGCTGGACGTCTCCTTGCCTCTACAAACAGTTGGGAGGTCACCCTGGCTGCCCTTGATATTCTGCGAAAGACTCGGATTGTGACTTCTCGATGGATGCGCGAGCTGGCTGAGAAATTACGAAGCATAGACGAAGCCGTTCAAGGTTGTGACCTCCGAATGCGTGTCTGTGACGTGGCTGCGACCTGTCGTGCTACTTATGACGTGGACCCATTTCACATTCCATTTCTTCTATCCTCAGTCGATGACACAGCCATCTTGGTGGAGTGTGCTATTTACCTGCACAATAGCCTGCCTGCTTCCATCGAGAAAGCACCATCCGACTTCAAGAAGCTCCTCGCCCGAGACCAACAGCTATCACACTTATTGGAGCTACATTTGTGGGAGACGATCGTACAAAATCGGCGCGGGCTTGACGATGCAATCGCTTCTGTCTGGCCCACTTATGAGCCGACGACCACAAGCTGGGAGCGGTTGCCCGAACCCAATTCTCGTTGGCTCACAGCTCTTGCCGCAACGCCGGATGCGGGGACTCTGATCATACATTTTAATCTTCTTGATGGCGAATTGCTTGTTGATGGAAAACCCTTGGGACGTCTTCCTCGTTCTGTCGTGAAACATCCTACGTATGCTCGCATCTTCGGTGAAGTAAGAACTGTTTCTACTTGCCAATCCTGCTTGCTGACTCTGCTTTTCATTGCAGAAGGTTCTTGATATCGTTCCAGCAGATATGTCAGATATGGAGTTTGCGACTCGTATCCCAGTTTCTGGATACCATGTGTGTCATTCTATTTCAATCCTTCAGAGTTCGTCAATTCTCAAACACAATAGGTACTATTTGCTTTGCGCAACTACAACCTGACTATCAAAGCGCGTCATGTCGAGTCCGGCGAGGTCTTCGAGCTTATTCGACATGAAGCATTGATCGGAGACTTTCCGAGCATACTTGTCGATGGCTTCGCCCACTGGCTCTCATTGTCTACGGGCGAAATCGAGTTCAGACCCTTGTCTGATCCGTGGACCCCATCCTCGACAAACTGGTATCTTTTTTTTTCCACCGACAAGCCATGCGTTATGATGTCGAAGGACTCACCCTCGCGGCTCATTGATATCCATAGCCAATCTTCCACTATGATTGCTCGCCAACTCCAGCCGTTGGAGTATGCTCACTATCTCGTCGTTGTCTACGATTTGGAGAAACATCAGATAACCGTCCGTCTCCCCCGATTTAGACTCTCATTCTTTGTCACTAGTGAAGGCAAGCTCGCCTCGGAGAACTTTCTGGGCATGGTCGTTGATCAGCACCAGTCTTCGGGAACCATGTTGGGGCTTCATAATCAGCTAATCTTACATGCACAAGGCGCAGCTGGATGCAAGTCGTCTAGCTTACGCCGTGTCCTAATCCCGCATGGAAAAGTTGAATTCTCCGTAGAAGGGCATCACGTCAGCATCACTATTGATACATCATCCCAGGATCGCGTCTCGTATCACGACTACAGAATTGATCCCGACCTTGGATATCTCGCTTCCAACGTGAACCTCAAGAGCAAGCTCTACAAAATCCTTCTTCATGCTCTTTGTAGCCATTGTCTCCCTGATCCATTAACAAAACGAACAGGCACAGAAGAGGCCTTGCAGGAGCTTCGTTCGGCAAGCTGCCTTTCTTTCCAGAGCCTCACCGCCACCGAGATAGAACTTCTAAGACAGATTGCCGCTTTGACTCCCACTCGACAGTTCTATCCAGAACACCTTCGCACCATGCAGATTGCTCAGTGGTCTGACCTGTCGCCTCTTTCACAGCATGATAGTTTCCGCCCTGCGGTGCAGGTTATCTTGGGATACGCGCGAAATTTGAGCATATTCGGAGCTATACACGGTGATATCGACCTGTCTGACCCCCTGGATGCCAGTCCACTGTTACTAGAACGGGCAGCGCGACGCAATGCCATTTTTCATGTAGACGATCTAGCCGCTCATCTTCCCGGGATGCCAGGAGACTCTCAATTTCGTAGTCGAGATATCCCTGATGATACAGGTCTCAATGACGAAATGGAGGCATCGAAGGCGTCGGCGATGGTATACAGCCTGACGCAGAGCACCTCCCCGCCTTTGCTCGAGTTGATCATGACTTGGGGCTCCAAGTTCGCCGGGCCGAATGAATCTCGACTGAATCTGTCATACAGCAAGAGGTGGTTACAGCCTGATCTTCTTTCAGATTGGTTAACGGTGTATAACCTGTGCCGCCATTCTGGGATCGGTACGTGGGAGGCAATGTTCCAGCTGGGGTTCAGTCTTCCGGCCATGGCATACAAGACGCCCCATCTACGACCAGCTATTTCACTTATCCTGTCATTCCTCACGATCCCTGCTTTCCAGGATTTGGAGCCGCCCTCGTATCCGTCATATCATTTCTTGGACGGGTTCAATCCGGATGCAGATCGTATTCAGACTATCTTGTTCGCTTCAGCTGTGTCACTGGAACATAGTCCTGCTGCTGAGCTCAATCAAGAGGCGGGTGAGAGCCTGAAGGACTTCAATGCTAGGCGCACAAATTATTTTGCTTCGCATCTTAGTTCTCAAGTCACTAGATGCACCCAACACTTGATGGAGCAATGGCCGTGCACCAAGCCTACAATGACTACTACACCTTCCGACGACCCTTTTCGCTGGGTCGATACTTCGAAGTGCCTAGCGAGAATCCACGAGATCTTTGAGAGTTGTTTCAATAATATGCAACTTCGACTGTTTGTTTTCCAGATCGAGGAGATTCTTCGTATCCACCATCAACGCGATACCTTCATCTCTGAACCACCGCTATATAGATTTAAGCCTTCCCTTCACTCGGCTCGTGCTACGACATCTCGTCTACACTTTACGCTTGCTCACGTTGTCTCGTTGAGTCCGCCAGCTATCCGGCCAGCAGATTCAAAGCCCTGTCTGATTATCCCTCCCGTAGCGTGGAAGGAGCGATGTCCCGAAGACACCGCTATCCTAAAAAGGCTCCTCTCTGAGTTTCGCCACGATGCTCGGGATCGACTCCACCATCAGTACGGAAAAGATATGGACCGCAGTCGGGGAGAGCTTGATCGTACTAATATTCCCGTCCCTTTGAAGCGCACTGTTACTCTCCGCACGCTGGTCCAATATCATCTGCGGTGCTCGGAGCATGTACGAAGCATATTCATCTCTATTTCAGATGCACTGTGTGCTTCCAAGCCAGGGGACCAGATAATCGCAAAAGCAGGTCTTTGGCCACGTATCTCTTCACGAACCTTGCTTGGTTTACTGGCGTCTACGAATGGAACCGAACTGTCGGCTCCATGGAGGGAAGCATTGATTTCATACGCGCAGGCTACAATTGAATATCAGAGGTCTCAGCGTCTCGTATCCTTGGCTCTGAATAAACAGATTGGGGATCTCTTCAAAGAACTGGATGATATTGTATCGTCAGATGGAGCAATTGCGAGCACAGATGCAGACTGGCTTCTCATTCAGGTTAGCCATCGCTTCTACATCTTTGATGTATACTGAATGACAAGTACACAGATTGACGGCAACTTCATTGCGCGTGACGTCCAGATTCGCGTCGCAGAGGAAATGGTATCACCCTCATCAGGACAAAATTCAATTCTGCAGCTCAATATGGGCGAAGGAAAATCATCTGTGATTGTTCCAATGGCAGCAACGGTGTTGGCGAATGGTCGAACTCTTGTTCGCATTGTCGTGTTGAAGTCCCTTACCGCCCAGATGTTCCAGCTGCTAGTCAAGCGGCTCTCTGGACTGGCAAATAGGCGCGTATTTTATATGCCCTTTTCGCGCGATGTCACAGTTCAAAATGCCGACGTGACACTCATTCGCCAGCTGTACGAGCAGTGTTTGCGTGAAGGAGGAATCCTCTTGGTCCAGCCAGAGCACATCCTCTCGTTCAAACTGATAGGACTAGAACGCCTGTTTTCCGCAACTGGTTGTGAAGAAGAGACAGCAGCTATGGCGCTGTTGGATACCCAAGACTGGCTTGAAGATAGATCTCGAGATATCCTTGACGAGAGCGACGAACTTCTGCATGTTCGTTACCAACTTGTCTACACAATAGGGAAGCAGGAGCCTCTTGAGAATCACCCAAACCGGTGGACGACAATACAACAGGTGTTCTCTCTAGTGCAACGATTTGGTGCTCATCTGAAGCGGAGACATCCTCAGGAAGTGGATATGCATGAGGGTCCTGAAGGCAGTTTTCCCGCCATTCGTATCACAGGTGTCAACGCGGCCACGGAACTCGTTTCGTACATAGCTCACATGGCCTTGCATGGGGAGCTTCCAAATCTCGGCCTTTCCCTCCTGCCCGCCACATTCCGTGCAGCTGCATTACGTTTCCTTACCAAGGTCGATATTGAACAACACGAATATGTTGAAGTGCAAGGTCAATGTCACAGTAATGACCACTGGAAAGGACTGCTGCTCCTCCGAGGGCTCCTGGCTCACCACGTTCTCTTATACGTTTTGTCAGACAAGCGCTGGCGAGTAGACTATGGTCTAGATCCCAGTCGATCTCTTCTGGCGGTGCCTTATCGAGCGAAGGTAGCTCTTAAGTCTTTTATCTGCATGCAATCAATAACGTATCTCTTCCTTGTAGGATATACCCAGCCTGAGAGCAGAGTTCGGACATCCTGATGTTGCCATTTCGCTCACATGTCTAAGCTACTACTACAGTGGTTTAACGGAGGACCAACTGCTCCAGTGCTTTCAGCTGCTTGACCAGGGAGACAATCCTGCCCACGAGTATGAGTTATGGGTACGCTGCAGTGGCAATATTCCTCCGAGTCTGCAACGCCTCGACGGGGTCAATACGCACAACATGGAGCAGTTCCAGCGATATCTCGTCCCTATCTTCTGCAAAAATCGCAGCGTGATCAATTTCTTCCTCTCCTCGGTCGTCTTCCCAAAACAAGCTAAGGAATATCCACAAAAGATTTCAACGTCTGGTTGGGATCTTGCCGGGACGAAGACAAATGTCACTACAGGTTTTAGCGGGACCAACGATAACCGCCACCTTCTACCAACGTCGATTAAGCAGCAAGATCCTGTCCATCAGCTCAACACGAATGCACAGGTGCTCATGTACCTTCTGCAACCAGAGAATGACCATTATCTCTGCATGCATGACCCTCATAACAAGCCCTGTCCGGCACAAGAATTTCTAGAGATACTGGTGCACCAGGAGCTAGAAATCCGGGTACTATTGGATGTGGGAGCACAGATGCTAGAGCTGCAGAACCGTGACCTAGCGAGTAACTGGCTCAAACTGCGACGAGATGTCTCTGCTGCCATATATTTCGATGAGACGGATCACCTCACCGTCATCATGCAGGACGGGACGACAGAGTCGTTCGTCTCCTCACAATTTAACCAACAGCTCGATCAATGCATCGTATATCTGGACGATGCCCATACAAGAGGGACCGACCTCAAGCTTCCTCGAAACTTCCGAGCGGCTGTCACACTGGGCCCGAAGGTGACCAAGGACAGGCTCATTCAAGGTCAGCGTCTCTAGCGCCTCGCATTTTTGTGATATTGATAGACTCGATTCAGGATGCATGCGTATGCGCCAGCTTGGGAACGGACAGTCTGTGATATTTTGCGCGCCGTTGGAGGTAGACAGGCGAATTCGGGACGCGGCACGCGCGAGTACTTCCGACGCGGTCAAAGTTGTTGATATCCTACGATGGGCGATGCTGGAGACATGCGAAGATATTCGCCATCACGTGCCCCATTGGGCACAGCAGGGAATCGATTACGACAAGCGTAGGAAAGCGGACCTCGCCTTCACATCGAGCAAGAACATTCAGACTCTGAAAGACGCGTGGCTTCAATCCGAGGCTCGCACATTGGAGGATCTGTATGGGATGCGTGCGAGCAGTGATCCTTTATTCCATCTCATGGCAAGCAAGATCCCTGCGATGCGCAGGCGTTTCACGCGGCTCGGAGTCGTTTCTCTGCGTGACCCGAGCATAGAGGAGGAGCAGGAACGAGAGGTCAGCCACGAGAATGAACAGGAGAGGGAAGTTGAAAGGCCCCTTCGGGCTCAGCCCGCTAAACACCAATTGTACAGCGCCGTTCGTACCTTCGTCCACACAGGGGAGGTCCCGTCTGATTCTTCTACATTTGCGTCTCTCTTCCGCCCTCTGGGCCCGGATCGAAGCTCGGATTCTTATGGACCTTGGTCTCGTCATTTGCTTGCGACCGCCGATTTCATGAAAACAGTGTCGGATGATCGGCTAAGGCTCAGCGACTATCTGCGCCCTGTAAATTGGGTCGTATCGAGCACGAGAAACACGAGTGTTCTGGTTGTTCTCAGCCCGTATGAGGTTGACGCCTTGTTGCCAGATTTCCGTCGCAGCACTGCCGTGCGCCTGCACATCTACACACCCCGTGTCACGGAAGCAATGAAGCCGTTCGACCACCTCAAATTCTATTCGGTCTCTCCCCTTCCGATGACTCAGTGGACACCTCCACCGCGCATCATCCGGTCTCAGCTCAGTCTTTGGGCTGGTCAGCTGTACTTGGGAGACTATGAGACGTACCTCGAGCTATGTGCATTTTTGGGCATCTACACGGTGCCTGGGACTGAGGGTGTGCAGAGTGACGGCTTTATCAAAGCGATCCATAGGAAGGGTGCGCTTGTCGAGGCGTGTGCATTCAGTGAGAGTCCTGTGCCGGCGCTGAAGAAACTCGTTGGGCTGCGAAGGAAAGGCGTGACCTACGGATATCTTGGCACGCACATGGGGAAGATATTGCACGCCCGATTGTTGAATAAAGAGGATTTCTAGCGGCGGCCTGTGGGATTGGTGTATGTATAATATCAATAGTCCATATATCAGATATATGAGTGCAATTGCTAATCACGAGATAGCGCTTCAGCCTTTTTAGCTCGCAAGAAAACGCCGCCTCCAGCCTTCATGCACTCCGTTCTCGCAAACGTGGTACACACATCAATTGACATTGCATCCATTCGCGAGGTAGTGGTGAAGCAATGGGTCACAGCAACGGCTGTTATGAGACGGTGATCGGCGCGTGCCCGCTCTCAGACGATCTTCGTGCGCAAGAAGATACAGCTACAGCTGGTGGACCTGCTTCTCGAGCATGAGCATGTCGTATCAGTGTGAGGAGAGGCTTACCCTCTCAAGTCTCTGGCGCCCATCTCCGTGACAGACTTTTTTATCATCAGATCCTTTAGCTATTTACTTCTCGTCTGCGTGATCCTTGCATGTGTTTTTGCGGTTGTGGTTTCGTTCCAGTTCGTGGTGAGTCGTGACTGTGAATAGATTGTTGGCGTTGGCAGAACTTGTTGGAGCAGGAGTTCAATTGAAGTGTCCTGGTCACGCCTGGTCACGCGTAGGGCGCAGTATACGGCGAGGTGCAGCTCTCCAGCTCTCCTCAGCTCCTCAGCTCACGCAGTTTCACAGACCTCTACTCCGCGGTTATTGCGCCTCAAAACCAGCGCCCATAAATGCACAAGCGATAGCTGGCGGTAATCACGTCTCAATGTCGGAGCCGGGTTCGTTGCTCGTCGCGGCAGTTCTGGTGCGTGTGTTGAATGAGAATCTGGGTCTCACTACCAGTTGACTTGGCGTTTGTAATGCAGGAGATCGAGGACCGTCCGCCGATACCCACGCGAGGTTAAACGAATCCTCTTCATGCTCGCAGACCAACAATCTCTCTCTCTGTATCCGGGAATCAGAAGGCAAGCGGGATGTATTCCTGCTTCGAGATCTTTCTTTCCGAAATTCGCACAGACAACAAGGCTTGGAGAAAAGAACTACTTCTGCCCAGCGTTTGCGCTCACATTGTGTGTGCGGAGATATCGGCTTTCTGCCGAGCCAAAGGCAGAAGTGTCTGCTAATCTGTATATCTTGTCACTCGGCTCGCTTTGTTGGCCGACGTGTTGATTCCTCTGATTCCATCCTCACTGAACCATGTCCGGCAGGCTTTCGGGTTGAAAAATGCATCATATCTGAACCTTGATGCCGTTTTCGGTAAGTACGTCGTACACTTCCTCTTACTAATCTATCAACTCATTCCGCTTCTTCCCCATGCAACTGAACTGCCTGTGAGTAGCAAGCCTTGTGTGCACGTAACATCCCAATGACACCGCGTCGCGTATCGGCCCGTGCCCTGAAATACCAGTCGGTGAGGTCAAAATCAGGCTTCGAGCAGGGGACATTGCCGCCAGCTCTCGCTTTACTACCAATCCCGTGCCAGTGTAAAACCGCCCTCGAACCCCATGTCTGCCGTTGCTATATCTGTTCTTTGCCAGCGACCGACCCAGATGTTACCCGCGTGGACGTATCCGCGGAAGATCCAGCCACCTACGTTCGCAGCGAGGGCATCGAGCTAAATGTCCGGGAATGCGTAGGCCATACATACGCCCAAGAATGGATGATTGGGCGATTGGAGCCGGAAAAGCGTGTGAAGAAAGAACACAAAGGGGGTAAGCGAACAGGCAAACCAAACAGCACCGAAGGAAGACGAGGATAAAGCCATGACACTGTACGCACAGGATACCGGACGACTATCACCAGCCCGTCCTGCAAGCGCACGCGTCCAAAGAATCCAAATCGACCCCATGCTGCGTCGTGTACGTCTCCCGTCTTTCCACCAATGACCAGGTCGAGCAGGAATGTGTGCCCACAATATTAACGTCAGCAGCGTACGCATACAGGAAGAACCCCATCACAATCCACGCACCTCACCGATGATAAGGATGTCATTCACTCCGCTCGGAATGTGTTCCATCTGTTCAGTGTCTTCCTCTTCTTGTTCTTCCTCCTCGCCCTGTCCTTCCATCTCCTCTTCGTCGCCTTCGCTGTCTATTCCGTTGGAACCCACTCCGTTGTCCAAGCTCCTGACCCTTATCATCCCCTCCTCACAATACGGCATCTCAGAATCCTCGCTCATGAACCGATAATACACATGTGTCATGTCCTTCACTGGGTCATAGATCTCTAACACGTCCCGACGCCGGTCCTATTGCCCGCACCCAAAATCGAAACGTTGCGAAGTATCAAAACGTTGCGAAGCCATCTTCAGTCCAAAAGTCCTTCAACGCCTGAAAACATGTGCCCACTCACCTCAAGCTCTAGATTTACTTCTCTAGGCACAAACGCCCTCAATGCTTCCTCCTCGCTGGCGCCGGCGCGTAGCGGCGTAGCAGGACCGAGACAATGATATTCGCGAAGCGTCGCAAAGAGCGGGCGATGCTTCGTATGCGACTCGCTAATGATACGCGCCGGTGTCTGTGGCGCGGTGTCCGCAGATGCGTCGTGGGCTCGAGTAGGAGCGGCGTCGTCGCCGCCATTATTGTTGCCTGGTATCTGGTTCTGGAGCTGTGGGATGTGAAAAATGGTGAACTGAAAGATCGGGGAGGCTGAGTATCAATCCCGAACGCATAACGACATAGCCCAAGACACTTCACCTCGACACTCGGCAAAATGTCTATTTATCACGCACCGCTAGTAGCCCAGTCCACGCTCCAGACATCGTACCGGGCGTATACATCCGTCCAACTGTCGGCGTGTTTGAAACAAACACTGCCCACGGATCCCCGCAAGCGACAGCGCGCTTCCAATCTTCGTCCTGCCGTTCGCTTGGTGGGCCGTCATCTCTGTCATAGTCGTACGCGAGCCTCGGTGCGTCGAGCCATAGTCGGAGCGAGTGGGCTCGTGGACTCTCGTCGTTGTCGTCGTCGCTTTCATGCCGCATCTTCTCCTTCATCTGTGCCTGTATGAATGCGGCGACGAGAAGTGTTGCGCCGGGCACGAGCGGGGGTGCGGCGAGAGTGAGGGTTCGACCAGCATAGGTGACGATCCGGATGGGAGGGAGGGAGAGTGATCTAGCTGTGTCTGGTGAAGCTTGAGGAATGAACTCGGTGGCAGGGAAGTAATAGGAGGGATACTACAAACGGGTGCTGATGAGAGAACAACAGGCAGGCGGCGATGGGTAAACTCACCTGGAAGCCGTGAGCAAGGAATGGGACAAACACGCGGATGACACTCTCCCGCGCCCCGTGAGTCATTTCTTCTATTTGTTCTGCTTACGTTCAGGGAAAAAACTCACAAACCACGCTACAAAATCCGTAGCGATTGCCCACTTACCTGCCGTCGTTGTCAGCCACAAGAGCCAACAAACGAGGCTCATCACCTCAATGTTCTCTGGCGTGCGTGCGTACCATAGTCCGCGGCGACCCCTCGTGTGGACGATGTCCCACAGGAAGCGGGGGAGTGCAGCGTACTGAAGAAGTTGTGCGCGGTTCGTGTGGTCGTGCTCGAGGAGCATTATGTAGGCAGTCCATAGGTCTGTTGTGAGCTTCGTGTTTTGTACCAATTTCTTGTCCGCCCGTCTGATTCTCGCTAGGGTCTCATACCTCCCGCGCATAGCTCTTGCCATCACAGCAGGGATGTTCACTTGATGCGTCCCGAACCTGCGGTGCAGAGCATCCGCATCGAATCGGACGGGAAACGCATGAGCGGTAAGGAGCGGGAGCGCAGGTGCGAGCGTTGCATAAATCTTGCGGGAGGTGAGCAGGAGAGCGAGGATTGATGCGGGGGGGCCGAGGATGGGTGGGGGAGCCGTGAGAAGGTGGAAGGCAATAGTGTGGAGCAGTTCAGGGGGAAGGCGTTCGAGGGAGGCGTAGGAGGGGTGTGCGCAGTGGAAAGTCGTGGGCGTTTCGAGCATGGGACTCTGAAGATTGGTGGCGGGCGGCATGTAGGCCACCTTCAAGGGTATTTGGTTATATCTTGTGTTCCTGTCCCCCTTCTCATCTCCACAGCCCCAGCTTAGCTTTCGTCAAACATGAACTCGTATCATGTCACAGGCCGCTCTCGACGCTCTAACCGTCTTCTGTGTCCTCTTTACTTCTGACACCGCTCTACATGGCATTCAGGTTGCTCCGTGCTTTCGACAGTCTCCACCAATCACGCGTGCGCAGCGTAGCCAAAATAACTATCGGACCAGTCTTCTTACGATACGCTACGTAGACGAAGTTCTTTACGTGTGATTGGGCGCACGCGGGTGCTCAATACAGAACCTGAAAACCCATCGGCGGCCGAATGTCCCAAAATCCGACTTGGCCATCTACGACGTTATCGTGAGTCTCGCGATTCCTATGCCTCTGTTCTACGGACAGCCCGTTTTGCACGGCTAGCACATTTCTATTTACTGATAGTTGTTTTTCTTTCACATCAGGAGTCACAGTGTTGCTTGAGTCCTCGGACGCAATGGTAGTGGTGATTGTACGCAGAATCTTGCGAACTTCTGGTTGCGCAAGAGCGTGCCCTTGATACTCTGCATCGCATTCATATCGACATCAGCACCGTACACCTAACGGCGCAGAGTGTTTCATAGAACAGTTGTGTCTGCGCCTGCATCCCCGACATCTACGCAACCTTTTGACAGCGTCCATGCTTGTCAATCGCGGATCCAAACAGGCGTGGTTTCAATAGAGGTCAGTAAGGGTACACGCACGTCATTATGCAATGCTTCATGCCGTCGTTAGCATTATTACTGCTCCCGCATCTATGCCGTACATCTGACGGCACATCAGGCAAAGCAACCCAACATGTCCTGGCATCTCCTTGCCGTGAAGGTAAACACGCAGCTGTACGTACGGTACATATGCGTGTTTGCTGAATTTCCACGCGAGCTAAATTGTAGTTTGCGTTGATTTAAGTTTGCCGCCTTTCTGTTTGACAGTTCATGACGCTAGCGACTGCACGATCTACTTGTGGTCGTGATGCCACGGTGCGACCGCTCTCGCTTTTGTTTGAGTGTGCGCCGTGCGATCACTCCGTCGGCACTCCGAGACGAATTTTCCCCCATCCCACCTGTGTCAGGTAAGCCATCCACCTTGATAGGTTCTCAGAGGGAAGAACGCGCCGGTTCATCCCCATCTGTATGCGATCTCCTCCATCCTTTCTAGCACAACGTTACCCCATGACTCTTTCGAAATTGTGATCGGCCCCTGATTGCCATATTCCGAATAAGGAATCTATAGCAAGAAGGCGCCGTTCCTACAGTCGGAAGTTCTTGCAGGAGCTTAGTCTAATCAAATTGTTACACACGCAATCAGCCGAATCAAGTGCAGTTAGTCTTGAACGAGAGGTCCGTGAAGACTCACGTTATTTCATCCATATCTGTGTTGCGGCGGCTCATACCCAACCCGAGACTCGGGTTCAAACTTCAGCTTCAACTGCCACCATCCAACTCCGATATGCTATTCGAATACACACGAGGCACTTTTCTCATCAACTTGTCATTCATTTCTGTCACTGCAAAGGACACCAGCCCTTTCGAGATCACCACCTAGACCAGGCAGATTTCAATACTCACTGGCAGATGACTCAGGGAAGTTCTTTCTCGTTCTCAGGCTACATTGCAGGCTACTTCTGTGCACGTCTCTCGTGGCTGAGACACTCAGCAACGTCATCTCTTCCACATCTGCACGTCATTGCGCCCAGAACCTACACCCGACTCGTTCCGACCAGATTCACCTTCTTGCCGACCCCATAAGAAATCGAATTCCTGCTGTCCCTCGTTCCATTGGAACTACTGATCGCACTCAGTAGGATGGATGAACCCGAGGACAAGTACGGGGAGGTGATCAGGAGGAGACTTAGGGACGTACTCGCCGTCCTCCCATCCTTGCACCGTGAAGGAAAGCTCCCTGATGAGCTCGAAATCCAGCAACGTATCTAGTCTGTTTTTCTCATTTTCACGCAAAGCCCTCGTAGACATCTGCAGAAATTAGCACAGCATGAGATGAGAATTAAGACTCGAAATACAACTACACCGACAATCAAACCCATCACAAGAACGCAGCGCACCGACGGTGCCGGTGCTCCATCTATCTCGCACTACGCTCAGCACCAGACAAACCCGAGACAGCACAGCGGCCCAGTCTGAAGGTGATCACCCGGTCGCTGCGCGCGCCCCGACGCAGCTTCACGATCCTGTCGTCCAGCGACAACGCGTCCACCCCGTCCGCGTCCTCCATTCCGGGCGCCAGCATCGCCGCAGCGAAGCGCTTGCGGCCCGTGATGGCGGCGTCGCACGACGGACACGCGGCGAGCGTCCTTGAGCAGGCGTTGCAGAACACGTGCCCGCACGGCGACAGCCGATGCGTAGCCAGCTCCCGCATACAGCGCGCGCACGGGGTCTGCACGAGGTCATCTTTGCCACCGGCGGCGGCACGGTCTCTGTCGAGCTGGGCAATAGATTTGACATCTCCGAGCGGCGTGGGCGCCAACGCGTTGTTCGCGGCCGGGATGTGCTCGTCGTACAGTTCGAACCAGGGAAGGTCGTACTTCAGGTAGGTCTGGGCCGTGATCGGCGACGGCGGGCTCGGGAGGCCAGTGACGGCGGTGAAGCAGGCCGCGTTGATCACGGCAACGTGGAACGTCTGGACCCTGCTCTCGTCATATGCAGTGGTAGGAAGCGGATCGCGGTTGATTTTCTGTGATATCTTGCCGCCTGCTGCAAACCCAGCCAGCATGTCCTGGATCTCTGGCCCAGGTCCGCCGCCCACCATGCGCAGAACCAGGTAGATCGTCGCTTCTGACTTGATCCCGTAGTCTTCAGAGGATTGAAGTATTGTGAGTCCGTTTGCATCAGATACAGTGCCAGGCAAGTCTCACCGGAAATGGTTAGTCCATCCCGAAGCTGTTTCCCCGCATGTATCAGCCTTTGATACTGAGACGATATCCCTTGCAAGTCCTCAATCTTCGTCTTGAGGCGTTCAATGGTGTCCGTTTTCTCGCAGGGAACAACGAACGCGTCTCCATTGATGGTCTGGACATTAAGGAAGACCGAAGTCGAACACGCTGCACCGCATCAATACCATGCACTGGAACGACTGACGAAAGAAGAACGCACCAGAGGTATATCTCGCCGTCAATTCGACAGTCAAGCTAGAGGGGTTCACGGAACCACGACCTTCCAACAACACGACGTCCTCGCTGTTCTATCGTCAGTCAACACCGCCGGCAACGTCATTGTCGCAGCCCTACCTTTTCGGGCACATCTCGATCACAAAGCCCGTGCTCATGCCGAGCTGTCGCGGGCTCTCGTATAGGTCGAGCGGAGAGCCTCCGCATTCAAACTCGACGCTGGTAGCGTATCGCGGGTACACGTCGATCTGGATGCCGCCCTCATCCTGCGGAAGTGCATCGCAGTCAGCTTTCCAGGACGGCGGCGTGATGGACGTCGAGAGACCGTGTACCTCGGCTCCCGTCACCTGTCCCTCGACGGTGTATCCTTTCCCGAGCGGCATCGCCACAAATTCTGGACGGGGACACGTCAGTACTGTAAATCTTGCCAGTCAATCGGAAGAGAAAGCGCACGCCGCACAACGCCGGGAGCTGTGGAAATGCCGTCCTGGTGCAGAGTCAGTCTCCGAAGTCACCGCGTGTTGACCATGTACTCACGAGCCATCTGAATTGACGCATCGCGGCGTGAGTGAAGTACGACGGAGAGATAGAAGCGCAGAACTTACAGCTGACCGGCCTCGCCACCGACCGGGAGATAATCTTGCCTCCCACACGATCTCGCGTCTTGCGGGACCCCAGTCAGAGCGTTCACTCCGCCAACGGATATCTTCACGGCGTAGGACTCCTTGGGGCTTGCGGAGTTAAACGACATCCACATGGCTTCGCGCTGGTACATGCTCTGTCGCCGCACGTGAGGACACTGGGAAATTGGAACATTAAAATTGAGCGCATACTAGGAATGCTCCGCCTTTGTCTAAGACAGATTTGGGGAGTGTCCGTCGCGCTGCCCACATTGCTGGGAAATGGGTATTGATGAGGCAGAGACGCAAGGGGAGTCGAGTAGACACTTACAAGAGCTGGAACGGACCCATGTCGGGAGGAAGCGCGTGGGTCTTGTCATTATCTGCAAATGACTTGAATACACCGAGGCACGTTACAGTTGCAGGAAAGACACACCGGGAACGCGAATGGTCCTGCACATCATAATACGCGACGTGGGTATCGAGAAGACAAGCGACGATACGCGACTGACCTGTGAAAGCGGATGTTGACCCCGTTGACTTGCGCTATGCGGCCATCGTGAGCCAGACGCGCCTCGCTGGTGTCATAAGGAGGTGGCGTCTCCAGGGCGCCTCCCGCACCAGCCGGAAGGAAAACCTTGTTGTAAAAATGCAGCAACGGCTGATCGCTAAAGATTGATACCGTTTACAGCCAGTCAGTTCCGCGAAACAGCGGCCTCAACAGGCAGAGAATCAGGGAAGCTGACATGTTGATTTGCCAATGCTCGTCTCCGGTACGACCCGAGGGGCCGTCGGTGACTTCAACGAAGCACTCTGGCGAGCTGTATATCAAAGCCTTCGGCTTGTCGAAGCCTTCGAACCTGTCAGCATGTCGCCGCGCTCACTCCCACTGTGCCGAACGCACCCTGTCGAACGAGCTCCGCGGCAACGTCTTCGAATTTGACGGGACGGGGCAGGCCTCTGAGAGTAGCTTTGGCATCAACAGATCCGTTCTTGGATCCCTTGAAGACGATAACGTCGACGGTCGCAGACATGTCCTGGGCTGAGTAGGGAGGAGAAGCCATGGTGGTCAGAAACAACAGGCGCCGGTCAGCAACACGTCGCGACGCGCCATTTAGTCGTGGCCAAATAGGGAAATACTGTTACCATATTGGGCAGACTGAAACAGCCGAGAGATCGGACCATGGTAGTGGACAACGGCGATGCAAGGTCATCGGTCTCATACTCAACCACCGAAAAGGTTTCCTTTGCTCTTTTTCTAATGCATCCAGTCCGGGGCTTGAGGCAAAGCCTTGCACGATGAGCTTTCTACGACCACGATACATTGGAATACACTGCCAGTTTGTCTGACAGCTCTTTACACCACGACACTGAGACTGCAAACACGCTCAACTGGGCAGGTCGTCGATTGCGGCATTGCCGAGCGACGACCATGGTTGCTCTGAAATCGAAGCAATATCAATCTATTAACAGACCGTAAGGAGAGGTTCTTGCTCCGACGGGGTCTCATATTTCCATCGGCATCCTGTGGACCGCGGTGTAACTCACACCAACTACTGCAAGGTCGACGACGCAATATCTACGAGAGTTCTTGGTAAACCTCAACCACAGAACAAAAAAGGAACAAAATACTTACGTCGCATACCAAAACGAATCATCGCGCTCTATAGGCGCCCTCTCGTGTAGCGTATAAGAGATGAGTGTTAAAGTATAGCGCACCAGAGGGTCAAAAGAAAAAACATACATTGCATGAGCCATAGGCCAATTGCAAGGTTACTGACGCGGAATCGCGACGCAGCTAACCCGACTGGAGCACGCCAGGGGTCAGACGTGCCGACAGATAGTGCGTCGTCAAAATTCCCGACGAATGGAACACACAAAGTTCGGATATGAAGTTAGGTCCGAGCGAGTGGGACGATGGCCGCGAGAGCGCATTTGAGAGAGACAGAGGCCAGAGGCGCTCCGCGAGGCAGGACTTGTTGATACGACACTCGACCGTCCGATGTTGCCCGCACAGCTGCACGCCACCATTACAGGCACGATCCTCACAGCCCAGTCGAGTCTTCACCGCAAACAAGACTAGAGAATAAGGTTCGCAGAACCCGTTTCGTTGACACGCCGACGACTGATTGTTGGAATAGAGGCCGGAGCGCGCCACGAAAAATGCGATACAGACCATACCTGCCCTCCACGAAACGTCAACGAAAGCAGTCTGTAGCGATCCGGTCATTCGATGTCGATATCAATTACAGCAGACGCGAATTGGGCGAACGCGATTGAGTTTGTCGCACTAAATCTTGAATGCGGCCGTTGGGGTTGCATTGCTGAGCGACAGGAGGACGAAGAAGCGTTGCTCACGATAGGAAGACTACGGCGGTCACCGGGAATTGGCACCAGAAGGCGTGGTCTTGAATATGCTTGCCAGCTCGAGCCAAGAAACCGACCTCTGGCTGCTCCTCATCTGCAAGGAGACTTGCAAGAAGAGAGACCGGAAGCTGAAGTTGACGTTATGTACTCAGTGAAAACCGATACATATCGATCTCACCACAAGCAAAGATCAGCGATTCAGCGCAGCGACCCAGTATGCGAGCAGCACGCCAAATGAACCAACGGAGTCCAGGACGACCCCAGGTACCGATAAGATACCTGACCCAAGCAGCTCACCAAGATTCGATGCCATCGCAAAAAAACAGGGTGGATTGGCGACTTAAAGGTCTCTTCTGGATTGAGCTCCGAACGGATGAACAACCTGCTCGGCACACCCTCTCAACTGGTGCACCTAGCATAAGTAACAAGTGCAGAACCAAATGTCGAGGGCCTCCTCGCGTTGCTAAGCGCTGAGGCCTGAGGAGCGACACGATTCGTATGCATAGAATCAACATGACAGTGCGGTAGAAGAAATGAGCTGGTTGAAACAGCGCCTCGAGTCCGGCTTTTTTTCCAGAGACTGATTGGCCCTTATTGGTCCCAATATCACTCCAAAAGCCGGCATTCGCCCAATACTGCTCCATTTATAGCACGCCAGCACCAAATACGCACATTCCAGTGTATGTACCTTCCCCGACCCCCTCACGGGCCTCACAGGCTCACGACCAAACCACGCATCGCATCATCTCCACACACAACAACAAAAACACGCATAAAAAACTATACATAAAAAACATGAAAACATAAACATAAATCACGAAAACACAAAACACAAGTCAAACAGAATTAAATAGTTCAATAGTTCATGAATCGTAAACCGTGAATCGTGGGCCACGACCAGGGGGGTGGAAGGGAGGCGCCGTGGGGCATGAGGGTCGTGAGATCATATCATATATGCAGTAGGGTATCCGAGTGAGGAGTGTGTGTGTAGTGGGGGCGCGCGAGATCCAATGCGAAAGTCGAATTCTGAGGTGCGAATAGAAGAGGAGGAAAAAAAAACAGATGCAGGCGAACGCACAAAATCCGCCAAATCCGCGGCCAACGCCAACGCCAACGCCAACGAAAACAAAAACGAAAAACAAAAACGCCGGAGCCGTCCGCGCGCAGCTCAGAACCCAAGCGGCGACAACGACGCGCTCCGCGTCCCCTTCTCCTTCTCCATCAACTCGTCGCCCTCGACCTTCTCCACGACAACGACGTCCCCCTCCGCCGCATCCGAGCCCTTCTTCGCCGCCTGCCGATCGCCTCGCACCCCCGTCAGCCCCAGCCCCAGCCCAGACCGCGACTGCTCCCTTCTTTCCCTCCGCTCTCTTCGGCGCCCGTGCCACGTCCCCTTACTCCGTCCCCGCATGGCCTCGTCCCCTCCCTCACCCCCACCCTCCCCAGCCCCAGCCCCCGCGCCCGGCCCAGCCCTCTCCCCGCCCCGCTCCTCCCTCCTCGTCCCCCGCTCCACCGACCCGCGCGCCCACCGCCGCCCCCGCGAGCGCCCCACGCTCCCCCCATAATTCCGGAACGTGTTCACGATCAGCGCGAAGTACACCAGCCCGAGCACCAGCACTGCCGTAATCGCGAGGCGCGGGCCCAGCGCCTCGAGCGGCCCCAGCGTGCGCGCGTTCGCGTCGCTATCCGCCGGGTCGTCCGTCGCGCCCGTGCGCCACACGAACGACAGGATCGACACGAGGAAGGTCACCATCGACCACGCGAGCCACACCGCGGGCGCGGCTAGCATCACCCACACGTTCCACAAGATCGAGGTCCGTGAGCTCTGCGCCTCCTGCAGGTCGACGTCGCGGTCAGTTGTCGCGCTGCTCTGGAGACGAGAAGGATGCTCACCTCCGCCCACCGAGACGCCCTGTACATGCTCCTCATCGTCCCAAATCGCACGATGTAGATGCATCCGTAGGACAGACTCATCAGCGCGCACACGAGCGACAGTAACGCCGCCGTGCGCGTCAACGGATCGTTCAGCGCGCTCGGAATCTGGAACATCGTCATGATCGCTCTGGATCGCACAATGCCAACAACAAAATACCATCAGCTCCTGCCAAGAGAGCGAAACAGAAAGAAATCCTCGTACGTCAGCAGCAACGCAGACACGACATTCAGCGTCTTCCACTCGCGCAACAGCGAGTCGATGAACGCCTCCCACGACTGCTTGAACCGCACCAGCGCAGGCGACACCAGCGGCGGATTCCACTCCTCCGGAAACGGCAGGCGCTCCGCGCGCATCATCGTCTCCGCGATCCGCGACGACCTGCCCTCCTGCCCCGCGCGCTCCACCGGCGGCATGCACGCGTCGATCATGCGCTCTATGTCCGGCCGGCTCACCTCCGCGTCCTCGAAGATGCGCGCCACGCGCGAGAAGTACACAGACGGGAGGCGCATCAGGAAGTGCAGGTACGCCTGCCGCGGCAGCGTGTCCGTCACGAGCTCGTGCGTCGAGCGGCCGAGCATGCGCGCGCCGAACGCGACGCCGCAGCACGCCAGCACGTCCTCACACTCCGCCTCGGGGCTTGCGTCTGCGCCCCCGCGCTCGGGATCGTTCTCCGAGGCGCCTTGGCGATGATGGCGGTGGTGGTGGTGGTGGGGGTGCCCGAGGCGGTGCAGCAGCGAGCGCGAGTGCGCACGCGAGCGGAAGGGATCGATGGGCACGAAGGGCTCCTCGCGCGAGTGCGCGCGGTGCAGCGCGGGCCAGCGGTCGAGGAACGCGCGCAGGGGCGACGCGGCGCGGGAGCGCGAGTGCGATTGCGAGCGCGTCGGCGAGTCGTTGCTCTCCTTGCGCGAGTGTGAGCGCGTGTGCCCGTGCGTGCCATCATGATACGCGCGGGCGGCGAGGATGGACGGGAGCGTGCTCGAGGCGGGCAGGACAGGGTCGCTGGCGGGAGGCGGTCTCGGTACTACCAATCACCGCGGAGCAATGGTGGTCAGGGACTGTGAAGTGCTGCGCATGCGTGTGTGGCGCTTACCTTGTCGCGATTGGTGCGGGATCGGCCAGGAGCCGCGGTCGCTATCAAACGACACGCGCTGCCTGGACGGCGTCTCTCTGCCGAGAGAGTTCTCAGACTCTCCCTGCCTCATCGAGAGAGAGACACTATGAGAGATGGGGAATACCGGAGGGCTTGCCGGTGATACTGCGCGGATCTCTGGCGCCGAAACCGATGCGCCCGGGGTGTCTAGGCTCCTCCTGAACGCGCGACTCTGGGCGCGAAGGCTGCGGCCCGCCTGCCCAGGGGAAGGCTGTGGAGGAAGCTCAGACAGCTTGTCGGAGCTGGTAGATTTCGAGCTCGGAGGGTCGGCTCGACCTGTCAAGGAATGATGAGTTTCTTGACGAAGCGGTGAGAGACCATGCGCCATCGTAGCACTGATGATGCAGAACGATCGAGACTCGTGAAAGACAGATACGGGCAAAAAGACGATGAAACGGTATGCTGTCAAACGCCCGTAATTAATAGCAAAAGCACTCCCTGTATGCGTCCAATAACATAACGATCACTCCAGCGGTCGTACAGGCTATGCTGCAGACATACAGCAGAACCCATGGTTCCCTGTGAGCCAGATTGGCTAGAGCTGGAGAACCAGAGCGCATATAGTCGGTGAACGGCAACACCCGGCACATACCTGTGATAGACCAGCGTAGCAGTCACAGAGTAGGTAGCTGTAGGATGATATACGAATAGCTCGAGAGGCGTGAGGCTGTTTAGGAAGCGAAGTAGGGTGGGGTTCAAACACCCAAGAAAGAACCAGGGAAGCAAACGCCACGGATCCCCGAGCGCCACAAAGACGCGTCGAACTGGAAAAACCCGCGTGGGCCCATATGCCAAGCATGTGAACCACAGCGCGAAATTGACTCCGTCGCAAGAATGTGGGGAAAAGGCAACACGCAGCCGCGGCGGAAGATTTCTTATGAAAAAAAAATCGAGCACTTACCCGACGATTCCACAGCACTCTCTGAGGGCGCCATTGTCGGGAACGGGATGTGGGCATCGCTGGACGGTTCATCGGTGAGTTGTCGGGAAGACGAGGGATGCGCTGGAGACGGTTGGGGCGAGGGAGGGTCCATCACGGCAACGAGTCAGGGCGAAGATGGAGGTAAGAGACAAAGAAGAAAATAGAATATTTCGAGCATATTCTGAACAAAGAGAGCCTCTGGGAGCATTTGAAGCTATGACTGTACTGCAAACCCATCGGCGATTCGGACGGCTGTGACGCCATATCCGTCGACTTGGGCACTCGGGGCCTGCCACAGGCTCAGTCTGTCCAAAAGGGTGAATGAGGAGGTCGACGAGGACCAGAATACGGCGTCACTGGGACAGGAGCCTTCCAAACACAGAACTCAGTCCACGCTCACCGTTTCGGATGGTTGTGGGCACACTCCGCAGCCCGGCGAGCATACTAGCAGGACCTCGGGCACCCTCTCCCAAACTTGTCTCCTTCGGACCTTCACTCATTGTTACTACTCAAAGGCGCACAGCGTTGAAATCAATTTAACCTCGAGATTGAAACTGATCATAGGGCCGCGCCCATGCATCTTTCTGCCGAGATAGCGGCACCTCGTTCAGCGGCGATATTGGAATCCGCAGACAAATCGCTCACAACATCCCCCAGTGTCCGTGTATCGAACACAAGTCCTTCAAGTCCTCGAACCTCCTCATGAAAGAAATTCTACATTTGTCCGGTGTCAAATTTTGAGGACACGGTGCGTCTGTGCCACATTGCTAGACATTGCTAGCAAAAAACAAAATTTTAGAATGAAAGTCGCAGACTCGCAACAAGCGACCACAAAGACCCCAAAACATATGTACCCGGCCCTAGCCGGCATCCCCGAAACGGACCTCATTCGTTGGCTCAAGTTCTTCCTGGTCTTCGACGGACTTTACAGCTCTAAGCTCTCAGATATCTCAACATTTCTTTTTACTCTTCCTTCCCGCATTATCGATGCTCTATCGTTTGTATTTTGGCTCCATGACCCTCTGGAAGTGCGCTCGTGTGGTTGCCCGCCCACGTCATGCTCGAGCGTCACCTTTGCCCAGACCAGAATGGATCATGGTGGTCTATGACTGGCCCTTCGACTCGGTATTTCAACGATTATTGGCTGGGATGGTTCCGCCTCAGCCTCGAATATGATTTTTACTGGCATCTTCAACGTGAACGTGTTAAGGTCTATGTACTCGAGCTTGTACCAGGACGGTGGAGCCATCCCCGATCCAATCGTGTCACATCTGGCCTGCATGCTCAAGGCAACATGGACACCGAGCTCTAATCATATATAGACATTTTTTAATCTGATAATAGACATCCTTGAAGCCTCTCGACGCATCCTCACTGACCTGGATCCGCTCGCTTTCGAAGGTACGTTTTCTCGAAAGCATGTTCCCGGAAAGCTCTTCGACCTCTTCGGATCCCTCTAGCAAGTCGCGCGTTCTTGGATTAACTCAGAAAATGTCTCGATGCTCGCCGTGCTGGCGTTGGTTTTCTTCATCGTCATCAACCTGTCCAGAATTTCCGTGACCATTTGATCTCTGACCATAGAACAGAGCACGCCTCTGAGACAAGATTTTTCTTGCAAGTTCTACATGGACGAACTGACTTTCCTTCAATTCACTGTCCGAGGAATCCTTGATCTCGCAAGTCTCTGTCGTAGCTGGACGCTTACTGTATGCTCCCAGAAGATCATCACAGGAAGTTCACCCTGCCGATCGTCGGTATGAAGTACAAGGATCGTCTGAGCCTTTTCTTCAATCCCTAGCTTTCGTCGACTTGCGCCTTGGCCCTATCACCATCTCTGACACTCCCTGGCATCTACGAACTCAATGGAGACATAAAAGTAAAATCGAATTAATCCAATGATTCCAGCTATTGTTACAGTGTTGATAATTGAAGTTCCACTGTTGCATACAAGACTGCTGATACTGTCAATATGTGATACATTCTCTCCCGTCTTCCCAGAATCGAGAAACATACAGTAATGAGTAGGTGCAGACAAGCTGTCCAATGCTTGAGAACGCGCCTGCCTATGGTATTGGTGAATGAACTACTTCCGTTCGCGAGGCCTACACTGTTCCTCAGAGGCACGAATAAAACAAAGGAAGGCTGTGCATTTCTGCATCGTTCCACGAGATAAGAAAATCGCGGCGAGCAGGAACGGCTGACGGCTGGAGACGTCATGTTTCGGACGAGGACAGCCGGGGACTAGGCCCGGGCGTGCTGAGCGTCGTGTTCTCCGCAGGCGCCATCACAGGGAGCTGGAAAGCCTGGGTGATCTAGCAAAGCAGATATGGCACCGCGCGCTGGCTCAAGAGGAACGCATTCGTCCTACCTTTCGCAGCTGCTCCTGGAACTCGCCGAGCTTGCGCTCCGCCTCCGCGCGCGCCGCACGCTGCTCCTGCAGTTCCACGGAGACTGCGGGGAGGACGGTGTGAGGGGCGACCTAGCTACCGTGGATCACAGGGGGTACTCACGGCCAGCGACGCGGGACCCGAGTGTGGATGCCATCGAGTCTTTGACCGCGCTGATCAAGTCCGGCGGACAGAGGGCAGAGGGCTGCGCGCGTAACCGCCGGGTCTCCTCCGTCAGGCGCGTGTTCTCGTCATTGAGCCTGCGATTCTCCTCGCTCAGACGCCGCGTCTCTTCTCGCATGCGGTGGATTTCGCCTTCCAGCATGCGCAGCGCTGTCGTGGGGATGGGGGCAGAGGTCTGCACGGCCTGGGCCGTCACAGGGACGACGGTAACAGTCGGCGGCTGTGTGTACGGTATTCGCGCCTGAGATGCGGCGGGCGCTACGACGGGGCGGGAGATGGGCGGCTGGACTGTGATGTTTACAGGGGGCTCGAGCGCCTGACTCAGAGACGAGGGCGTCGGTTGTAAAGGGAAGGCGTGGGCATTATAGGGCTGGCGAAGATGTGGGTCGGTCGGCGGCTGAGGTGGCTGGGGCTGGGGCATCGCGGTCGACGTCGACGGCTCAGCTGACACGGGAACAACGGACTCCTGCCGATCCGACTCGCCCTCCCTCGGCTTCGCGCTGCGCGTCGAGCTCCCGACAGAGGCCGAGTCTGCATCCCGTATTCGTCTGCGTTTCGGCTCAGGAGGCTCCCGACCGTTCCTCCGCTCTTCCTCCTCCATCTCCAGTATCTTCGCGATGGCCTCCGCCGCCGTGCGCAGCGGCATCCTGGACACGCCGTCGTCCCCAGTGCGCGAGCCCCCGCGCTCCATCGGGCCCACGGTGCGGTACCGACGACGCCCAAAGTCCTCCTCCTCGCCGCGCATCTGCAGCGACGCGCTCTTCCGGATCCCGTCGCACGTGTACCACAGCACGTGTTTGCGCGTGCACCAGAGATAGCGCCCCTCGACGAGCGGGTGCGCGAACATCTGC
Source organism: Heterobasidion parviporum (assembly GCA_002994785.1). Lineage (NCBI taxonomy): Eukaryota > Fungi > Basidiomycota > Agaricomycetes > Russulales > Bondarzewiaceae > Heterobasidion > Heterobasidion parviporum. The sequence goes on from PDUQ01000018.1 coordinate 361,975, forward strand.
TTCTTCGCCTTGCGCGGGCCCGGCCAGAGCACCCACTCCGTCGCGAGGCGCGCGTAGAGCGCGTACTCGCCCGGCTTGAGGTTCAGCCAGACGTCGCCCGGGTGCCCCACGTCGTCCGGGGGAGCGCCCTGCCCGCGAAACTCGAAGTAGTGCACCTGGAGGCCGTTGTCGCGGATGGCCTCGTACGGAAAGTCGTCTGGGAGGGATTTTTGCGTGAAATGGCGCCGCTCGAAGGTGAAGGGGGTCGAGGAGACAGAGGAGGGGTTCGGAAATGCGATGCATGGCATCGATGGTTTGGATGTGGATGCCATTTCATGAGCAAATGATGGGCGAGCGACTCCAAGGGCGGTATACAATCATGGCTTGTGGCTGACCTGCAGCGCAGTAGCGTGGGCTTCAGGTGATCCTTTCGGAGTTTCAACATTCCATGGTGACCCTCTTTGATTTTGTGTGGTCGTGACCTATCTGCAGACTAGGTAACAAGAACTGATGCCTCTTTCTATAGAAAACAAACGCATGCGACACAAACCTGATCGCTCACGGATGCTGCGTAGACTACTACCAACTCCTGACATAGGCGCAAAGTTTCGAGATATACTGCCATCAATTGAACGACGTGACTACGACGTGTCCGTTGCAAGCTAAGTACGATTACACGCGTCAGCGCTCGAGGGAAAAGCTGTTTAAGCCTGTTGATGATCAGATTCCATCTCTGCATTCTTCATCTACATCACGGATCACCGACAAGAAGACTCCGGTTCCAACAGGTTATAACCTAACTCACAGGCAATAACAAAAAAAGACGACGGGAGAATGCTGCCAAATCTAGAGCTCGTCGTGTGAATGTTCCGCGCGCGCATCAAGTTGGCCGAGCCATGCACGCAGGATCTTGTTGAACCCGTCCGGGTTCTCGATGTGCAGCCAGTGAGCTCCATGCAGGGTCTGGAGAAAAGCAGATGATCAACAGGATGCTGGCATCACCACGCGAATCGCAAACCTTCAGCGTGATATGCGGCAGATAGTCCGCTGATTTCAGCAGTTTGGCGGCGAGAACCCAGTCCGCGACAGGGTCCTGCGAAAGCCGTTCAGGCGTGAGTCCGGACAGAGCAGGATACCATCAGTGAACTTTACCTTGGTGGGCAGAACACTAAGAACTGGTTGGGAAAGGGTGTAATTTCCCTGTTCGTGAGCGATCTTCCAAGAAGCATAACGGTTCTGCAGTTGAGCTAGTCAGCGAAAGTCGTCCCCGCAACATGAGCATCCTAACGTACTTCGGTCGTGTAAAACTCTAAAGCTGTGGTTCTTGTTAGATATACTTCAGCTTCAACGCTGAGAACAACGTACTGTACTCGAATTTCTGAATCCCATATTGTTCAACCCAATAGTCTTCCTCGTCAGGAGAGAAAAACGGGATGGGATCAATCTGTCCCACGGCGGGAGCAAGACGTCATTTTGATGTTAAACAACGAGAAAAAAACACGATCACCTCTTTAACGTCGCTCCAGCCCGCCAAGAATGAATCTGTTTGCATCAGAAACGCTTCCGGAGGCGGGCTATCAACAGTACGTAGGGTGCCCCTGAGCGTGCGTCTGATATCTTTCTTCAACTCGTTGACAGCATCTGATGTCTGCTCGTCGAAGAAAACCTGATACGAGAGACGCGGAAGGTGTTCAAGGAGCGCCGTAGTCGGCATGAATGGACCGCCAGCTGGTATGTACTGTCAAGGCAAACCATAGATCGATGAGATCGTAAACCCATGAGCGCACGCGGATCTAAGCTATGTATAAAAGTTGATGGACGCACGGGAATAGCCACGCCAACTACGGCTTCGAATATGTCCGGCCTAGAACGGCCGGCTTCGTAGCATATTTGAGAACCCCAATCGTGGCTCAAAAAAACAATGGGAATGAGGAACCTGGGAAAATAAGCAAACGTGGAATACACACCCCACGCAAATGGTATTCTTCACTTCCGCCTTCTCCAAGAGACATACCATGTCGGAGACCATGTCTGCCATGTTTCCCGACGATTTGACGTCTCCAGGATGAGTGGAAGATCCGAACCCACGCAAGTCAGGAATCAAAAGACGATATTCATGCTATAGAAGAGCGGGCGCTCGTCAAAAACGGCTCCGAGAACAATCGACTGCGCTCACTTTGAACTCTTCAATCTGATACTTCCAGCTGCTCCAGAGACTAGGCCACCCGTGCACCATCAACAACGTTTTCTCAGCCGTAGGGTTTATGTCCACATAGTCTGTGATGTGACGCGCTTCCCAATTTCGTCTCTGATCCCGTAAGGTAAGTGCTCACATAGCTCGATGTCCACATCTTTTCCCTCCGCCCGATTCACTGCTTTGCAAGCTGCGACCTGTTTGGAGTAATCCCGGGGATTGAAGACCTCCGCGGCCGCGAACGTTCCACACAGCAATGGCAGCAGACCGCCCGCCAGAAACTGAGCTTTCTTTACCATCGCGGTTGCTTAGGAGATATGAGTCAAGGAGAAAAAAGTACGCTGTGGGCGGTCTGCCTGCGTGAGGAGCGCGTTTCGACTTTGCCGGGCCATCGCTGTCCGGCTCGAGGCGCCCGCCGCACATTTAGCGCCCGCACGGGACCTTCGATATCCGAAACAAGCGCCGGAAGCAAAAAGTGGCCAGGTTGTTGGTTCACCTTCTTACCAGATTCGATGTCGAAGGCGCATAACTTTCAGTTACACGGCGACTACACGGTCCACAGAGTTGAAGTCGTCGATCTCAGTGACACATCGGCAGCAGTCAATAGATTCCTCAGAAGTATCCGGCTCTTCTCGTACTGAATCAAGTACATAAGTAAGAACGATTCACCTAAGGCTGTGTGCTGGGCGCTGAGCGCGATGTCGTAGTGGTACCGATTACTGAGACATACGAAGAGGTCTAGCCTTCTGGTGAGACTCCTGACAACCGCGAATTGACGTGGCCGGAGTCAGTGCGATGCATGTCGGCCTTGAGCTGCACCTGAAGGTAAACTTCATAACCCCATTGCGACTGAGTTCTAAGATAGTCTTTGGGTGACTGATACAGGAGTCGTAACAAGGATCTTCATGTCCTCCGGTGGGCAATGGAAGTAGTTCGAATCGAAAGGCAAGGTTCCGAAACAAACAGAAAACTCACTTGTACGTTGACGCGATCAAATTACAGTGTTTCGGTCACCGTACGTGTCAGGGGCAATAGAGAAGTGGGTGCCAGAGTAGACAAAAAAACTTACCAGACGAGGTCAGAACGAAGAACGATGATGCAGCCCACTGACTAAACAGATACTGACTTGGGAGGCTGACGAATACCTATGATTACAACTCCTCTGCAGATGGAGGCTCGGGAATGGTGACGCGAGGTCGTCTTGGAGGTGATAGCGACCAGTCATGTTTTCTCAGGCTGGAACGCCGACGTTATGTACACGTTGACCAATGAAGGATATAAGAGGATATAAGCCGGCGATGACAAGGCACAGAACTTGGGAATCGGCGGAACGATGGGATATGACGAATAGAGCGACTGTCTGCAAGACAAATCGGCTGGTAAGCTGTTCGAGACCTCAGACTCACTTCAAAAAAAATTGCGGCACTCTTGCTAAGGACTGGAGGATAACGCAATCGAAGTGCACCAGAGTGCACCGCGCGTTTAGTGCACGAAGATGGCTATCAAACAGCCAGTAAGCAGCGGGAGCGCTTGGTGCAGTGCCATCAACCGGCGGCTCGACAGCGATGCGACGATGGCAACGGTGCAGACGAAGTTGTGAACGTCCAGAGTCAGTCCAGAGTCTCGTAGACTGTTGGCAGCGGCCAACGCCGTCGCAAAAAATCCTCTGAGTTGAACTCCGCACGCATTATTTGAACTCAGAATCCATATTGGGGTTTACCACTCTCCTCTATTTCCAACGCTATCGTGCTGCACTGCTGCATTGCACGATGCCTGACCAATAATGTAAGTGCTCCGGATCGGATCAGACATGACAGATTTCACCGGAAATTACAGAGAAACCGACATACAGACGAGAGCCAAGGAGAGGGACTGACGAAGTACCTCAAAGTTCACCAAACGCCACTGGACGCCATGACGGAAATACCGCGTAGATAAGTAAATTGTGCAGCAATCCCCCCGCAGCGAGATCGGCACATCTGTGTGTTCCAGAGCCGTGGGGGGGAAGTGGGTCAGCGCGTCAGAAACCGAGTATTACTCACTCTTGACCGCAAGGAAAGACCTTGTGATGCACGACACGTCCAGTCCACAGCGTGCGGAGCCGTAAGAGATCAAGCAATCGCTCATGCTAACGCTATACTGATTATCAGGAGAGCTGGCCAGCGCTCGTTTGTACAGGACGAGACGATTGTGGGGAAAGTGACAGCCAGCATGACGCGCATGCGAAATGAAGGGAAAAGACTGTGATAGATCGTCTCTCGTAAATGGAGAGGGTGACGGTCCGGATGAGCAACTTGGTTCCATTCATGGGGTGAAGCTCGGGGACGTCGGGTACAATGGCAATTAAGCTTTGCGAAATGATCGTAAACCGATCAAAACTTTCAATGGCGATGGTGGCGAATAACGTGGCGTGGCGAAAGTATGTTTACCAGATACTGCAAGTGTGTGTCCCAAAAGGGACAACCATGCGGCGAGTGGAAGAATATTGAGCACGACGAGGCGCATTTGGACGACCATGGGTTGTTCTGTCAATTAAACTTCGAAAAGCGGCCTTCGGTGGAGAAAAATAGCATACATACCTGCAAACATGCACCACGGCAGGGAATCTCCGCACCACAATCATTTGGATAACGTAGCTGGGAACATATCGTAGCGTGTCGTGTTGTAATATCAGAAGGGAGGGGCGGTCGAGAACGGGCGGGGGCTTGGAAGAGCATCTGAGAGTGGTTTTGATCTGCTCGCTTGGGCTGCCGGCCACCGCCGTCATCGTCGGGAACTGAGGTACACACTCGGACACCACGATGGCCTCCGATCTGTTCGCGCCCATAAAGTATCCAATTTACTACGACGCGTAGTGCAAATTGATGCTACTGCAGACACTAGGACAGGTAGATACGGGCGTCTTTTTTTGGTTAGTTGATACATGATCAATGCATCGCCGCATCACCGTGTCCGCTGCACAGCTGTCATAATTTAGTTTGGGCTTTAGTACCCACGGCAAGATATCTCGACTGATGGCGGCTAAGTGGTGAGGTTGTGCCATGCAGTGCTCGAAGTAAGGGTCGCGACAGCTCCTCACAGCCTGTGAATGATGACTTGACCAGCGGATCTGAAGAGAAAAGAGACGAACGGGGATGAAACCAGTCGCAAGAGCTAGATCCTTTATCTGCGGTGCGAAAGTTATATGAACTTGTAGATCAGGGCCATCAGAATGCTGAACAGACGGCACTGATACATGCTACCTCCAGGATATGGAGAAAATGATGAACATCAAGAGGGTAGGTGGGAAAGGGTGTCACATGTTACTGTGACTTGCTGCAGCGTCTTTTCGATCCGAGTCGCCTCTCAGCGTTTGTGCACTGGTTAGACGACTCCCTTCTGATTCGATTCTTTGTTCCCGTTCCTGTCTCATTGTGGGCCTGTCGTCACGCCATGGCAAACGTGGTCTATTCAGTTGGCCAAATATAGTGGATGCGGTACGGTCATTGATCGAGGCTTCGCAAGCCAACACCCAGGAGCAGGATGGATCGCAATATCTACGTATGTAAATTTCCTTACCGAATAGTTACGCAAGCACATCGGAGCGATTCCCTGTGCATGCGTACGCTGATGATGCTTGTTCCATATCCACGATCAATTCACATTAACATCCGACGGTGTACCGGACTTCTGACCTTATCCGAACTCAGACGCCCTCCAGGGACTCAAAAGGCCATTCTCATGTCAATTTAGCAACCATTTCCTTTAATACTTCGTGATCCCCCCTTCCTCCCTCCACGACCCCATCTCGCCTTTGCGACATGGCCGTTCCAATTTCTTTCACGGATGCCCTCTTAATTCTGGGCGGCCTTTGGCTCGCCAAACGTCTTCTTTCCAAGAAACCAGCAGCTCCCCTTCCTCCAGGTCCCAAGGGTTTGCCTCTGGTAGGCAATGTTTTCGACATGCCCAAGACAAAGGAGCACCTCGAGTTTGCGAAATGGGGCCAAGAGTACAACAGTGAGTCTAAGTTTCATGTTCTATGTGGAGACCGTACTTAACGCGCCCTCGCAAGGCGACATCGTCTACGTCAAGGTGCTCGGACAGCCCATTGTCATCCTCAACAGCGCGAAGGTGACATTCGAGATGTTGGACAAGAAGAGCTCTCTGTATTCAGACCGGCCTGTTTTCCGTGTCGCGAGCGAGATGGTTGGGTGGAAAGACGTCCTCGTCCTCACACCCTACGGTGATCGGTTCCGTGAGTCTCGTCGGCAGCTGCACCGTCTGATGGGCACGAAGGCCGGATGCGAGACCTTTGCGGATTTGATGGAGACGGAGGCACGGAAGTCGTTGAGACGTCTCCTAGCGAACCCGGATGATTTCAGACAGAACATTCGCAAGTAAGTCGCCGCGGTTACCATTGAGTATAATTTCACAGGGCTGAATTGGAATTAGGACCGCTGGCGCTGTTATTTTGATGATTGCCTACGGCTACAAGACCAACGAAGACGAGGATCCTCTGATCAAGCTCGTTGATGTCGCCACGGATCAGTTTTCGAAGCTGACCGAGGCTGGTGGCCACATCATCGACGTCTTCCCCCTTCGTAAGTGGAGACGCTGTCATCTGATGTCACCTGGTACTCACCTGTGTGCAGTTCGGTATATTCCCTCGTGGGTTCCTGGAATCAACTTCCACAAGACGATTTCTAAATGCAAGGCGACTTTGGAGGAGATGGCGAATGTGCCCCACAATTTTGTGAAGCAGCAAATGGTGAATTTGACACTGTTCAACTTAAACGAACATCTCATCTAACCGCATGACTTTAGGCGGAGGGCTCAGCTGTTCCCTCGTTCACTTCAACCCGTCTCGAAGGCAAGATTCTTACACTAGAGCAAGAGGATATCGTCAAATGGTCGGCGGCTTCTCTCTACAGCGGTGGGTTCATTGCAGTATTCATAAATCGTTGTCTGACTGATGCTGTTTTGTACTCTAGGTGGTGCGGGTAGCGTACGCCTCGCCTTCTTGGTTCGAAGTCACGGGTTCCTGACACTTTTCTCGATATAGACTGTCTCCGCGCTCTCCACGTTTTTCCTGGCGATGACACTTTATCCTGAGATCCAAAAGAAGGCCCAGGCAGAAATTGATGCCGTCGTAGGCACAGATCGCCTCCCTACCTTGGCTGACAGGCCACATCTGCCATATGTTGACGCCGTGATCAGTGAGACGCTTCGGTGGGCACCCGTTGGTCCTCTCAGTGCGTATCTTTTCCTTGCCCAAAGCGCCACTTTTTGACGCCGTCCTGTCAATTAAACCATATATAGGTGTAGCACACAGACTGCAGGAAGACGACATCCATAACGGGTACTTCATCCCGAAGGGCTCCATCATCATCCCCAACGCCTGGTTCGTGTTATACCGCCATACCGTTAGAATTTCGCTTACCATCCATCTGATGCAGGGCGATGCTGCACGATCCCACGACGTACAGGAACCCAGAGAAGTTTGATCCCGACCGCTTCCTCGATTTGGAAGGGTGGCCCGCAGAGCAAGATCCCAGAGCTTATGGCTTTGGCTTTGGACGCCGGTGAGTATTCTTCCCCGCCAAGCTTCTCCTTCTGACCCCTCTAACGTGTTTCACATCTAGCATCTGCCCCGGTCTTGCTCTCGCCGACATGTCGATCTTCTCCAACGTTGCTGCGAATTTGGCAGCGTTCGATATACGCACTGTTGTCGACAGCAACGGCAAGCCTGTCGAAGTCGTGCCTGAGTTCACAGACGGAACGATCAGCCACCCCGCGCCATTCAAGTGCAGCATCAAGCCTCGCTCGGCGCACGCAGAGCACCTCATCTTCGCCGACTAAACAACGGAAGTCACGACTGTATCTCGCGCATTGTTTCGCATCTTGTGCACGGCCTGTACATCGCATATTTATGGGGATCCCACTAACACCCGCCCTAACCCCGTCTTTCATTTGTCACCTACTTTTTGTTGCGGTGAAGGCTCCCATAGATTTGGGACAGGGGCGCGCTTGCCTCGCACGCCGCCGGTTTAGAATACGACAATTATCTCTATACATGCTTGCTTGTATTTTTTACACCATCAGCTTATTATTCATTCGGACTGTGGCCGCTGGCTTGTCGGATTATTATTTTGAGAAGAGGCTTTCTTCTCTGACCGAAACGATAGATGCGATAAACCACGCGGGCAGTTGCTGATCCTCGCAGAATTTAAACATCCAAGTGAAACAGAGGTTGGAAAAATGGAGGATATTTTCGTGAATGAAGAAACGCTGAAACAGGTTACAGCAATGATGGACATGTTTTCAGACAGAGCAGCCGAAGTGGACAATGAGAACCGGCCTCCACAAATGTGAGCACCCCATCTACATACAGTATATTTACACCAGCACCGTCAACGGTCGAATCACGCCACTCCCGTAAGAAACGAAGAAAACTAGAGGCGAATAGCCTGCGTTCAACAACGCTCGTGACAAGCATACCCTATGGCCCTCGGTGTCCTCGGAGTTGGCAGCCTGACCCCACGAGGGCTTGACACATCACAGAGTACTCTGTAAAGAGACCTGCTCATCAGTTGAACCAGATGCTCTGAATATGCGCAGTGTTTGATTCTGAGTTGTCTATGTACTTCGAGTGAGGGAGATACAAGTCTCTGAACTTGAGCCTATTGTCCAAGCAGAACCAAACAAAGCCATTTCCCTTCCTTGTTCCATCTTGTCAAACACTGGATTCAACGGAACCCAGCGACATCAAAACATCATCAAGTTCTGCTTTCCACTAAGAATGGCTCCTCAAACATCGCAGACGTCTATATGTGGGGATAAAAATTAGAATCCGATCTCACCACCATATCCACGAGTACTCGGTGCTGTTTTCACTGCCCGATGACGATCCAGTTCAAGTATCCTTCTCACTCCTCTGGCCACAAGCATGACGTGCCCAAACGCGTCGTGTCACATGGGAGATTCATCTGCGTAGCTAGTTTCCATTCGCGGTCATTAAATTCAATAACGCCACTATGTACGTTTCCCTGAATTCATCATCTCAATCTGGATTTCGGGCTACCCTGATGCGCTCGCACAATCTACTGGAACTCGGATCTCGGACAGATGCTCTATGATACCAGGCTCGCCTCCTGTGCGGCTTTTTGCCGGGCGTTGACCTCTTCCCCAAAACAGACACACATGTGGACGTCGAAGTTTCGAGACTCTCGGTCATGAGACGATGGCTTCCGTGTACAACGAGTTATTCTTCGAAATATTACAAACCTGTGCCTTCAAGGCATCGCATGCGACAAGCACTTTGCGGCGTCATTGACAGCTATGTTCCGGACGATGGGCTATGGCGGAAGAATATCATACTAGCGAAATACGTCGGCACTAGAATGGTTTGTCATAGGTGTTGATTTTTCACGCCTTCTGTATTGATCATTTGTGCCTTGTTGCTGCATTACGCTCTGTTCAGTTCTTGAAGCTGAACGCTCCGAACAAGTGCTTTTTCTCGGAGCTTGGACTACATATGGTTATGGATCTTCGTCGGGATCAGTTCGATGAACATGGCTATCTCCATTTACTGCAAGGTGAGTCGCAATTCCGATCCTATTCCGTACGTTTGATCGATCGCTCTATCCGCGAGGACCATCGCCATCCATAGCTGGGCATCCTTCACCAAGCCAAGAAGTCAACTTGCGGTCTTCGATGCATGTCGTGCCTCATGTCCAGGTCGTATCAAACTCCGGCGACTTCATTACCAGCATGAGGTTGGTAGACGCTTGTCTGCATCTGATTCGCCAGTGTTTTTGGTCGAATATACTTCTCGTGACTGCATTGTCCCTATATGGACACACATATAAAGCAGATCGCCCGTCGTGCAAGGCATGTTGCGTTTCTATGTGCTGCGACCCTATACTTTGAGTGACTCTCCCTTGCAAACACATTCCTCCCAAGCTTTCCCCAAACGAGCTCATCTTGTTCCAATCATATTGACTGGCTTCATTCCCCTTCGCTCTTCACCTTGTATAGATGAGATTGATCATACCAATCGCACTCGGCATGTTCTGTCTCAGAAGTCATTATGTCTGGGCGCTGCCTACCCCAGACGTCATGCGACGTTCATCCTCTTCTTGTGATGATCTACATCACTGCAGAACGATATGGAGCATCATCTGGAGTTGCGTGGCAACCATATTTTCATGCACTTGGGTTGCTCTTCATCCGAATATACCAGGCTTGGATGAGACCTTCTTTGACGTGTTCAAGCGGCGAGCACAACTTATGCTCCTTACATTCCTCGCGCCGGAGCTTATCATCATGTGGGCGATGCGTCAGTGGTTCGTCGCATCTAGATTGGCTCAAGAACATGAAAGTGTGTTTTGCTTATCTGTCTCGGCGAGCATATTCTGATCACACTCTCATGCATGTAGGAGAATACTGGACACAGACCCATGGCTTCTTTGCTCTCATGGGGGGGTTCGTCCTTTATGACAACGAGCAAATTTTCCACGTCCTAGGGCCGGGGGATCTTGTTGATCAAAATATTGTATTTCCGGACGTCGACGAAGCCGACATCAAAGACAGGAGTAAAGGCGACATGATGACCAAAGGGCTCGTGCTGCTTCAGACTGGCTGGTTCATAGTCCAATGCATCGCACGCGGGGTTGAGCGCTTACCTCTCACAGAGCTCGAACTCGTGACGCTCGCTTTCGCAGCGCTCAACCTCACGACCTATGCGTTCTGGTGGAATAAACCGCTCAACGTTCAGCGTCCTATCGCTGTTCTGCGTCGCCCGGGGGCACAGGAGAGGAGCGTCGCCGCGACTGGAGGTAAAGAAAAGGGCCCAGGGGCAGAGGAGCAGGAGCAGAGGATTGAAAGCAAAACGCGATGGGACAGGTTGTCGTATTTCATGATCCAGACACCTATTCGCAAGTTGGACGACCTCGTCATTCATATAGGTGGCACTAAGGAGACCGACCGCCTCGATCATTGCTCGAGAGTGCCAACATTCTATGCCGGAGACCTCACAAAGCGCAGCGGCATGGATGGCAATCACAACAGTGACACTAACATGGTCCCGCGGCGCATTAGTTTCCTCATAGCAGGGGTTTCGGTGGTCTTTGGATCCATCCACTGCATCGCATGGCAGTTCAGCTTCTCGTCCCATGAAGTCCAGCGACTGTGGCGTGTTTCCTCTATCGTTCTCATATGTGTTCCGGTCATTCACTTGCTGCGATACCTGCTCACCGACCCTATGAACCGCTTGGCGGAGTGGTGGTTTCCGTTCAAGCTATTACAGTGGGTTTTATTGTTTTTCGTTTCTTGCACTACGGCTTTGTACGTTATTGCTCGGGTTATGCTCCTGGTCATTGCGTTGATGTCTTTGAACACATTGCCTCCGGGAGCATACCAGACAGTCCATTGGACTACGTTCATACCACACATATGATCCTAGCTCCGAGAACCCCTCTTCCGCTGTTGAACCCGCCGCGGGGGTGGTATTTGTGCATTTATCTTGTTCTTTTCTGTATCAATCTCATGGCATCTTTGATATGTTCAAAAACTTATCCGAAGTATGAGGAATAACAAATAACTTTATGGGCCCTATAAATATAAGTGAGCACACAAAACGAGGTTTAGGAGAGCGAAAGTCGAAAAGCGGGAAAGTCATCAAAGGTGCGGGATGTAAGTAGTCCAACTTATAGTATCGTACGATCCTGGAGAGAGTGAACGCAAAGAAGCAAACGATTGGAATATCAATGTGAAACGAGCGAGAGCATAAAGAACAGACGTGGTGGGAACAACATAAACGCTCATCCGCTGCAAGTTTTTGCTAAGGGAGTCTAGATGTAACAAAAAATGCCATACCAGATGAAGCGCGGGCACGCCTATGAGGACGGCAGAGGATACACGCCATAAAAATAGCTCTGTGTCAGACGTGAATTCAGACGACCAGGCAATGCAGTGAACGGCTCCAAAGACCATGGCAACACATCCAATGAAATTGTAGATGGTTGTATCTTCCTGGGGGGTGGTCTCTCCAGCGAACAGGGTGCGGACTCTGGAACTGTTTGGCTTGACGAGACTGAAGGTCCCGTCAGTTTCGCACACTGGGTGGGCAATGAAGGTGACGAGATCGTCTATCACAGAGATCTCATAATTCGGGGAGTGTTGTTCTTTTGGAGGGTCCCGTTTTTCCGCGTGCTCTTGCTCACCCTTGAGGATAAGTATCGCAGAGTAGTCGCGGATCTTGACTGGCACGGGTAAGCGAACGTTGAGAGGCTTCTGCCACCAGAACGCGCGCGAGGGCATGGTCAAGATGGCAAATGCCAGAGTCATGACCTCGAGTTCGGTGAGCGGTAGATGCTCCGCTGTCCGCATAATGCACTGGAGCACGAACCAGCTCAGCTGGAGGGCCGCCAGGGCTTTGGCTAACGTGTCGCCCTTGCTCTTGTCGTCAATCTGATCTTCGGTGACAGTGGGGAAGTCGATTGCCCCAATTGTGAGCAGATCATTGAAGTCTTGTGGTCCGAGAGTAGACGAGGTATTCCCATGAGACAGCATGAATCCTCCCATGCCAGCGAAGAATCCATGGGTAAGTGTCCAACCACGATCTTTCAAAATAATAGCGTTGGTACAAATTTTATCGTGCGCTCAGAAAAAAAGATGGAAATATACCTTGGTACCGCTTCGCTAAATCTCGTGCGACATACCACTGGCGCATTGCCCACAGGATTATAAGCTCCGGTGCGATTAAAGCGAGCACCATGAGCCCCACCCGCCGAAAAGAGATGGTCCACCATTTATCGTCGATGGCGGGGATGTTAGGATGGAGAGCCACCCAGGTGCACGAGAATATAGTCACCATGCAGCTTGCGACGATGTCCCACAACGTTCTGCAATTGTGCACATCGTTGCAGGAAGGTGCAGAAGAGGTGCCGGTGCTTGGTATAGGTAGCGCTCGCACACTTGGCATTCCGAGGTAGTAAAGTGAGATGACAAGTGGTATGGCCAGTCTCATGGGCAGACTTGGGCGATATTGGTTCACGGGAGACATCATACGGGGTCCAAGAGTGTACGCTGCAGAGATAGTTGAGGAATAAACCGTGCTTTAAAGTCGCAAGCCCCGTGTACAGCACGTTGACGGAGGAAGTTGTTACTGAGGTGAATGTGAAGAAAGGAAACAACGAACCAACCAAAACTAGAACGCAGTCAACGGATACACTTGATGACACCCACAATACATCGCGTAGATGCCGATCTCGCTTCCGCTGTGGCTGAGCGATCGACAGGCTGTGGGCGCATGGAATCAACAATGACCGAAGGTCAAGAAACGCCACCCGATCCCTCCACGCATTGTGCAGGCACTTCACGCGGGGCTTTCATGTATCTCAGGTAAAGACCGCGGCAGCCTTTTCCAAAAAAGTGTAACCAAATACTCACGGTGTCCTAGTGATCGGGACATAGCGAGGAGGAGCGTGCTCGTTCTTCGCTCTCCCCGTCGCAAGTTGCAGAAATTTTTCTTGACTGCGCTAGGGGGCTGTCCTAAGATGCCTACAGCTGCTGTGTGACTGAAGCTAGAGATCTCAAAGAGGGAAAATTATGCAAGTATCGCATGCCAAATATGACGCCTATGGGGTCTGGATCAGTCTGATCCTGGTTCAGTCGCGCTGTGGATGATGCGAGGTCTTTCGGTAGCACTTACGAGTCACAATCATACGAAGGTGTGATAGACGCTTTACGTCCACCAGTTTCGAAGCTGCCAGATGACGGTCGGTGCTTCCAACCAAATTACCACACACATACTTGGCCGACAGGCGCAAACGTGAATGCGGACACGTTCGTTCGAGAAGCTCCTCCGCGAAGTTCGATCCCTGTAGATTAGTTTCAACTCGAGAAATTCAATGAGATTACCCCAGCTCAAGTCTTGCGGTTCAGCTTGAACACGTTGAATTCGACGATGACGGGCCCGGTGGAGGCTACTTCAGAAGAGGGCATTACATAATAGGCGAGGCGCGATGTTCGGCAAGTGCCGGCGGTGCACGCCCAACGGGAGGCCACATCAGAAATACGACGCTCCAGGTCGCACAAAGTCTCGTCTTTCCCCCTCCTTTCACCATGTTCTACGTGTGCAAGCAACGCCCGACGAGACATCTGCCTTTCCCCCCCTTCTCGGTTTTGTTTTTGGTTTCCATGAACGCGAAAGATGGAGACCCTTTCTTGGTGCTCGCACTGTGAGGCTGCTCAGGAGCATCATGCGAACATGGGTCGGTCCGTGAGGTGCGATTTCGAGGGGACGACGGCGGGGACGAGGATGGGTGGCTGCGCCGAGGTGCGGATGAGTGGGATGTGACCTCATTTGTGACATGCGTGACGCCACATCACCTGATGGCGTCACAGCGGCTGTGACCTCTCCTCTCGTTTGATTCTTCTCCTCCCATTCACAACAATTTCGCTGCTAACACTCACTCCTTCGTCCTCAAAGCAGGTCTCGATATTCACCAAATAAAACAGGAGGTGTTGGCTATCATCAAAGCATACAAAGTCGCAGGCATCGGCTGTCTTGGCTGGTTTTGCTTTGTCTAATTCTATGCAAGCTTCGCCCCCTTCACCTGCACAAACACATCCGAATACCATTTATTCGCTCCTCAATCCCACCAGCCCTGCTACAAACATCGAAAGCACCGACTCCAAGGCCTCCATTCGCATCAAAATACCCGTCATGACCAATGTACGAAGATCTGCTCGTCACAGAACGAGCTCAGTTAGCCAGGCATCAGGCTCCGTCTACCACGAGAGCGTCCATTCCATGGACATCGATGCGCTTCCGGACGAGGATGCAGAGGGCGAGGGCGACCCCCGAGAGGCACCCGAAGTGGTATATCGCATGACGTCGCGAGGGAGGAAGGTGATCGACAAGTCGTACAGAGAATCGGACGACGAGATCGACGGTCTCAAGGGGCGTGTTGTCGATAGAGACGCTGCGGACGTGGGGGAGCCACTGCTGGATGCAGAGGACGACGACGAAGAGGCTCAGCCGCGTTATCCTTCGCGTCGGACGCGAAAATCGAAGCCCGTCATCCCCAGCAGCGACGAGGGCGACTCGCACAACGGCCGGCGGTATGCGACGCGCAGCCAGAGCAAGAAGCCCGAAGCCCCGAACAGCAACGGCGGCCGCATCACACGCAACTCGAATCGCCGACAGCCAGCCACACCCCGCTCGTCAACCCGCAACGCCGCGTCTCGCCCGCGCATTCGCACCAGACGCAGCGCGCGCGAGGAGGAGGATGCAGACGGGTACATCGACGAGGGCGGCGAGTCGTCCGCGTCCGCAGAGGGCGAGTTCGACGCGGCGCAGAGGACCTCGTCCGACGTGGAAATCGGACCCGAGCAGGAGCCAGAGCCGGATCTGGATGCGGAGGCGGATGTAGACGGGGAGGGCGAACCGGACACGGAGGGGAAGCCATACAAGCTGAGGCAGCGGACTAAGATCAATTACGCGATCCCACCACCTTTGGAAGACGTGCACCCAGCACCGAAGAATAGGTCCGGTCGAGCCGGTGGTGGCGGGCACAGTCATAAAAATGGTGTGAAGAAGGGTCCGGGGTGGAGTGCTACTGGTGCAGAGCTGGGGAGGTACTTGGGGCTTCCTGGTGACGATTCAGACTCGGACGCGCCGACAAAGTCTCCGCGCAAGGGGTTTGGAGGAGCCGCGTTTACTGGGGGTGTGGGTGCTGGACCGAGCGCGATTCTGGCAGGGGATCTTGCTGCGGCAGCAGGGACGCCGTCGAACTTTGGCAAAGTTGGAGACGCAGGTAAGCAATACAACTTTATTGGGCATAGCTGGATACTCAGCGGTTGCAGCCCTAGCGGATGCGGATCCACTCGGCGTGAACCAGAATGTCACGTTTGACGAGGTCGGTGGCTTGGACGATCGTGCGTGTCATTCAGTCTTTTAGCCTTTCGTTATGAGCTGACATAGGGATCAGACATCAATTCCCTAAAGGAGATGACTCTCTTACCATTGCTATACCCTGAAGTATTCCAAAAATTCAATCTGACTCCACCTCGGGGTGTTCTGTTCCACGGCCCTCCCGGAACGGGAAAGACATTGCTGGCACGAGCGCTAGCGGCGAGTTGTCGGTCGAACGGCAAGGGCATATGCACGTATCCCATTTCGCCATCCCGTCCCGTCGCTCTAAATTAACCCCGCGTTCTCCAGCATTCTTCATGCGCAAGGGTGCTGACGTGCTGTCGAAGTGGGTTGGCGAGGCCGAGCGCCAGCTGCGGCTGCTCTTCGAGGAGGCGCGCAACTGCCAGCCGAGCATCATCTTTTTCGACGAGATCGACGGGCTCGCGCCGGTGCGCTCGTCGAAGCAGGACCAGATCCACGCGTCGATCGTGTCGACGCTGCTCGCGCTCATGGATGGCATGGACGGGCGCGGCCAGGTCGTCGTCATCGGCGCGACGAACCGCCCGGACGCGGTCGACCCCGCGCTGCGCCGCCCGGGACGGTTCGACCGCGAGTTTTATTTCCCGCTGCCGAGGCTTGAGGCGCGGCAAAAGATTTTGGGGATCATGACGAAGAAGTGGGACGGGTGGGATGGAGAGAGGGGCGTGGAGAATGTTGCTGGGTTGGCTAAGATGACGAAGGGATATGGGGGTGCAGATTTGAGGGTACGTCGTTCGTCGCTTCAGGTATCGAGTGGTTGATATGTATATGACCTTGTGTGTGTAGGCCCTTTGCACGGAGGCTGCGCTAAATGCGGTTCAGAGACGATACCCACAGATATACAAGTCGAACGATCGGCTGTTGCTGGAGCCCGACACAATAGGTGTCGAGCTTCGAGATTTCATGCTTTCAATCAAAAGTGAGTCTTCTTTCTTATCCACAGGTGACATAGATCCGGAGTGTTGATTGGGTGGTTTCAGAACTCGTTCCGTCATCAGCGCGCTCTTCATCGTCTGTGGCGTCGCCCTTGCCATCGCAGTTTGTACCTTTGCTATCAGATGCGCTAGACAGGGTGAAGGTCGTTTTGGATAAGGTGATGCCTGTTGGGAAGAAGCGCACCGCGCTGGAGGAAGCGGAATGGGAGGACGAGGGAGAGAGTGGGTCGTTAGAAAGGGAGCTGATGCTTCAATGTGAGTGGTTGGATTTGAATCCTGATGAGCGATGGAACACTCGGCTGATCTCTGACGTCAGCCATGGAGACGTTGCGGGTTTATCGTCCTCGTATTGTTTTACATGGGCCTGCGGGAATGGGTCAAGCATATGTGGGGACTGCCGCTTTACACCATCTGGAAGGGTTTCACGTTCAGAACCTCGACATGGGCACTCTGATGGGCGATTCGACACGGGTGAGTCTGTCATTACAACAATCCATTGTGATCTTATTTGTGAAATTCGGCTTGTCAGACTGTCGAGGCGGCCATTGTGCAGCTCTTCGTCGAGGCCAAACGCCACCAGCCTTCCATTGTCTTCATCCCTTCCCTAGTCGGATGGTGTGCTGCCATCTCCGAAACATCCCGAAGCACCGTCCGCGCGATGCTCGATACCCTCTCACCCACCGACCCTATTCTTCTCCTCGCTGTCGTAGATGGCCCTTACACGTCCCTCCCTCGCGATGTGCGAGCGTGGTTCGGCCCCACTCGCGACAATCGCATCGAGTTCACTAACCCCACCGCTCGACATCGCGAGGCGTTCTTCGAAGGTATACTGCAGGATGTCCGACGGCCGCCGAATCACTTCCCAGACGGCGTGAAACGGAAGAAGCGTGTGCTAGAGGAGCTGCCCATCGCGCCTCCCTTGGAACCGCGGAAGCCGACTGCGGCTGAGCTAGCGCTCCAGGAGGAGCATGATCTGCGCTTGATCACTCTACTTCGATATCGCCTCGGACCGATTCTTACGGAATTGAAGAAGAAGTTCAAGCGATTCACGAAGCGGGCGGCGGTGAGTGAACTTTCGACGATGGTCTTGTCGGTGTGTCCTCGTGCTTACAATGGGCGATAGGAGGAGTACAATCTCGACATGGAAGATCAAGTCAATGTGGTCGCACCCTTACCCAATCCCGTCGTGGAAATGGTGACTGCAACCGTCGAAATCCACTCCGGCCCTAATGGCATCATTGAAATCGTCGGCGAAGAGACCGCTCAGATGGTCAACGGGGAGGTCGAGGCGCCGCCTCCAATCCAGGAACCACCGCGTCAAACACCCCCTCCACCTCAACCTGCCCCGCCGAAGCTGTTCAATATGGATCTCGAGCGGATGCATCTAGAGCTGTACAAGGACCGGTATCTCACGCCACAAGCCTTCTTGGACGACGTCGGCAAGATGGTCCACAATGCGGATGTGCGCATGCACGAAGACCCGGACAGGCTGTACAGAGCACAGGCGATGTTCACTGCGGCCGAGGTCAGCATCCAGGACTTTGATCCCCAGTTTCGCTTGGAATGCGAGCGTATGGCGGTCCGCGAACGCCAGCGCCGGCAGGAGCGCAAGGAGCAACTGCGCGCATCGCAGGAAGCGGAGGCGACGGCTGCGAACGGTAGCAATGGCGAATACGCCCCCGGCACGCGCCGGAGCGCCCGTCAGAACGGAGAAAAGCTTGACATCCGTACCATCGGCGATCCGTCACTGATCGAGCGGCGGCTGAAGAGGCATCGATCGAACGAGGCGAGCAATGACTCGCAAGCTTCGGGCGAGGAGAATAATGGGGAAGGGCGGAGTAACAAACGATCGCGCGTCGCGAGTGTGGAGCAGGAACAGGTCGACGGATTGGCGTCAAATGGCGTTCGATTCGCCGACGATGCCCTTCCGCCACCGCTTACTCCCCAGCGGCCGCCGCCTCTTCAGGAGGACGAACTGCGTTTATTGCAGTCTGAGCTACAGGCGCAGCACTCGTATCCTCCTGCACCGAGCGGCCTGGCCACGCTGCTCAATCCCGTCACTCCGGAGGCTTCATCTACACCTTCTCATTCATTTCACCAGCCTGGCGCTATCACCTTTGGAGTCGCACCTCTACCAATGATGCACCAAACCTATGATGTCCCAATGCCCTTTGCACAGCCTATGGATCGACCATCTACCCCTATCCAGAAGACTCCCCCGACTATAGCGCACCCCCGTGCCCCTTCATTAGAAATACCCGAAGCTTCATCGGAGCCGGTAGCCTCGACTTCCATACTACCTGCTGATGTACCAGAGATCCATATCGCGGAGCCTGAGCCTGTGCCGATGGAAGTTGAACGCGAGCCGACGCCGCTTCCTGATTTCCACATCGACGAGTTCTCAGTCACCCGCCTGAAAACCTCTTTGTGCGATCACACAAGCCATCTGTCCGTGGAACAGCTAGAGCAGCTGCGCGCGACGTGCCTGTCTTGTGTCTGGCGCCATCGGACGGAGTGGAATCGCGACGCGTTGATTCAGGAGCTGCAAAGTGTAATAGAAGAGTTTGTGGAGGAAGTTCGTGCGGATGAGGACTCGTCGTTCATGGACCACGCTTAACTTGCGGATTGTCTGTGCCGGTCGTCGGGTGGATTTATTGCGTGCGAGTTGGTTTGTGTGTGTGTAGCTTTCGTATTCGAACTTATCTGTATTGATAGTATCTCGTCGCTGCCATGTAATATGCTACTCTGTTCTATATAATGTGTTACCTCCTCTCCAGTCTTCAGGTGAAAACAAGGTCAAGGAAAGTCCCACGTACGAGTATATTGCGACCAAATCCCGGGTGCACGCTGCATCGGATTCTATCTGCTTCCCTGTTGTATGCCAACCTCATATCAGTGCTTCAATGAAAGAGATAATAGTGTGAAATCCGTCATGGTCATCGCGCAACGTAGAACGCGTCGCAGCGTTTAGTGGTCGACGTGTAAGCCGTACAGTACAAGTCGATTCTATTGGCGCAAGTTGGCGCTCTTATTCCTGACAAATAAGGAGCTAATTACCGCATGAAGTGTACCAAACCTAGGTTTTATGGCTAAACTGTATTTTTGACCGCCAGTTGATCCCATCAGGACGAAGCAACATTCTCGAAAACAAGCACACTGCTGTCCGGCCGAACGTCTCCTGATACGTGTTGCACAATGCATACCATAAAAATCATACACTCTTATCGGGCCTGCCAACACGGCAGTGTTAGAACTGCAGGATAGTACGGTCGGTACCTGCGTCAACGTGTCGACCATGAGGTCAGCAAGTTGGTGGTTTGTTTCTTTCGTTTAACCGCCTTGCCCGGTACTCTACCCACAATCTTCGTTCAACAGATCATGGACACTATCGAGTCGACCGCCGATGGCACAAATTTCCGTGCTATATTGGGGGGGAAGAATCGAGATCTCGAATTCAAGTTGTTGGTTGCACGGCTTCTACAACGCATTGATGAGCTCGAGAATCAGGTCGAGCGTCTCAAGGATATGCAGGACATCAAGGTCTGCAAAAATTATGTATTGTCAATGTACGTTCTTACATACCCTGATCCTGACCACCTTGCAGCTCGAAATCGCTCGGAACGATAGCCACGTCAACGCGAAGCCATTTTCAGTTGAAGACCAAGTCAAGGCAAGTCATATTATAATGCATGGACTTTCGTTGTTGCTCAACAGCTCTTGCGAAGAGCAGCGCTCAAGCTCTCCCTTGAAACAAATTTTGAACCTGGAAGATCTCCCAGTTCAGAATGAAGATATCAAGCACTCCGTTGTTAAGAAACGATCATCTGCATCCCTCACGGAATCTGCCAACAAGCATCCTGTAATGAACCCAAGGCCAGTCAAAAAGGCTCGGGTTCATCCAAAAGTGCAAGTCGCTATCCCCACTCGACGTCCTAGACGGTCCCAAGATATAAAGTCTAAGGTCAAGTAAGTTGCTCACTCTTGATTAGGGAGGCGTACAGCTTACTGTGCCATACGACAGAACAGAAAGACAGTCCAGTCCAATCTTGGGACCAGTGGATATAGATAATGCAGTTCTACTCAATAGAGAGCCGACTGCTGATCTGGAAGGTAAAGCTCAAGTCGCTTGTTTACCTCCTTTGACGAATGACCTGTTGCAGATCCTAACGATTATCAACAGACCATGGACGAGAGCCCGACGATGCAACATGTACGATCCCGCAGTGTCCGTGTCCCAGTTGATATGGACACCGACACTGTCCGGGACTTTGTTCCCGTGATAGACGAGGATGAGGTCAAACCACAGCAGACTGGCCCTACCCATTCGACCACTCCGGTAAGTCTTGTTGTGATTAGACCAGGCAGTCCGGTACGATACTGTGTTCCAGAACTCCTTCGTCAAGCCAAAATTCAAAGAGGACATGTCGCTTGATGAAGCAACTGTCCGGAGCCGAATTGCTGCCATCGGCGCAGAGCCGTGGCCTGTCACCACCGATCCAGGTGTCGCCTCCGTTTCCGTAACGAGGCTCTTCATGAGCGCCGAGTATGGCGGCTCACCCGTAGCAGTATTTCCCGCAGAGGCAAGATTCAAGGTCCATGGCTACAAAGATTTCATGTTCATGAGTGTGAAGTGGCACCCGAATGCGCCTTCTCGTCCGGGAGAGCCCGGGCTATGGTACAATCTGACGCCACTCACAGATGCTTGGATGGAGGACAAAGGCGCTATACAGCGGCTGTTCGTAGGCCTGGACCAATCCAAGTGGCTATATTTTGGTCAGTATAAGTTGGCACCGGCACCCTCACTTACACAGACGGAGTGGGTGCTTCAGAGCCCTAAGGTCTGCTTATCCTCTTGCGGTACGGTGACTATGAGCTCATAATTCTCGATTGCCAGGTAAAGACCACTTGGGGACGTGAAATACAGAGCAAATCTTGGGGAAAACAGGTTCGAGTCGAAGTCATTCTTCGGCGAGAACTCGGCCGTGAGCCAACCAGGGTGGAAATTCGAGATGCCTTCAACTCAAATGATCGATACGAAAATGTTACTGCAGACGAGATCATAAATGCCTACGACGAGGGGAAGCAGGTACGTTACGTTCCCTTCAGACTAGCTCAGAGTGACAGATGCAGCGAGTGGTGGCGGGCCCAGAACCTTGGCATCGCCACGCTAAAATGCGTTGGATATGGCGAAGAATTTCAGCGGAAGCTGGCACGAGCATTCCTAGCTTGGGTACCTCCTCAATCCAAGTCGAAGAAGGGGAAGGTGAAGAAGGCTAGGAGACCTAAAGATAAAGCTATGGCCGACGATGACGAGATCCTCTCGGATGGGATGGAGGAAGAGGAGGACGATGTTCAGATCGTCGAGAGACCTTATGTGAAGAAAGGCACTCGGAGTCGGCCAGTAGTTTAGCTTTCGCGTTCACTTCGAAAACGTAATGATCAGTATTGCCTGCATGTCAGGTTTTCTTGCGTGGCACTGTTTGAACCAAATCACACTTGAAAAGGTTCATTTTATCGACTGTCAGTTGTCCGAATGGAAAATAAAGATCAAGAATTTGTTGAATCGAAGCCTGCTTGTCCAATCCAAGCTAACCTCTTCACGTACCGCTTCAAAGACTTCATACCGCCTCCGACGCACTCACACGGGCCTGCTGAACATCAGAACCTCCAGTTGCACTCCAGCCTCCTTCCTCTTAGAATGAAATGTTTCCAAAGTCTTGAAAGTCGACAAGATGATATCTCCCTGATCGTCACCTCGCACATGACGCGAGATAGTTCTTCAGAAAAATTCACTGAAGTGGTCGGGATGGATTGGATTTATGAGTGGGCCAACAAAGAATGCGATTCAGAGATCAGCACAATTTGGGGTCGTTATGTGCCCCGCTAGAGTCCACGCTTCAGAAAGTAGTATATGAGAACGCCCTGCAGGGAGACGTGCATAAGTAGAATTAAACAGTCTAAAAATTAAGAGGGACTTCTCTCGGTCTTTCCTGAACCATTGAGACACTGATGGAAGGTCAGCATCCCGAATGGCATCGGTAAAATCTAATGCAGTGTGCACGCGGAGGCAATGGGAGAGAGAACAAAAACGCATCGAACTTCGCATCAGTTATTGCGCGACGTGTCGCAGCTAATAGTCGTCTAAGTCGGCGCGCTCTTTTTCCTGACAAAGTGGGGGCAAATTACTGCGTAAAATGTACACACATCTTATGGCGAAACTGTACTTTCGTCCGCGACTTGATTCCAGTGGGGCAACGTGACACAATTTCAAAAACAAGTCCACGGCTATCCGAGGCTATCCATCCCAACATTTCCTGAGACGTGTTGCACAGACACATACCGTAGAAACATACACTCTTATCGGGCCCAACGACACGGTAGTGAGTCGTGACAAAGCTGCTGCTAAGTACGGTACGTGCGTCAACATGTCAACCATGAGGTCAGCGAGTTTGTGGTTTGTTTCCTTCATTTAACCGCCTTGCCCGGCACACTACCAGCGATCTTTGCTCAATAGATAATGGACACTGTCGAGTCGACCACCGATGACACATGCTCCCTTGCTGAATTGCAGGAGCAGGAGCGAGACCTCGAAGTGTTGGTTGCACAGCTTTCACAGCGCGCTAGTGAGCTCGAGAGTCAGGTTGAGCGTCTCAAGGACGAGAAGAATATCAAGGTCTGCAACGAATAATGTATCGCAAAATGATGTTCTTATATACCTTCACTCTGTCCACCTTTTAGCTCGAAACCGCTCGGAATGACAGCCACGTCAACTCGAAGCCATTTGCGGTTGAACACCAAGTCAAGGCAAGTCACCTTGTTGCATCCTGGAATTCGATATTACTCAACATCTCCTGAAAAGAGCAGCGCTCAAGCTCTCCGTTGAAAAAAATATTGACCTTGGACTCCCATGGTATCCCCGTGAAGAATGAAGATGTCAAGCACACCGTTGTCAAGAAGCGGTCGTCGTCACACCTCACGGAATCTGCCAACAAGCATACCGCAACGAACCCAATGCCAGTCAAGAAGGCTCGGGTTCATCCAAAAGTGCAAGTCGTCATCCCCACTCGACATCCTAGACAGCCCCAAGATCTAAAGTTTGAGGTCAAGTAAGTGTCATTGCTCTTGATTATGGACCTGTACAGCTGACTGACTATCATCGAATAGAGCAGAAACGCAGTCCAGTCCGCTCTTGGGATCTATTGATCTAGACACACATCCGGCTCCACTCAATGAAGGGCCGACTGCTGATTTGGCAGGTAAATCTCGTTGTCGCATTGCTACCTCCTTTGACGGATCATATGTTGCAGATCCCAACGACTATCAACAAATCACGGACGAGAGACCGGCGATACAGCATGCACGATCCCCCAGTGTCGGTGTCGCAGATATTGACATTGACACCGTTCGGGATTTTGTTCCCATAATAGACGAAGATGAGGTCAAACCACAGCCGATCGGCCCTACCCATTCGACGACTACAGTGAGTTTTGTTATAATCGAGACGGGTCGTCCAATACGACATTGTCTCTTAGGACTACTTCGTCAAGCCGAAGTTCAAAGAGGATATGTCGCTTGATGAAGCGACCGTCCGGAGCCGAATCGCTGCTGTGGGTGCAGAGCCATGGCCTGTCACCCTGGATCCGGCCCTCGCCTTCGTTTCGGTCACGCGGCTCTTCATGAGCGTCGAGTATGGCGGCTCAGCCGTAGCAGCTTTTCCCTCGATCGCCGCGGCGAGAGTAAAGGTCCATGGCTACAATGACTTCATGTTTATGAGCGTGAAATGGCACCCGAATGCGCCTGCTCGCCCGGGAGAGCCCGGGCTGTGGTATAATCCGACGGCACTCTCGGACATGTCGATGGACAGTGACAGCACTATACAGCGGCTGTTCGTGTGCCTGGACCAATCCAAGTGGCTGTATTTTGGTCAGTATAAGCTGGCGCCGGCACCCTCACTTACACAGACGGAGTGGGTGCTGCAAAGCCCCAAGGTCTGCTGATTTTCCTCGTGGTACGGCAACTATGGACTCATGATTCTCAATTTTCAGGTAAAGAACACTTGGGGACGCGAGATACAGAGCAAATCTTGGGGAAAGCAAGTTCGAGTCGAGGTCATTCTGCGGCGAGAACTTGGCCGTGAGCCAACCAGGGCAGAAGTTCGGGATGCCTATAACTCGAATGTTCGATACGACAATGTCACCGCAGAAGAGATCATAAAAGCCTATGACGAGGGGAAGCAGGTACGTTACATCACCCTTAAATTGGCGCAAAGTGACGAATGCAGCGAGTGGCGGCATGCCCAGAACCTTGGCATCGCCACGCTAAAATGCGTTGGATATGACGAAGAATTCCAGCGGAAGCTGGCACAAGCATTCCCAACTTGGGTACCTCCTCAGACCAAGTCCAAGAAGAAGGGACATGTAAAGAAGATTAGGAGATCAAAAGGGAAAGCTGCAGCCAACGAAGATGAGATCTTCTCGGACGGGAACGAGGAGGACGACGATGTTCAGATCATTGAGAGGCCTTATGTGAAGAAAGGCACTCGTAGTCGGCCAGTACTCTAGCTTTCGCGTTCACTTCGAAGACAGCTTTTTGATGATCAGTATTGCCTGCATGTCAGCATTTCGCCTGGCACTGTGTAAACCAAATCACACTTGAAAAGGTTCATTTTATCGACTGTCGATTGTCCGAATGGAAGATAAAGATCAAGTATCTGTCAAATCAAAGCCTGGGTACCCCTCCCAAGTCAACCTCTTCACGTACCGCTTCAAAGACTTCACACTGCCCCCAACGCACTTACAGCAGCTGAAATTCAAGACATCTAATTCCAATCCAGCCTCCTTCCTCTTCGATAAAAATGTTTTCAACGTCCCGAGGGCGACTGAGCGTAATTGAAGATCATCAGTGTCACTATCAATGCCATCCAGACATCTGATGAGGCTGTGACCAATAATAAGCTCCGTTAATTTGGCATACACGGGTGGATTTGAGACATCGCCAGTATTCGCGTTGGGTGTGAGCGCTCGTAGAACCCCGGGGATAGCGTCGTGCGACACCTTCAGACTTCGGATCTCTGGCATGAGACACAGGATAGACCGCCATTTATGGATATCGCGTCCGTGTGTACGATACCCTTGAAGAAGAGCAGAGTCACCCGGCATGTATTGATCCAAGGATAAGCGCAGCGCATGTACATTTGATAAGGGTACATGTCTGCACTTCGAATGCGCGTTATCCACGGGCAATGAGTCGGATTTGATGTGCTCGCAAGGAATGCTACAAATGTAGCAAGTCGGTTGAGCGTTCGGTTCGGCTTCGAGGGTAAAAGAAGTTGGTGTGATTGCGATTTGGAAGTGCGTCAAAGAGTCCATTGCTTTGCCAACCGTGCGGGTTTGGCTAACTATCATGTTGAAGATATGAACCAGCTGGTCATTGGATCGAAACACTGGCGAGAAAATGTATGTGTGAGAGGAGAGTTTGAGATGAACTGTCGGAGGAATTTGCAATCGCTCGAATAGGCCAACAAAGGCATCATACGCATCGGAGCATGATACTTTCAGAAGGGATAGGTTCGGAAGTCGAATTAAGCTGGGTAGGGTTTGTTGAGCTAGACCGTGACGTCCGCCAGGCAGGTCGATGCGGAGAGTTTCTAGGAGAGGTGCACGTTGCAACAATGCAAAAGTCTCCTCGAGCATAGATAGAGAGCTTTCCAGCTTGAGGTAACGGAGGTTGTGGAGGAGAAGTCCACCGGAAGGAGCATTTATGCTGTGATGCAGCCATAATCGACACAATCGAGGAGTAGATTCTGAAAACAGACTCCATTTTACGTGAGAAATGCAAGGGCCCATATCAATGACGAGGGTCTGCAAGAGGGGAGCGGGACTCCTCAATGAATCAAGATATTCAGGAATCCCACCGGTAAAGATCTGACAACCTAAATAGAGCTCTCTCATCCGGAAAGTGTGGGCAGAAAGATGAGTTTCGTAGACACCAAGAGTGATACGGCCTGTATCAACCTCAACAACCAAAGGCTCTGACCTTGAGCGATCCAGAAACGCGATTATCCACGGTAGGCTTAAGTCCGTAGTGATGTGTGTCCAGAGGTGAGGACAGCGAAGGGCGACTTGCCGCCAGAAGTGACAGACATAGGTGACATTGACCCATATCGGAGAATAAGGACCACGCTTGTATGCGGTAAAATATGTAGTCCGAGCTTGTGGGATGCAATGGAACAAGATCAGCTCAAGTAACTCGACAGGCAAATTGTGAATGGGGTGTGAAGGAATGGGATGGGATGTGTTGGACACCGGGAGACCTGTAATGACTGGAATATTGCTGTCAATAATTGAGCAATCGTGAGGGGGAGCTTGGGGCAACAGGGTTGGATATTTCTCGGTCGAGGAATCTGGAGTGATCGTTCTCATCAAGGTCCAAGAATGATTGTAGAGCGTCTGAACAATACTTACTGGAACGTTTGCTGCGACGATGCGACGAGATTGTGAAAGCCGCTCTCAATCTTCGGAATAGCTGCTGCAGCTTTACATTTTTCTTCGACATAGCCAAGAAATGCAAGACCCTGTGAGGGTTCAAGTAAGAGAAGGAGTAGCTCGCTGGCAGCCGGGAAGTTCAACCTCGGAGTCAAACCAGCAGCCCAATTTAAAGTCCGATGCAAGTCCAATTCTGCCATGAAGCCGCAAGAAGTGCAGGACGCAGGCAGAAGAGATAAATGGCTGGAAGTGATCACGAAATGCAGAAATTACTCCTAGTTCCACTGAAGAGGTTATGGACATGCGACTCTGCACATAAGAATACAGTATCGGCACACAAACCGTCCTTCGTACAATACAGCTTACACCATGTATAGAATATCTAATGCGCAGTGCCTCCACCAGTCGTGCTCATCTCTTCGTATTTGCCTTGCTCTTCGTGGGGGCCTTTGCATTGGACTTGCCTTTGCCTCGTTGTATGAGCTTGTCATTCGCTATGTCGTCTGAGTCTTGCTCCTTCTTAGCGGCGTCGTCCTCAGGTTCGTCTTCTTCAACCTGTAGTGACCACGTAAGTACCTATTGAAGGCAGTTTGGACACATGAATACGCAGTATCTCACATCGAATGCCTCCTCCAAATCAGGCGCTGGTCCTCCTGCAAGCTTCTTTGGCACCTTGCCAAGATCTTGCCTGTGATACACGATCGGATGGTCCCTCGTGTTGTACCTGCCGTCGCCGATCAGTACACTCCCCTCGTACGTCGAATAAATCACCCACTTCTTCGTCAATGCCGATTTGGTTGCTGCGGAGATCTTTTTCAATATCAAATCATCCTTCCGGTCATCAACCCCAAGCTCGACGATGGTGTCCCAGTCTTCCCGAGACAAATAATATTCGTCCATGCGATCGATGATGTCATCGACAGCTTTCTGAGAGAGCCATTCCAGATGTAAGTCGACGATTACAGTACATGTGTATAGCGTAGGCAAAGGACTCACGGCTCCCTCGTCGATCAGAGGTTTCACTAGATGTGGGAACAGGGCCGGAATGTACGACTGCCTGATCTCATGCTTATCTCCTGATACTTTCAGTCGCATGCGCGTCTGAACCTCGCCCAGCTGCCTGCCTAGTTTGTTCTGTTTCGAGTTTTGACCAAGCCATCTGAAAAAAGAACCTGTTTCAGAAGTTGCAACATACCCACTTGGTACATACTAAGACTCACTGCGGAAATGACATCGCGTTCGGCCCACCATAGCCAGAACCCCCACCGTAAAGGAAGGACGCCGGGCGGACTGTCGACAAGACGGCGTGCACAGGCATCAGAGTCCAATGTTGCTCAGGACTGTAAAGATTAGCATTTTTCATGACATCGACGGCGTGGAACGCGATATGCTCACCCATGAATCAGAGCATCGACAAGATCTCCTTCGGATATTGAATTCGAGGCTTGGTCCATAAGCGACAAGTGTTTCATGACTTGTGCTGGCCCGCTCTCGTTCCGGACACGCACGGGTTGCGTTTTCAAGTAATTTTCCTATAGTGACAGAGGATCGCTTTGATGCGGTTGGTCTGCTACGATGCAATAGAAACAAGCGCACCTGGATGAACAGCGGCACAAAGGAATAGTCATGAAAGTAGAGTTCCATCTTATCGCCTAACGTTTCTCGCGACGTAGGCGAGAACATATATGGCCCCAAAATCTTCTGGGTCACGTTGAACGGCGTCATCACGCTGTACTTCTCGTTCATCTTGGCCCTGAAACGCATACCAATCAACAGGGAGAGCGAGACATCAAAAAAGCACTAACAGTGTCTTGCTCTGATCGAAATCCAATGAACTGTTCGATAATCTCCACGTAGAAAGCATATTGAGGACCTGTCGGATGTCTGATTGCACGCCGTTGACCAGTTGGTCAACAACGTTAGCTGGTACCTTCATTTTTTCCCTGAACGCGTCAGCCCATGCTGACGTGTTGACACTACTTGGCCGACCTACTTGTATGTAATAGTCAGAATCCTCGAACGAATGGCGGCGGCGTCCGGTCTACAAAGATGAGATTTAGCTCATGAAGAGGGAGAGCTTGGTATATGCGACTCACTTCCTAAATGGCATGTTGAACGTCGAATTGACGAGAGGCTTCATCTTTAGAGCTGTACGATCATTCGTTATACAGATGATAGGGATCTAGTCTCAAAAGAACCCTTCGTGAGCGTGCCTTCGAGAAAGTGATCGATGCGGGAAGTAGACCTTTGTTTTCTTGATCAATGCCGCGAGCGCACCGATACCTCCTCGATCGCCAGAAGACATGCCGTCGACTTCGTCCATTATAAGACAGGTCTTGTCAGTGATGTCAACACCGACGGCGTTGGTTAACTTTGCACTATGAATTAGCTCGGATCGAAGACTAGACGGACTGCACTCACTTTTCCACCAGCTATCCAGCCATCTAGAGAACTGTTCGTGATGTTGGTACTGCTCTAAGAATAATCATGCGCATTGATCATTGGGATGACACAGATCAAGAAGGAAGAATACCTCGACCAGCTTCTTGCTCCGCACGTCACTCGCGTTGAGCTCGATGGGCGTAAATCCCTCAAGTTTCGCGCAGAGATGGGCGCTGGTTGTTTTACCAATCCCAGGTGGGCCGGAGACCATGACACCGCGGAACATGTTCATGCCATCCTTACCAGGCTTTTTGAAAGCCGATTTCAAACTGTTTGGCCTGTTTCCCGCGTTAATTACAAGAGAGAATGGCATGAGGGCGTGAGAACGAACCAATCATGCAACCACTGCCGAAGTTTCTCAACCTGGCCTTTATTTCCGCAAATCTCCTTGAGTGTTTGTGGGGCATAGCGATCCGTCCAAAGCTGCGTCTGGGTATCAACCATCTTCGAACTAAGACATATATGAATTCAAGGTTGATCGTCTGATCACAGAGAGGGTCATACCTTCCAGCTTTACTTGATCCCGCAACATTGGCTGCCTTTTTTTCTCGGATCTCCAACTCCTTCGCGCCTTGCTTGATCGCTGCTAGCTCCTTCTCCTGTTTCTTTTTCTCCTTCTCGTCCAAGCCCTTTCCGTTTGCCGGTCCTTTGCGCGTAGCGATAAGAGTTAGGAACTCGTCTTCCGATAGTGTGGGGATATTGTGTTTCTTGAGAGCCGCAATCTTGCTCGGGCCTGCGTTTTCCCCTAGCACAACATATGACGTTTTCGACGATGGCTGTCCCACGACACGACTGTAGAGGTGAATCGTCAAATTGATTAATGAGTGAGAAGGAAGGCATTCGTACCCGCCGAAGCGCTTCGCAAGATCTGTCGCTTCGTCTCGGGAAAAGCTGCTCAATTCGCCTGTGAACACGAAGGCAAGACCAGCCAGACAGTCAGGATGCGCAGACTCGGGCACAGCTTTCGATCCAGGAGCGACAGGCCCTGCTAGCTTCGCTGCCTTGGCTGCTGCCCAACTACGTTGGAATTGAGATTGGAATCAGGGAGATCAGCGATGGTGGCGGCGCACTTGAATTTGGGTTTGGGCTTCTCCCCCTCTTCTGCATCCTCTGTCTTAGGCTTTGCCTTGGGCTGCTCTTTTGCCTTGCTAGCGTCAGATTTTCGAGGAGTTTTCTTGGTACCTGCATTCGGCCTGCCCTTGGGAGGACCTTTTTTCAAGGGTTTCTCGTCTTCGCTCCCAGCATCGTCGACAACGAACTCATCATCATCATCGGAGGGTGATGATGCGTACTCATCTTCATCAATTTTCTTCCTCTTGATCTTTCCATTCGATTTGGGCTCCGGCTTGCGTGGTTTCGGGACAGGAGCTGCGGATGGCTTCGAAGAGGAGGCGGAAGATGAGGCCACGGCCGCCTTTTTCTTCGGAGGTGGCGTGGCTTCATGCTTGTCCTCTTCGTCTTCGTCATCACTAGATAGCAGAATCTTCTTCTTCCGCTTCAGGGTCGCGGCGGCCGGTGGCGAGATGGGTTTCAAGAGTCTGATGTTTTCGTGAGCAAAATATTAGGGAGCGTAGAAATTACTGTGGCACAAACTTTACAGTTGGCTTTGATGGTTTTGGACTGCGAAAAAATCAGTACGGACCAACGAAGTCCTCGAGTGTCATCAAAACATACTCGTCATCTTCATCACCTGGAACCGTCGGTCAGCGATGTGCATAGTGCCTGGACAGATCTGCGCAGACGTACTGATTAAGATGGCCTTAGGGTGTGCGGCTTGAGTTGGTTTCTGCATCTCTGTCACGTCTCATCCTGACAGGAGCCTATGTGAGAACACGCACAGTATGGGCAGTCGTTGCCTTGCTATTGCCCCCTGCACCAAAGAACGATTTTATATCGCGCCCTTGTATTTTAGGTGTACCCTTGACGCGAACTGTTGTCGGAGGCATTGCGAATGTGATGCTCTTATGGACAGAAAGACGGAATGTGATCCTGGACGAGCCAACGAGTTCAGTTGTTGCAACCCAATGGCGTGACAGGAAGGTGTGACTTGACGCGTCATGAAAAGCGACACGCGCCGTCACAGCACTTTTCTCGCATCCCGATCGCGACAATTGGAGTTTGCAGACAAATACGCTGAATTCGGGTGGTGAAACAGAGAGAGACTAGGGGATACAAATGATACAAAATCTACTGGCTAGTGCATAACAAGGCACTAGATGAGCATAACCAATAACGATAGAACGCGCCATGACCTGCCACGACAATAACGGAAATTCGTTTGAGACATCCGGACAAGACCTCCAAGATAGAAGATGGGAAGGGGAGCACACCGAGCACCGGGCCCAGCACAAGCCAAAGCCTAGGCACCATCGTAGAACCAGCTGCGCGTCGGCCATCAGCTTCCAGGATCTTGTCTCGGGGTCGCCTCAGAGCAAAGAACAGAGCGAGCCCCAGGTCACCGTCCACGATAGATCGACACCATACAGCGTGAGTGCGCGGAGCGTCCGCGAATTATAACCACAAGTCCTGTGGCTCTATCATATCATGACCGGATGAGAACAAGCCGAAAAGTCGAGAGAGCAAAAGGATCGAACCAGCCACCCATGTCTGCAACTTGAGGATAGGCTGCCATATGGCAGCCTCTCCGTTAGTCTGAATGAGTCCCATCAGGACTACGTCGTTGGCTGTCACGCCGCCAGGGCCAATCGGTAAAGGAGTGTGTGGTCCTAGCGGTAGCGGAGGTCTCTGTTACGCAGGTCGTTAAACACCACGTCGGGCATAGAGGTTGGCTACTCACCGCGAAGAATCTGCGCACAACATTTGCAAGGCAACGTGCAAGCCATTGCCGGCTCATTCCAATGTCATCAGGAAGGTTGTCCAGCCAAGGCTCATATCCAGGCCACTGTTGCAAAGTAAGAACGCGTATCATCATCCACAAGATGCAAACATCGTACACAAATGGCTAGACGTTGTTTACTCGCTGGAAAGAGTTTGGATTCTTGACTACCGGGGTCTGAGAGGATGTTGACGTCGGCCTCGGCGTCAGGTAGGGAGATACCGATAGAAGGAAGGCCGTTGTCAAAGAAGATAGCTGTTTTTTGTGGACGAATCGGCAAAAACATTCTCTGCCTGATAAAAGACCCGAAGTGTAAATCAGCTTTAATGTCTATCAGACCCCTGCATCTAGCTCGTGAACTAGAGGGTGTGAACTCTATGCGGTGGTCTCGTACACAACGTTTCGCCATCGGCCGCGAACCGTTGGCGAGATACTCAAAATACTCCTGTGCATTGGCGACGAATGCTTGTCCAATGTGGCCGTTGAGCAGCAGATAAGAGTCTGTCATCTTTGAAGAAGTGTGCGTTGTGAGTGAGGGTTGTAAGATGTTGAATCGCCCTATTTATGGGGCTGGGAGGGAGCTTTTGCCTACCTGTGGCCAAGCGGCAACATAATAAGCTAGGCCACCGTTTCCGATCCATTGGCTTCATGTCGCTATGTGTCCACCGTCCACCCCACCGACAAAGCTGCTGGCCAAGGCTCTGATCGGTTACCGAGCGAGCTCGCAAGGAGCCCTCTCCACAAATTATCAACGCCATGAATATTTTCGGTGTAGATTTTGGGAAAACCATTCCAGTGAAGAGAGGGATAAGCGAGGGCAGAAAAAAAATCATGAGGGGGAGGGGGGGAGGAGCAAAGCGGAGGTGACTGTAATTTGTGACATACCGAATGAGTCGTCACGCATCCCCGTTCAAGCGCCGTTCGGACATCCTATCTATTTAGGTCCTGTTACTCAGAGAGCCGATCTGTACAATTATCTTATGGCGCGTACAAAACAACAGTAGCCGGAGAGACTGTACACCAGCACGTATATTTTTACCTTTTTTTTTGAGAATTGTCCTGATTTTTTTTTCTGCCTCGCTCTTAGTTTCGCCACTGCCAGCACAGCACATGCGGAGGAGAGGGGCTGAATTCAGGGTTTCTGACGGCTACATGGGCTATTCGCTCGCGTCCAGTAATATCTACTAGCAGACAGAGTATATTGACTGTATAGTGAGTTTTTCTGTGCAATTTTATAATGTATAAAGCATAGCTCAACGTCTACAACGATGCAGCGAAGTACACATCCGTGACGCAGGTGGTTCGGTTCACTGCTCAAGTCATGCGGCGGCGCTTTGAATTTTCTATTGTCCTCCCCCCTCAACAAGAGCTCGATCTCAGTTGGGTGCATGGCCCAGGTCCTCACCGGCTCCACCTGCCATCATTTTCTTCACACAAGTGGCGACTCTTCTCTTGGACGTGTCACCGATCGCCGGCGACGCAAAAGACACCCAGAAGTGCAGGAAAGTTCTGGAAGATATCCTTTCGATTTGCTGGAGGCAAGGATAGAAAACACCCAGATTCCCTCCCCCCCTTCTCCTCATCCCCTACCCTGGCAGTCAACAGCCTTTTACGCTCTCTTTCCGCTATCATCTACCGCATGTTACGCCCGTTCTTGGACAGGCATCGAAAATACGTATAAGCACCTCTACGCAGACTCCCGCCAACGTTGCCAGCACGTCGACTATGAACCGAAGTTCGTCGGGCGCTTTTCACCTGAAGCCCAGTGGACAGAACGGCAGCCGTCATGAGGCCCCAAACCTCTGAGCGCCATACAACAGCCTAGCCCGTACAGGTTGGTAGGGGTCTCAAAGGGTGCGATTTTTCGCGTTCGTCCCAAATAACTAGGCCACTTACCACCATTCTCCCCAGCCATGCCGACAACTTAACGGCCCACCTTCGCTCCCTCCTTGGCGGCATTAGCGTGCCTCCTCTCCACACACCCTGAGGCGCACCCGCATATCCACACAGCGCACGGAACACTTTTGGCGTCGACTCTTGGGCGTTATACCTGTGGCCTGACACTAAGGATGTCTCGATGTCTCGATGCGTTGTCGTTGACTCGTCAAGCGTGATAGAAATGGCCAGGGATGAAGAGCAACTCGTTTTGCCAGGCGTGCTCGGGCTGCTTACATCGACCAGTATCCTTTGTTCTCGGCACTGTCCTTGTTCCCTTTACAGCAAGGATGCGGACAGAAGCCCCCCTCGTTATATCGGCGTGTATCGGATTTACACCCACCTAGCTCAGATATCTCCACCCTCCGCTCATCCACGTTTCATCGATGTGATCAGCTGTCGGCATGATCGCATCATCAGACATCTTGTTGGGTTCATAGGTGATCACTACCACGGATCCGAGCTCGCATAGGTGGCTCTTGTATTTCTGTCATCCTTATATAAATAGGCTCTCTTTCTCCTACTCGAAAACATATGCGCATATCGCAGCTACTGCATCCCCAAAGATGTATGTCCACAGCCCACAGCTCGGTTCAATTCGACACAACGGCGTCCGGTCCAGCCCATAGATATTCCTCCCCTCTCACTAGCCTTCCTTCCGCCGTGAACGGAACGCCCTCTTGTACCAACATCCTCACCTTCTCGCGCTGGACAGCGCCCTGGCCCAGTCCTCTAAACTGGTCATTCCACCCCACGGCGCCGACCTCCGGGCCAACCCGCTTTCCCTTGTTCGCTCCGCCCTTGAGATCTGTCCACTCGCCGAAAAATCCGCCGACGAAGAAGTTCGACGCCACGACCCTATGGCAAGGCACGTACGGCGCGAACGGGTTGTTTCGCAGCGCTGTCCCGACCGAACGCGGGGAGCCAGAGCCCAAGGCAGTGCATATGGCTTTATACGTGCTGATTTTGCCTGCGGGGACCTTCAGTATGAGGTCGTACACTTCCCAGTGATGCGGTGGGACTCGTTTGCCAGAGGGGGTGCGATACGAGAGACGTGCCGCGGCGGTCCGTGGATACTCGACTTTATATACTATTTGTCAAAGAACTTTGGTCAGACGAGCTGCGCTTGCTGCTTGAGCGATAGCAGAAGGATATTCACGCAGGGAAAAGTCTCGCAGTTTGGATTCTGTGAAGGCGGGGGCATTCTTCGCATCAATACTTGCTGGGGACGGCGATCGGGTGCTACGACTCTTCTTCTCAGAACTGAAGCGAAAGGACTCTAGGTCGAAGGGTTTGGTGCGGACTGCTGGCATCGTGGCAACGGCTGGATGACAATGGCCTTGAACAAAGGGGGCGGAACGCGATGAGTCAACTCACACGCGTGTCACGTACTCACGTGTGAAGTGACATAACGCGATTTTCGGTTCCGAAACGCCCTGCGACGAATTTTGTGTTCGCCCGCTGCACACACATCGCCTGCCCACATAGGAGAGCACGCAGGTCAACGACCAAGGCTCTTCCTCAACAACATGCACATGAACTACTGAGATGTTTAATCACTTTCCGACTTATACCAAAACCCCTTGCTGAATGCAGAGTTAGTTACATCGGTCGCTTGCCAGATACAATTTTGAAGAGAGACTCATTGTCTCATAAAGACGATGCGTCAGAGGCTCCGATAGAAAGGCACTCACCTGCGAGAAAAGAAGAAGTCGACCTCAGCGCACTAATGACCGATATCAAACGCACCGGAACTAAAAAGAGGGATCATTGATTGTTCCCTGTTCTAAGGCAACATTGCAAGCAACAATTCATGAGCTGAATTGATACCACAGGAATAAATCATGCGTCGGAACTTCATTCTTCAACGCACCTTTCAGTGAATGGGTAAGGCTTAGCCAAATTACTGAGGGATTGGGGTGTCATGCAAAGGGAATAAACTAAATCAGTACTTGTTATCAAGGAATGGTATTTGAGAGGGACAAAAATCAGAACGTTTGATACTTAGCAGTGGTATATGTTGAATTTGTGGTACTCTCGCAACGCAAATTTCTTTGCGATATTGATCAGTCCTTTTGATACCCATGTTTAGTCGTCACTTCAAAGAGATTTTGTTACCTAAGTCGCACGATCAAATTTTCTCGAGGAGTCGGCTGGGCACGTACTCGTCGGATTATCCTATGTCGGCTGCGGTTGACTCGTCATCGTCGATCGCTGAGTAGAACTGCCCCGACATCCTGTAATACAGAAGCACCGAATCTCCCCTTGTTAATCAGAATGTATCACCAGATAACCAGGGCCCGTCGAAGACTCTCTTTACCGTAATACCAGGTCAGGGTGCTCTTCAGTGGCTGTCCGCCGTTCAAAGGGAGTCCAGGTGTTTCGAGTTTCGCGAGAAATGGCGGATCTTCTAGCAAGTTATCAAATTCTGGCGGTTAGTCGATGAGCACTGAATATCAATGATGGCTCGTGTCACGGAAGTTAGGAAGGAACTGCGACCCTGTTGTGATGTCATTAAGTGAAGGCGTCAGTAGTGAAATCAAGAAGGGGGCCCGGATTTCCGGATAGCGAAGTAGAGAGAGGGCCGGGTAAGGAGTGAAAGCAGTTTCACGATGCACGGATGATGATCTTGCTTTCTTCGCCCGAAATTGACAAATAGAGACTGCAAACGCCCTTTGGTTAGCAGAGTACTAGATGAAATGAACTCACCGCCACGCGCTTTAGCAAGATGCTGCCGAATGATGGATTGGGTGTGGCAAGAGTAGCTTTGTCGGGTGCTCTTCTACGAATGTGTGGAGGATAGGAGCCTTATGAAGTGGCGGATCACTCCTGGAATTTGAATCTGGATCGTGGCGTGAGGGTGGCCGACGATCAGAGGGGATACATGGCGAGCAAGGATCCTTTCGAAGTCTGTATAACACGTTCTCGTACGGCACAGAGCCGATGGATGCGTCAAGAGATGGAGGCTCGATTCTTCGATTGAGGGACTCACCTCTACGTCCTTTCGATTTCTTCACCGCCAATTGGCGAAGGAAAGGGCTATATCTGCACTTGATTGACGACTCTGCCACCGATATCAAATTTGAGTACCCCTGCATTCCACAATGGCTCTGGCGAATAGATGACGATGAGACTCTCTCATTAGAGTGCCGTGTTCACATCAACTACCATGATCATAGCATCTTTGCCCTTCGGAGTTGTAGGCGATGAGGGTAGAGGCGGTAAAGGATGCTGTCGGGGCAGAACATTGTCGAAAGGAGTTCATCGGAAAGGGTGTCGATGTGGCATTTTACCGGATTGATGAATGGCGCGGGGGAGCCCAAGGGCTAGCAATAGAGTCTGGACAAGTGAACAGCTTTAAGGAAGATTGAATGATGAAATATCGGCGTACTTTCGTTGCCATGTATGAATGGGAGAAAGGGAGGAAGGTGATGCAGCCTGCCAAGATCCACGACGAGACTGATATACCCACTGCGCATTGGCCTGCATTGTCCTTCTGGTGGCGGAGCATGGAACAATCTTCTGGGGGCACCATGGCAAGCTCCGGCGGATTGGTGCGTGGCGGGCTAAAGCTTCCCCATTGTTGTCAAGCGTTTGCAATCATGCGTGACACGCATGGTCAGGTTGAATCGTAACTCCAAGCTCCAGTGTTACTCAACAAGTGAACGGTGAAGCGCGCACTATCATGTGCTTTCCAGGGGGTTCAACGCTAAAGGCACTTTGCGATAGACAATAAAGATATGATTCGGGATAACATAAACGAGTTTTGAGACAAAAGGCGAACGTCGACTCGCTGTGCCTATGCTATGGCCCAATCTGAGACACAAAAGTGGGTTATCGGAGGCTTCCGAGTCCGGAGGTTGTTCTTGTGGTCGACCGTCCCGAGTCAATTGTTTTTTGTCGTTTGCTCTGACGCCTGATCATATTTACCTGATACTGACACAATAGTGAATGAAAAGTCTCCGTTCTGTTATGGTCTGTATAATCATGCACTCACCGCGTCATACTCGAATATCATCAGGAAACCGAGTTAACCTGTGAAAAGTCTGCGGATCAATATTGTATAGCGTCTGCGTCCGCTGTAAGCAGATTCCATAGACTCCACTGCATTTATCTATAAATTTCGATAGTAGAATGTTCACTTGCCTTGGACTCTGGAGAGTTGTTCTCCGGATTCACGCTGAGGGGACTGGGACCGACTGACATGGAAGTCTGCTCATTGATTGTGACTGAAGTGACCTTGCGTGACGCTGAGTCGACTTCCCGATTTGGTGCTGCGCAGATCGATTTTCCCAGCTATTTCTCCGCAAGGTCATACGAGAGCATACGGTACTCAAGCATCTCTGATGCAGGACATTCCAGTCTCCAATGGTTTAACAATTGGAATACTCGGCGAGCATCAACTTTTCACCCATGCGACGGTTCATTGACGAACGATGCGTTCAGCGCTCCAGGGTGCCTTCATCGAGCACCAGCACATACTGCAGAAACTCTCTACGCGGCGGAGGCTGTTTGTCGTCCAGGTTCGGACTCCCGAAGACCTGGAAAAGTGTGATGCACTAATCATTCCTGGTGGAGGTCCGTCCCTCCTATTCTTTCCAAATGCTCGGAACTCGTGTGCTGACCGCTAGACCTTCTGATCAGAGTCGACGACCATTGCCTTGTTGGCAGAACTTTCTGGATTGCTTGAACCACTGCGTGAGTTTGTCAGGACGAAGTCGGTGTGGGGAACGTGTGCAGGGGCGATTTTGCTGGCGCAGGCCGTGGCAAACCCGAAGAAGGGAGGACAAGAGCTTTTAGGCGGCGTGTCCGTTACCGTTGCACGGAACGGGTGGGGTTCGCAGGTCAGCGCAGCTGTTTTTTTTAATGGCTTTCTGCAATGTGCTTACTCATAGATACACTCTCAGGTTGAATCGTTTGAAGCGCCTCTCACAGTTGACGGCCTTCG
This sequence comes from Heterobasidion parviporum, assembly GCA_002994785.1. Classification (NCBI taxonomy): domain Eukaryota; kingdom Fungi; phylum Basidiomycota; class Agaricomycetes; order Russulales; family Bondarzewiaceae; genus Heterobasidion; species Heterobasidion parviporum. The sequence goes on from PDUQ01000018.1 coordinate 401,667, forward strand.
AGACCCGTCAACACCATTTACAGGGGTTTTTATCCGCGCACCTGTATGCTTTTTTTACTCACATGCTTGTCCTTGACCAAGCGTCTTTATTGGGCCCTTCTAGGTTATTTTATCACTCACAGCAACTATCTCCGACGCACCCGTCCAAATTATCTCCCGCATACCTTCTGATCTCCTGCCGCACACGCTCGAAAATACTCCTGATCAATCTATCGTCGCGCTTAGACAGGGCCGACACCTTCTCACCACGTTCCACCCCGAACTCACGCCCGACAATCGATTCCACGAGTACTTCGTGAAGGAATGCGTCGTGCCCTTCGTCGCCAATTAGACTGCTTTTTTCTCAGTGTTTTGGTCTAGGCTGCTGTAGACTACTTTTCTCCTAGGGATTTTGGGGTTGCCAAGGTGATTGTATTCCGAGATTATTACTGTGTTCGGTTTGTCGGGGAAAGGAACTTATATTGGAAACCTGCGACGGGAACACCTCGCATAGCAAGCGTGTCCGCAGTGAGTACTACAGGAAATAATTCAAGTTGGAGCCATGTTCAGTAAGCAATCTGATTATAGGTGAGGTATGAAAGTCGTCCAAATCACAGTCTGATACGCTCCATCAGGAAGCGACCTCAGACTAGTAAAAGCCTCGACCAATAATGCAAGCCGAGAGAAGAGGTACAGTAAACACATCGCTATGGGAAGAGCAAGACCCGTCTTCTGTGTAAGCCATCCCCACGCTGAACTTATCCTACGACCAAGCCAATGGTTTGCGTACCACGATGCTATTAGAACCGGCGCACACATTGTTATGATGGAAGAGACCCGCCACACTGTTCGTTCTGCAGTGGTCGGGAAATCAAAAGACCAGGCAATACCGTGGATGGCCCCAAAGACAAATGCGACCCCCGTCGTGAATAGAGCACGGACACGTAATTCAAGCGTGCTGTCGGGACCGTCCCGGCCAGAGTGAAACGTAGCAACTCTGGTCATTGGCTTTGGATTCCATTCACGGAGGTCCATCATCACAGTGGTAAAGACAACCATGATAAAGGCTTCAAAAGTCGCCTTCACCAGTTCGACGACCTTTTTCTTGAATGCGATCCACCTGGATGGAACATGGGGCGATTTTATCGGAACCCAGATGTCTTCGCCGTCCCCAGACAATAACAAAAAAACTTCGCCGTCCTCTGACGGCGAGGCCACACTCTCTTCCTGTCCTCCAGCGGAGATTTGGCCCTGGTCGCTGCCCACTCGCTCACCATGGCCCTTCCTGTATACACGAATTGGGCGCAAGACGTTGAGGGGTTTGTCCCACCATAGCACATACGTCCCAAAATTGAGCACCGCAAATGCCAAGCTCGCAATCTCGAGCTCCGTGATCGGAAGACGCTCAGCTGCTCGTCCTATACACTGCAGTATGAACCAGCTGGTCTGAACGATCGCCAGCCCTTTGGATAACGCGTCTCCCTTGCTCCTGTCCTGTATTTCGACCTCTGTAACATCGGGGAAATCGATACTGGGGTCATCGAAGTCTTCTAGGTAGAGGACTCGAACAGGGACGTCGTTATCGTACAGCAAGAAGCCTCCCATTACCGCAAAGAAACCGTGCGTCTTCGTCCATCCCCGATCTATAAAGCAAGTCAATGTCAGGGTCATAATGATAACCCAGCACGCACCTTTATATCGTTTCGCAAACCTGTGTGCAGAGACGCGTTGTCGAAAGGCAAACACAATGATGAGTTCCGGGGCAATCAGTGCCAGCAGCATCACTTTGGCACGGCGCTAAGTAACTTTCCACGAGCAGTCATGGATATCTGGGAGATTGGGGTGAACAGCAACCCATATACACGAAAATATCGTCACAATGCAGCTCGAGACGATATTCCAAATCGTCCTGCAGTCCTGAAGATCTGCACAGGATGAAGACGATCGACGTTGGAGCGATGGGATGGGGACAGCTCGAACTGTTTCCCCTTGGAGCTGATCAATAGCCAGTAGGACCAGTACAATCTGCAAGTGGAGGCTGATTGCAAATCCGCGAGGCATGATAATATAGTCAAGGCAAGTGGAGATGCTGAGAGAGAAATAGAGGCGTCGAGAACAACAAGAGAGCCATATAAATCACTATATGTATATGAGCGCTTGGGGCAGATTCAGATTCGCTTGACTGCATGGGATCGTCAGGGGGCTATGTGAGGCTATGTGGGAGTGGAGGTGGCGGTGTGAGGGCTGTGCATGCCATGCGGAGGCAGTAGGGAGGCTGGACCCTGCGCGAGAACGGCCTGCGTGTAGTCTCCTGAAGGCAGCAACATTGACGATTCTCCTTCAACCTCCGAGTGATCTTTGGATATCCGTATCACGGGAGGCCCCAACGTATCTTACGAGAGGCATGATCCTGATGTTCTAGTCAGCGCCCCAACCTGCCCTGCAAGCGCTATGCACCGCACTGCCACTGTGCACACCATATGATTATCACCGGCCAGAACACACCACCAGGCGATCCGCCGTCACTGCCTCCCGAGCCCTCCGTCGCCGATCACGACCCAGACATATGTGAAGCACGACCTTCCTTGGTTCGATTTGTACGACGAGCACATTCCGGCTGCGACCAACGCGACCGCGCCCACGCCGCTCAGAGACGTCAGTTCCGACGCGCAGCTCGACCGAGATCGTGCGGGGGCGGCAGCCGCTGGCGAAGACATCGTCATGCAGACCCCGTGCGCACGCTGTGTGCGGGAGCTGGCCACACAACTGCCACGCATCGGCTGTCGCCGTGCGGGCACGTGTTCTGCAGCGCCTGCTACGGCGATGCTGGCGCCTGGGATGGAGGACGCGGGCGGGGCGGACGCGCTGTCGAATTGCTGTCGATGGATGACAGGATCGCGAAGCTGCCTCGGGGCGCGGGAGGTGACTATGTGCTTAACTTCAGCCTGAGCCGCTGTTCTGCTGTTCCCTTGTAGCGTTTTTGATCTCGGCGCATACTCATGTATTTAGATCACGAGTCTTACAGATGTTCATCCCACGGTGCGAGAACATCTGCATGGATTTCTTCATGGTGTGCAGACAGGGAGACGTTCGTGGTAAGAGAAGATATCTACGAAGGTTTCGCATGAAATGAGAAAAATGGACTACATACATTGCGGGACTGTGAGCTTCGAGGCTCGATCACTCTTTGCGAGCGTAGCAGACAAGTCTATGTCCACCGTGCTTCCAGTCACTATGTAGACCCGAAGCACATGAGGCAGTGAGGCGGTCAAACGGGCAGAAGACTCACTTCGTCTGACATGATCGGCCGCAGTAGCGCGAGTCTCCGCAGCGTGCGCACTGCATCATCGGATACCGCGGCTCCTTCGTGTGGTATTCGCACTGTCTCCAGCTGCAGTAGCGCTGCAGAGCCCGAGGCGCCGACGAGGACGACGCCTCCGCTTCTTGTGGAGGACGGGACTGCGTATTCCGCGCCTTCTCCCAGCGCGCGTGTTCCTCCGACTCGACTAGACCGAGGTCGTGCCCGAAGCTTGTCCATGCTTCGAGCGCGCGTTGGCGCGATGGCATGGGGTTGTCCGCGGAGGGATGCAAGGCGCGGAGATCGAGCAGCGTCCGGTACCACACCTTTCGCGCAGCGTTGGCCATGATGATGGCGGAGCGGGGTGGTTTGGCCGCACGCACGGCGCCCTCCGCCGTCGCGGCCGGTTTCGCGATATTCGAGCGGAAAACATCGGTGTAAGCGTTCAGAATATACAACCAGTGATCTGTATGCATGAGATGAGCGCCGCAGAAAGTATCGGGCGCCTCGGGCACGACGTACGAAGAAGATGGGGACTATCGGACGTAGTGGGTTGGATTGGGCTTTCAGCGCCGAGAATCAGGGCGCGAGCAGTCCACTTGAAGATGTTATGGTGTATAATCAGTTCATATGCAGAAATCGGGGCATGGTCCGCGAGCATCCAGCTGGCGAGATGGCCGTCAGCGCATACGCAGGAGCCTCTCAATCTGACACGCACCCTATTGAGGTCGGAGCCTCTGCGAAGATAGGCCATTCGTTTGCAGCATCGCCGAACAGTTGTTGCCTCTTCAACGCCACGAATATGCATTCTTGGATTTTGCACACCCACAGCATTTGCCGCACATGCGGGTGTGAGCCGAAGTAGTTGATCACGTCGATGACCCGGCCCAGACGATCGTTGAGACAGCCAGGGTCCTCCAGCGCACGGCGAAGACGTTGGACCCATGCCTGCGGGCCAAACGTGTCGACGATGGCTTCCTGAACGAGCTGGTCTCGAGTTTGCTGTGAGCATCCACTCAGAAACTGACTGATTAATACTGCAAGCAAGTCATTGCCTCGAGTGTTCCGAGAGCTTAGAGTCGGCTGCGGGAGATAATACCAGCAGTAGATCGCAACGTGCCCTAAGCGAGTGCAGAGAGGATTTTCGGATGAGAAGTTGCTGTGGGATGATTTCAGTGGCGAGTGATGGGACGACTCGAAGACTACCCACTTCTGGTTCATCATCACATTCCAAGAGGCAGCTAAATTTTTGACGGCTTTCTGATAGTCTCTGTCACTAGTGGTTTCGCCCTGCAACAGGCTACGCTTAGACCATATCATTTCCCAGAGCTCAACAGACCGAGTAAGGAGCTGGTCAACGATCGGATTTTCTCCCATGCGCTGACCTCGCAGCTCTCCTACAAGCGCTAGCACGATCTCTGCAAGACCAAATATCAGCCTTCCCAAAAAGCCCTGAGGTCGGTCCCAACATGAGGTGCAGCGCGACTCGTGCGTCAGCGTCCGCGTACCTACGGAATACGCACCGTTGGCTTACCTCAAAAGTAGCGTAGACAGTGTGGTCTGTCAAGATATCCACAAAGACGTTGTGGAGGCCGCCTAGAAGCAGTTCTTTCAACTGATCTCCACGAGGATGTATCGCATCCAAAGTTGACATCAACAGTGCGTTGTGATCAATGAGCTTCCCTTCGCGGTATAAGGATCGAAGGAGGGCGGGCACGTCTCTCGGCCTCCTCGTGATCACCTCCCTGTACTTGTCCTGGAGGTCTATCCGATCGAGTGCAATCAGTAGGTCCAATGGAGTAGAAGATAGCAAAGATTCCATTTTGTAAGTGCGTCGGTAAGAAGATGAATATGCTCAGGACAAGACAAGCGTAGGCTCTGCGCGCGAAGGTGATGTTCTGTGCAAATATGAAGGAGACAACGTTCTCGAGTGTCTGCGTAGTGGTATCCTTCGAGTGACGCCCTAAAGTGAGTCACGAGATATGTGTACTGAAATAGCCTGTCTTGTAGCCGCCTGAGACGTAGCCTGAGAACGAGAAAGAACTTCGCTTGCCTTTCCTGAGTTATCCGTATGCTGCTGCCGATTGAGAATTCAATACTCCCTGGTCCATGTGGTGATTTGGACAGTGCCGGTGTCCATCACAGCGACAGAAGCGGTCGATTTGCTGGGTAAAGTGCACGGCGGGTATTCGAACAGCGTAGAGTCGGATGATGGCAGTCGACGCTGAAGCGCTCAAGTTCGAATCGACCGCTCTGATACAGTGCTCCAAATGCAGAATTTACACTAGACTACGTTTTTCGTCCTTATCTGACCTATGCTCGGCATCGGTCCACATCGGTTCATCTACGCAGCCAAAACCTCGAGGATTTTGCGAAGACCCTTTGGACTCCCTTTGGTCTGCAACATTTATAGTCGCTTGGGAGATCTAGACCAGTAGACCAGGAAAACGAATGAGATTTGGTGCGTAGAGACCTGCCTAGGTCGACATGTTCGGTTGCAATGACAAACTTGATTGCAGGCTGCGCATGCTGGGAGGGCATGTTGTGGTTTCTCGACGTGGAACTTGCAGTCAGCCCAGCTGCAGTGAGGTCAACAAGACATCGCTTGCAGTCGATGGTAAGATGTTTTTCCTTTCATTCAAATTTTATGCTCTTGCAGCTCCTCGAGGCCGAGGCTGGCACCCAGCTTCTCTCAGGCATCGAGCGCATGCAAGTGCGCAGCTCTGTTCTTGGCCATCGAACACATGAAGCTCAAGGCTTCGAACAGACTCGGAGACAATGTGAGTGTTCCTTCAAACAGCAGTTTAGTATTATGGTCCAACATAACCGACACATCGAAAGTGAGTCGGCCGACGTCCATGGTCGCTACAACAACTTCGTTATGTGACTCTTCAGAGACTCCGCTCTGCATTTGGGGCACTGACAGTTGCGAAATAACAATCATGCTTGAGGAGAGACATTGCAAGCAATGTGATCCAGCCCCGCCTCACTCCTTTGCGCAAGAAACGCTGTCAGAGTCCCAGGAACAGCCGACGATGACTGGCGCTCGCCTAAAACATCAGTGAAGGTGCTGTCAACAAGGAGCGTTGAAAGGCAGACCCAAAGAGGTGTGATCGAGCCATCGCTCCTTCCGGGTGTGAGGGCCCTGAGAACTCCAACGACGGCGTCCTGGGATAATTTGAGGCTTCGGACGCGTGGCATGAGACGAAGGATAGGCAGCCATTCTAATGGATCCCAAGCTTGTGCCCTGGGCTCGCCCTTGTCATCCTCGTCGGCGGACATCGGCGATAGATCAACAGACAGATCCAATGTGTGTACGTCTGCTAAGGGCATACGATCAAATATCGACCGCACGGCGAACATGGGGAGAGAGCGATCACTGCGTGGGGAGATTCCACTAAAATCGAGTTGGGCTTGAGGAAGGAGGTCGTATGTAAAATTGTACTTGTACCTGTCCTGCGGTCCTAGAAATGGTCTTTGTGGTTCATAACGGTCAAAAGCCCGTTGAGAGCACAGTCGACCATCGAAGAACGGGCTCTGTTGCCCCCATATCTTTATCTTGAGATGTGTGAATGGGGTAACGCTACTCCTAGGAGGAGGATAGCTGCCCAGCATATCAAACATAACCTTCGCTTCCTCTGTGCTCCTGCTTGTGTAGTGGTCGAGTAGAATCTTAAAATGTACCGTCGGGGGCAATCGCACTCGTCGGAAGAAGTAGGTGAAGCCGTCGTATACCTGAGTTCCTCTCAGCCACAAATCTGAGAGGTTGGGAAGGTGGATGATATCGTGAATTGTCTCCGAGGAGGGGGAGTCGTAGAGACCGCAGGAAAGGGTTTCCAGAAGCGGTGTCCATCGAAGTGTCGTAATCATTTCTTCTATCGTAGACGTTCTCTCAATCTCGAGATGAGTGAGATTGGGAAGGAGGAACATGGGAAGAGAATGCATATAATGATCAAGCTGTAGTCGCCGCAAGCGGGGTGTATATCCTGCAAAGAAATCATCTCCCAAGTCCAGGTCGACGGTGGGATTCCGAATGACTAGGCTTTCCAAGAGTGGAGCAGGGGTTGTAAAAACACCAACGGCATTTCTCACGAATTGATGATCAGAGTTCCAGGAAAAATCCAAATGAAGGTGTCTCACTCGGGAGATATGAGCGAGAAGATGGCGCTCGAGGGCTGGGACGGTTATCAAGCTCCCATCGATCTCAACAGCCAACGCTTGCGAGCCCGAGTGATCGAGGAACGCGGCCAACCAAAAAGCGCTTAGTGATCTGGCGATATGCGTCCAAAGATGAGGGCATCGAAGAGCGACCTGACGCCAGTGACGACAAACGTGTGTGATATTTATCCATGTCGGAGCACGAGAATAAATTGAAGTCAATTGAACGCTCAGCGGCGGAAAAGCGCAGGCTATCATTATGAGTTCAAGAATCTCGACAGGCAGCCTCTGAATGTGAGAGGCATTGTTTGGAGTGTCGAATGTTGTATGATGGCCCATGATTCTGACAACACAAATAGCAATTCAAGGTAAGTTTTCATATCATAAATTAAGAGAGAAAGTCATTCAATCATAAAAAGAGCTATGCGCACCGGTAACACCTACCACTGCGGGGAGCATGCGGCAGCCACTGTGTAATTGTCCTTTCCGAACTTTCTCACAGTGAAAAACTTTCAGCTTTGGGCAGCTTTGACTCCTTGAAGCTTTGAGAGGAGTGTTGGATTAGGAAGCGTTTGGAAATGGAAAGAAATGGAGATACCTACTAGAAATCAGAGTGTTGAGCAAGGATGAGCGCTGTGAATTGGCGGTGAGGTTGGAGGAGGTCCCATTAGATCCCATTTCCAAGTCCGATGATCCCGACGGCCGCCGAGTCCTGCCGAGTCTTGGAAACGTTGCCATTGGCGCGTAATTGAATCATGCGCTGCTTATGGCCGTCGCCATCTCATGGATCCCTCAGCACAGGCGATTTTTCTCCTCGTAAATGCAATGGGACAACGCACTGATAATGCGTTGCACGGCGCACGCGACGCGTTTGCCTCATATCTACGGTCACGCGTATTGCACGTGAGAGTCTGCCTCGAAATTAATTTGACACCGAAACTCCTGTCCTCTCCCTCGCTCCTTGTCCTTTGCAACGTCGACTTGCCCGCTGCCTCGCACAGCGCCCACTACGTACATCCCACAGCGCCTGCGGCGGGTTGATGCGAACAGAGCGACGTGAAGCGATCATCAACAGTCATACACACGTGAAAACACGCCGCCAATCCCAAGGCTCAATCATCGATTCGCATAGATCCTCTCACCGACCGCAATGGATCCGCCGACGAACGGCTCAATATCGAGACCCACCTCGAGACCCGCATCGAGGCGGTCCATGTCGTCCAGAAGTCGCGCGTCTTCTCCTCGTCTTCTCACCCCCATCAACATCGCCGCTACCACCGCCGCCATAGGCGCCGTGGCCACCGCGTCGTCGCTTGCCGACTCTTCGTCTACGCGAGACATGCACGCAAATGCGACACGACAAAATAACGCACACGCGCATCAACACGCATCGTACGCCCCGATCCCCACGCCCCCGCCGTCCGCGCACGGCACGTCTCCCTCCAACCCCACCGCAGGACCTACATTTGACCACGAGGGCACAGGATCGAGCTCGGGCTCAGGCGTCCAGCAGCACACGCCCACATCCGCCTCGATGACCCAGATCCCGATGCCATCATCAGCGTCATTATCACTACAAACGTCCTTCGGCAACGATGCATCTTGGGCCATGAAGCAGCAGCAGTCCCGTCCAGCAATTGGCATGCCGCAGCTCCCGCCCTCGACGCACCACGCGGCCCCTCCACAGTTTGCGCAGAACCCCCATTCACACCCGCATCCACCTTCGAATGCAGGGAGCTCCACGCATCCTGCACCTCAATCTTGGAGTCCCCAGGTCCATGCCTCGGCCCCGGCCTTCCAGCGCGTGCAAGCCCCTACTCACGTATCACATCAGCATCCACATCAACAACAAATGCAACAACAAATACAACAACAGCAATATCTGCAGCAACAGCAGCTGTATTATCAGCAGCAGCCCCAACAATCTCACCCTCAGCAACCGCACACGCAGCAGGCTTCGTATGACCCCTGGCTTAATCACATGAATGCGCCCACAAATTCGCGTTCGCAGTTGCAACCATCACATCCGTTCCAGCCTCCTCCGCACGCGCGCCCGCCGCAGTTGTTGCCGATCCATACCCAGCCCCAGCCCCAGTCGCGCCAATCTCAACATCAACAACACTCGCCGATTCAACAACAGCTTCATCAACAGCAGCAGCAGCAGCAGCAGCATCAACAGCATCAACAGCAGCATCAACAGCCCCATGCACCAGGACCACGCCAACGGCGCGCCTCAGGCCCTGCGTCTCTGCCTCTCGTTCCCGCGCCCGCCCGCCGAACATCGGGGCCTACGTTGCCGGCGGCATCGTCGCCCGCTTCTGCTCCCGGCTCCGTAACGCTATCGAGCGCAGCGGCGCAGTCCCCACCTGCACCTGGAACGGCGACCGCACCGCCGACGCCGACATCGAGCACCAGCGCCGCCGCCCCTTCCGCGTTGCCACCCGGCCACGGCCACGGCCACGGGACCGGCGCCGCGGCGGCGGGAAGCGCCGGCGCCAGCGCGTCGGCTCCGTATAACCCGCCGACCCTCTCCGACCCGTCGCTCGTCACGTTCGACCTGCTCCAGCCGACGAAGGATCTGCTCGAAAAGACGTGGGGCGCGACCGTGTCCTCCGTCAGCCGTGAGATCGCGGCGATCACGACGTCCCACCGTGCGCTGGCGAAGGAGCGCGAGCGGCTGCTTGGGGTGTGCGCGCGGCTGGACGGCGAGCGGCGGGGGTTCGAGGAGGAATGCAGGAGGCTGGGCGATGCGCGGGGCAGGAGCGAGGACGGGAAGAGGCAGGCGGAGGAGGGCATGAGGGGGTTGATGGATCAGCTGCGGAAGAGCGAGGAGGACAAGGGGAGGTTGGAGCGCGAGCTGGAGGTGATGCGGGCGGTGATCACGCGATCGCCGATGGATTTGAGTTCAATTTCGCCGGAGGTATGGGCTGCAGCGCGTGCGGCGGTCGCGAAAGAGGTGCCGCAGAATCTGATGAAGTGTGAGTCCCGTCTGTTTGAGGTGTCCCTTCTGTTTGTTGGCCTGCGCAAGGACGAGAGTGTATTATGTGAGGTGTTCATCCCTCATATCCCTCTCTGAGTTCTCTACATCCTTAACCTCGGATCCATGCCTTTCTTCTTTGCTCTTTTCCAGTCATTCTGACTTTTTTGTGTGCTGGGTCTCTCCAAACGAGCAGTCGTCGAACAAGCGACAAGCGAACGCAAAGCACGTGTTCGTGCCCAGATGGACCTCGTGGAAGCAAAAGACGTGCTTCATCAGGTGCGTACACATTTTTCCTTGCCATTCTCCCTAACTGTCTATGCACCGACAACTGACTGACGTGAATTTGCAGCTCTCGCGTACCTGCTCCTGCTCGGCACGCGCCCTCATTCCAGCTGCTCTTACAACGACCACTTCACCCACCCTAACCCGTGCCGCGATTGACACGGACATGAACGCGGATGCGGCTGTCATTGATTTGACGCAGAGCCATCCGAGCTCGCCCGCCACCCGCGTCCGCAACGCGGTGGAAGCCGAGGCCCGTGTCCGCGCGGAGCCGAGCGCTGCAGAAGTGAAGGGCGCCGGCGGTGCCAGCGAGGTGGACGACAGACCGCGGAAGAGGTCGCGCGTGTCTTTTGAGCACGGGGGCCCCGAGAGCGACCGCGCGGCCGCCGCATCTTCCTCAGTGCCCGCCTCCGCCGCCGTCTCCCCCGTCATGCGCACGCAGCCGGCAAGCTCAAGCCGCGCGGAGGACGACGCAAAACCCGTCGTGGTTCTCGCGGCGTCGGCGTCGCTGTCGCCCACCGGGGACGAAGCCCAGGTCGAGGCTGCGCTCGGCGATATGGTCGTGGAGCCTCCGACCGCCGAGGCCGTCAGGCCTCCGCCGGACGGAGCGGGTCAAGACGCGGAGATGGACGAGACGGACGACGGAGGTGCGAATCCGGGCGCTACGACCCCCAGTTCTGTGGCCAGTCCGCGTGCACAGCGGCGTGCGCGGCTGGGCATCAACCACATCGATCTGGTCTATGCGACTGTAGGAGAGAAGCTGACGTGTCGGATGTGTCTGTGCGTCGTGTTTCGCTTTTCGGCCCTTTGCTTCGTCCTCCTTTCTTCGTCTTGTGCTGACCTTCGTTCCTCGCAGGCACCGCCGTCAACACACGGACGCGACGATCCCCGTTGCCTCGTTCCCGCTGAACGCGTCGGGCAAGGACCTCATCGGGCACTGTGAGGAGAGCCATCCGGCTGCGTGCGAGTCGCTCGCGACGCTGCGCCCCGAAGAGGTGGCCGAGATGCGCCAGCGGCTGGGCAAGATGTGAACGCGCGGTGCCCGCCGACGTGTCCTGATCTCATTCACACCGTCCATGTCTGTATTTTTTTTGTCGTTTTTTTTGTTTCGTTGGCCTGTTTGTCTGTGTCTGTACCGTCTCCGGTTACTTCCTCTCTCTCCCTATGTGGTTTTCTTGTCCCGTCATTCGTCTTTTGAATCTATGATCCATGTCTGGTCATGACACACGTCACATCCCCCCGCGCTTTCTGTTTTCGCCGTCGGTGCCACTCGCTGTTTATTTTTTCTTGAAACGCTCGCCTAGTCTATTTTTATAATCACGACCCTTGCCACCACGTTTTACGTCCATTTCTGGCAGCTGTCTCTGCACATTCTCTATGCTTTCCCGACCGAATGTTGTCCCTCTTGTTATAAAGCACCAGGTACAGTATGAACATGATGTGTAGCATGTTAGTATCTACTGTACTTGAATTGTCTTGTCGTTATAAAAAAAGGTGTTTGCCTATCAAGTGGCCTACATTTATCGCAGACATTTTACAGATTTAATATATCGAATTGTTCCAGTGTACTACGAGGTCAGAGGCACGCGTCCGACAAGCAAGAAAATATTGCTGACCCTTTTTGGCCAACTTGATGTCATCGCAGACGATTCTCTCCTAACGCGCGTTGTCGCCTTCGGTGTACTCTTCATCCCCATCCAGATATCTTCCTTCGTCTTCGCCCTCATGCACACGTTGCTGGCCGACTTGTTTGGGGCTGAGCGCCAGCACCGAGAAGCCTGAGGACATGGAAGATGCAGAGGATGGAGGAGAGGAATCGCTGTTAGTGGTCGTTGTGTCTTTGTTCTGGGGTAGTGTAGTGAAGAGAGCAGGAGGCGGCACCCTGTCTGACGCTGGGATGCCCGTCGCCACTATCGACCGTGTCGCCGCCTCTATCGCCCCCCTCGCCCTTTCGACTTGCACGGCATTGAACAGCACTTGGTACTTGTCCCGAGCGTCGTCCCTCTCCTGCTCGGCCTTCCTTCTGGCCTCTTCTGCCTTCTCTCTCGCCTGTTCGGCTTCCTTCTTCCCGTTGAGCGCCTTGCGACGAAACTCTTTGAAGACCTCCGCCTGGGCCTCCCACTCCTCCCTCTCTTCCGACCACCCATCTCTCTCCTCCTGCCACCTCTTCTTCTCCTCATCCCACTTCTTCTGCGCCTCCCCCCCCCCATCTTTCTCGAACCGCCTCTTCTCCTGCTGCAACTCGTACCTCTCCTCGATCCATACCTCCCTCTCGTCCCCCCACCCCTCCCTCTCCTCCTCCCATCCCTTCCTCTCCTCCTCCCACTTCTTCCTCTCCTCTTCCCACGCCTGCCGCGCCTCCGCGAGCTCGCGCCGCGCGTCCGCCTCGCGCTGCATCGCCGCCACCGCAGTCGCCCACGTCTCGTCGAGCAAGCGCTTCGTCATGTCCAGCGGCGAGCGTGCCGCGCGGATGCCCGCGCGCGCGCCCGGATCCGCGTCCGTGTCGAGAGTGTGTGAGCTGTTGACAGAGGTAGCGGGCGACATGGGAGGGTTCGCGAGAGTCGAATGGAGAGATGCAGGGATGGCAGGAATTGGCGCGGCCGAAGCGATAGGACGCGCGGGTGCGGATGCAGGCGGAAACGCGGATGCGGCGAGTACAGGCGCGGGCGCGGGTGCAGAGTTTCCGGCCCCGAACGCCGATGGCCACGCCGCGAGCGCGTTCGCGGTCCTCTGCTGTTCGTTCTGCTGCTGGATCCGGTGCCAATTCATCTGCTCGATGTGCGCGCGCAGCTGCAGCGCTTGGGCCGCCTGGACCGGGTTGGCGTAGGGCATCTGCGGGTAGGAGTGCGCGGTCGGCGCTGTGACAGGGGCTGTATGCGGTTGCGTCGGGTGCGACGACGGCAGCGGCGGCATCGGCGGATAGTTCACAGAAGTGGCTGGGGACGAATAAGGAGGTTGGGTCTGGTTATGACCCCGGTTCAGGTTCTGGCTCTGGTTCAGGTTCTGGTTCTGGTTTTGAACCTGGCTTTGGTTCTGGCTCTGGTTTTGGATCGAGATCTGGTTCTGATTTCGGAAGGACACAAGAGTGAGTGATGGCTGAGCGGCGGGCGCACAGGCTCGCCGACACTCGACTCACCTGCTTCTGCATCAACGCCACATAGTCTTGGAAAAACGTCTCGCCGAACGACGGCGCGCCGTTGGGGTGACAGGTGTTCTGCATGGGCGCACTTGAGGCGTACTGCGACTGCATGATGTCACTGGGGTGACTGAGTCGTGGTGGGCGGGGTCAGCGGACGGCGCGTCGAGGGCGGGGGTTTATATACGTTTTCGGCGGCGTGGCGGTGGCCCGTGCGGCGCGCGTATGGGTCCCAGTGGACGTAAGCACAATGCCAGCAGCCGTCCGCCCCGCCGTCCGTGGCGAGCCTGATTTGGGCGACGGACGGCACGCTTTTTCTTTTGTTCTTCTTTTTAGGAAGGCGGCGCGATGATGCGCTGCTGCGGTCCGTGCACATGAATCGTGATGGTGGGTATAGAGTTGTTATGGCGTCGACGGTTTCAACGCTTGGCAGTGTGGACGCCGTCTGGACAGTACTAGTATCACAAGTGGGTGAGTGGTGATTAACAGCTTGGATCTATACCGGCGCATATACCCATGAGCTGAATAACTTTTCCTCAGGGCCACAAAAGCGAGCGATTCCCAGCGCAGCGGAAGCTGATATCTCTTTTTTATTCGATGCGCTTTCTTCTCTTTCCGATTCAGTTCTCTCTCCGGTTCTATGTTGTACATCATACAAGAATTTGCCCTCTTCAAGGGGCCCTCTCCAAGGCACCGCCACGCAACGTTCCTGGTCCTTCGCTCCTTCGCCTTGTCGTACGTCAAGGCCTCGTCGGGCACTGCGGGGATAGCTACAGTATGCCACCGGCTGTGTCTGCGTGTCCCTCACGGCGCTGCGTCCCAAAGAGGCAGTCGAGATGCGCCAGCGTCTCGGTAAGATGTGGCGACTTCGGTCGCCGCATTTCTCTTTGCTCTTTGCTGCTCGAACGACCCTAAGTAATACAGTATCGTCCTCGGTTGTCTCATGACCACCACCGGCTTCTACAGTACCTTTGATGCCTACTTATCGCGTCCATCAGACCCGTCTAATATGCAGGGGGTCATCTCGCTCAGAGAAAAAGGGTAAACACATCCCGGCACATCCCACTTGACTAGCTTGACTCCTCCTATCCTTCTGGAAATGCGACAGACACAAGGTGTCTTGCAAAATTTTCAAGTTCTCAGCTGCATAGATGGAATGGACTAGAGTGGACCGATCTGGATTCTGGGCCGATGTTGAATCAGATAAGGACAAAAAGGATAGTTAAGTGTAAATTCTGCGTTTGGAGCACTATCCCAATACCGTTTTTGGCAGAGATTGACACAGAACGACTGCAATCTTCTGTGTTGGTCAACAACGGACTTCAGCGCTTCAGCAGCTTCAACTGCCATCATCCAATTCTATGCTATTCAATACCTGCGGTGCACTTTACTCATCAAATCGTGGTCTACTCCTGTCGCTGTGATCGACACCGGCAGAATTCAATCCTCACTTGCAGCAGCATGCGGATGACTCAGGAAAGACAAACGAAGTTCTTTCTCGTTCTCAGGCTACTTCTCGGGCTACATGGCAGGCTATTTCTGTGCGCGTCTCTCGTGACTCACTTTAGGGTGTCATTCGAAGAGTCACAGAATGAAGATACTCGAGAACGCCGTCCCCTCCACATCTGCACAAGACATCACCGTCGCACGCAGAGCCTACGCCTGACTCGTGCTGATCATATTCATCTCTTGCCAACGCACTCACAGAATGGAATCCTTGATGCCTCCCTCTTCATTGGGCCTACTGATCGCACTCGATCATATAGATCAACTCCAAGACAAGTACCGCGAGGTGATCACTAGGAGACCAAGAGACGTGCCCGCCCTCCTTCGATCCTCATACCGTGAAGGGAACCGCCCTGATAACATCGCATTGCTGATGTTGATTTCGGATGCGATACATGATCGTGGAGATCAGTTGAAAGAATTACTTCTAGGCGGCCTCCACAACGTCTTTGTGGATATCTTGACAGACCATACCGTCTACACTGTTCAGGTAAGCCAACCTTGCGTATTCCGTAGGTACGCGGATGCTGATGCACGAGTCGCGTTGCACCTCATAGGTTTTGTGCTACAGTCATTTGGTTGCTTCGCTCCTCCCGGACCGACCTCAGGGCCCTTTGGAAGGGCTGATATTTGGTCTTGCAGACATCGCGTTAGCACTTGTAGGAGAACTACGAGGTCTGCGCATGGAGGAGACATTGATAATTGACCAGCTCCTTGCTCGATCCGTTGAGCTCTGGGATATCATATGGTCCAAGCGTAACCTGCTGCAAGGGGGAACCATCACTGACTTGAGCTATCCGAAAGCCATCGAACGTCTGAGTTCCTCATGGAATGCGATGATTGACTGGTAGGCAGTCCTCGAGTCGTCCTATCACTCGCCACTAAGATTATATCACAGTAAACCCTCCTCATCCGAAAATCCTCTCTGCACTCGCTTAGGGCACGTTGCGATCTACTGCTGGTATTATCTCCCGCAGCCGACTCTAAGCTCTCGGAACACTCGAGGCAATGAATTGCTTGCAGTATTAATCAGTCAGTTTCTGAGTGGATGCTCACAGCAAACTCGAGACCAGCTCGTTCAGGAAGCCATCGTCGACACGTTTGGCCCGCAGGAATGGGTCCAACGCCTTCGCAATGCGCTGGAGGACCCCGGCTGCCTCAACAATCGTCTGAGGCAGATCATTAACGTGATCAACTACTTTTGCTCACACCCTCCTGTGAGGCAAACACTATGGGCGTGCAAGATCCAGGAATGCATATTCGTGGCATTGAAGAGGCAACAATTGTTCGGCGATGCTGCAGACGAGTGGCCTATCGTCGCAACGGCTGCGACCTCGATATGGTGCGTGTCAAATCGAGATGCCCCTGCGCCTGCGCTGACGGCCGTCTCACCAGCTGGATGCTCAGGGACGTCCCGATTTCAGTATATCAACTGATCATGTACCATGACATCTTCAAGTGGATTGCTCGCGCCATGCTTCTCGGCGCTGAGAGCCCAATACCCGCTACTTCAGACGGTCGCCATCTTGTGGGTACGTCGCGCCCGAGGCGCTTGATATTCTCAAAGGCACTCATTGCATGCATGCAGACCACTGGCTGTATATCGTGGACACTTACACCCATGTTTTCCGCGTGCATATTGCGGCGCCGGCTGCGACGGCGGAGGGTCCTGTGCACATGTCTTACCCATCCCGCCCTGTCCTCCTCATGATCGACGCCGCGCGAAAGGTATGGTACCGAACGCTGCTCGATATCCGCGTCCTGCATCCCTCTGCGGACAAACCCATGCCGTCGCGCCAGCGCGCGCTCGAGGCCTGGACGAGCTTCGGGAACGCCATCGGTCTAGTCGAGTCGGAGGAAGAAGAGCGCTGGGTGAGGGCGCGGAACACCCAGCTACATCCTCCGCAAGAAGCGGAGGCGGCATCGTCGTCGTCGTCGTCTGCGCCTCTCGCGCTGCAGCGCTACTGCAGCTGGATGCAGTGCGAGTACCATACGAAGGAGCCGCGATATCCGATGATGCAGTGCGCACGCTGCGGCAACTCGCGCTACTGCAACAGATCGTGCCAGGCGAAGTGAGTCTCCTGCCTGTCTGACTGCCTCGCGCCCTCATGTGCTTCGGGTCTACATAGTGACTGGAAACACGGTGGACATAGACTTGTCTGCTACGCTCGCAAAGAGTGATCGAAGCTCACGTTCATGGTAAGAGAAGATATCTACGAGGGCTTCACATGGAAATGAGAAGAACGGACTGCATATATTTCTGGACTGTCTCCCTGTCTGCACACCATGAACACATTCATACAGATGTTAGCGCACCGTGGGATGAGCATCTGTAAGACTCGTAACTCAAATACGTGAGTATGCGCCGAGATCAAAAACGCTTTGAGGACACAGAGCGCCAACCGGTGCTCTACTCCGCATTACGCTGCACCACACAGAGCCGAGACAGAACAGCGGCTCAGGCTGAAGGTGAGCACCCGGTCGCCGCCCACGCCCCGACGCAGCTTCACGATCCTGTCATCCCTCCACAGCGCGTCCACCCCGTCCGCGTCCTCCTTGCGGTCCGCGATGGCCGCGTCGCGTCCTCGAGCAGGCCTATCGTTATATCTCGGCTTTCCCCGGCCGTCATTGAAAGCCTTTGAAAGCCCGCTTGGCCTATTCCGCTTAGTAAGCACGAGGCTCCCCTTAGCCTCGCGCTCGCATTTCCGCCTGCCTTAAGAGCTTACTCGTGCTTAAACCTTGACCTTGTTCTGAGCTTCGTGTAGTCATTGGTATTCAATCTGGAGTGTTTGTCAAGGCCAATGATCTTCAAGCCTATCTTTAAAGCTCCCTCACCGGCTCGGTCAGCTCCTCTCCTTGGATCTTCCCGAGATCAAGCGCACTGGTAGAGCTTTCACAGTACTTGCATCCATGGATCACTTTTCCCATTACAGAGCTCTGAGTCTACATGTATCAGTGAGAAGAAGGCTCTATGGCACTCCGGTGAACCTTGTTTTGGCAACGAACGGCACGATGATGCGGTAGCCTATGGAAGACGATTACGACGTTGTGTCGTTCATCAGCCTAGGAAGTGTCGTGACGCAATCTGCGGTCTGAACGATAGCATCGCAAGGCAGGCTCAGAGGGCAGCATTGCAAGTGAGTGACAATTTAGATCCATACGAACGTATACATTCACGAGCAAGTTGTCGTGCTATAGGTGTTACGATTCAAATGTCGCGACGCCGATTGAACGGCAGCATCGCAAGGCAGACAAGGGGGCAGTGAGTGGTAATTCACACTAGCGCATATATTCACGAGCAAATGCTGCACTACTAAGGATCACGATTCGCGAATATAGCGACGCCTGGCATCGGGCTTGGCTGTGCATCATCCGCCGTTGCACTTTGATGATGTGTGTAACTGTAGGCGGGACGTCGACCCTTGTGCGTCGTATTTTCATATATATTCAGTTTACTATTGTCTCTTTTCCACTTTCTTTTTCATCTTATCCAGGAGCTGTGCAGATCATAGAAGAAGTTACCATTCTCCAGGCACCGCTATGCGGTAATCTTATTTCCTCGCTCCCTCTTACCATAGGGTAAGGACCTTGTCGAGCGTTGCAAGTAGAGCTTTTTGGCTTATTGTCTGCGACTCGCTCGTGACATGCTAGTGTCTCCGTAAGGTGTGGCGACTTTGTCGTCGCGTTTCTCACCTCTTCAACTACTCAAAAGACCAATCGCGATCTCATTCTCCTCCATCATTCTCCTCTAAACAACTTTTTTCACAGATACGGCGTACACCTATGCACCCATGCATGTAACCGACTATACAAAGGGGCATCTCTGCAGCAGAAACAACAAAATGCGCATCCGATTCAACTTATCCTATCTTTGTAGGAGGTAACAAAACAAGCACCCATATCTAAGTAATTGAAATCATATCTGGAGATTTTGTGTCTGCCCTCTCCTGCAGGGCCTCCACGTCATTGTCGCGCTTGGACGAGGTTTTGGCTTTCTTTGCGTGCGTATGCCTGCGCGTTTGGTTCGTCGACGCGACGTCGTCGTGGTTATCGTTGTCGAATGCCGTGACTGAAAACGATGGGCCTGCGCGGTTGTCGACGCCGGCGTCTGCGCTGCTCGTGCGCTTGCGCTTGGACGAACTCGATGGCATGGTGGTATGCGTGGTGGTCGGGCTCGAGCTTATGGCAACCGTCGTGTCCGCCGGCACGTAACGTATCACTTCACCAGGAGAAGGGATGAGTGGATCATCTAATAGTGGAGACAAGCACGCACGTATTGGCGTTGCTACCGATCGTGCGTTTGTTTTGGCATTGCCTTTTGGTTGCCAAATGCGGCCGTAGCGGCGAGATTTCTCTGTCCCGTTTGCTAGGTACGTCTTCTCCGCCTGGCTTTGCTCAAGTTGGGCGCGCAGTCCCAAACCTTCGTCCTCTGCTTTCTTGCAGGCCTTCTCCGTGGTCCTAAGCTCCAATGTCGTGGCCCTAAGCGGAGTCTCGAGGCGTTCCTTCTCCTGGCGGTCCATCTCGCTGTCCTCCCTCATTTCCTCCTCCAAGGTATGACTATTCTTCTCCAGCTTCTCGACTTCTCTCTCGGCACACGCTATGTCCATCACTAGCTTGTCGTGAACTTCACCTTTCAGCCGCTGATCGTCGATTGACTTCGTTGCTTCACCTGCCATCGCGCTCTTATCTTGCTTCCTGTCCTCGTCTCTGTCCTCATTCCCGTTCCCACTTCCATCGCCATGCATACTCCCATCTTCCTCCACCGTCATCCTTGCCCGAGCTTCCTCGAGCTTCCTCCACCCCTCCGCAAGCCCTTCTCTCTCTTTTTCCACACGCACACTGTCCTCCTTCGCCTTATTCATCGTTTCCTGCGCTTCATTCATCATCTGGTCCGCCATATTTGCCTTCTCATCCGCCATCTTCTCCCGCTCGTGCACCTTCGCTTGTTTCTCCCTCAATATCTTTTCCTCGTCCTGTATTCTTGCCCGCTCGGCCGCTAGTGCCGCCTTTTCACCTTCCACGCATGAAGTGTCCTCCTCCATTCGCTTCTGCCTCTCTGCCAATTTCGCTGTCTGTTTTTTCAATGTCTTCTTTTCCTTTTCCACAGCCTCCGTTTTTTTACTTAAACTCTTCCTCAGCGTCTCGTTGATCGTGTCCAAAAGCTCCTTGCTCTTCTTCTCCTGTTCTTTCTCATATTTCAACGTCTCTTGTTCCTTCTTCACCTGTTTCTTTTCCTGGTTCAACATCTTCTCCTCCCTCTTCAATTGCTCCTTTCCCTCTTCCAGCGTCTTTTTCTCCATCTCCATGTGTCCCTTCCCCGCTTTCAAAGTCTCCTTGTCCCTTGTTAAAGTCTCCTTCTCCTCTTCGAATATTTCCTTCTCCTCTTTCAATGTCTCCTTCTCTCTTTTCACCCGTGCATTGTCTTCTTCCACTTTGACCCTTTCTGCATTTATCATCTCCCTCTCTCCTTTGATCCTCGCCCTCTCTCCTTCGATCCTTGCCCTCTCTTCTTCGATCCTCGCCCTCTCTTCTTCGATCTGGACTCGTTCAAGCTCCGCCTTACTCCTTGCCTCAGCCAGCTCTTTGCCGTGCGCAGACCCCTCTTGCACTGACCGATGCTCCTTAGTTTGGCTAGGAACTCGCACGAGCGCTGAAAGCTTGTGATGAGCCTGCTCCACGTGATGCAGTGCGGTCGCGGTGTTGTCTAAAGCCTCGCGTAGGCGTGAGCGTCCGTCTGGACCAGGATCGTGGTCCAAATTGGAGAAGCGGAGCGTGGGGTCACCGATGCCAGAGCCGTGACCTCGCATAGTAGACAGGCCGGGGTTGGTGTGCGCCTGAGAGGGTGTGGCAGGAGCAGCGGTGGGGGCCGCAGAGATGCGTGCGTTCAACTGACGATGCACTTGCACAGGCGCGGACGAAGGAGTGTATGGCCCGCCATATGCGGGATATAGATGGGGTGGAAGGGCTCCCTGAGTATACCCAATTGCAGGGATATGAGGGTATAGAGGCGGGCATCCAGCCGGTATGTGGTGCATATGGGAGTGACATCCAAAATTTTGGGGCAGCAAAGGATGAGTATGCGCATATGCCGCAGGACTCACTACTTGAGGGCTCGCGGAAGGCAAGTGAAATTCGTATGGGGCCTGATACACCGCTGCGGGGTGAACGAAGCGGGAGTGAGGGGGTCGTGCATTTATCGGCGGCATGAGCAACGGTGGACCCAATGCTGCGCCCTGGTGCTGTGATGGCGACGATGGCGAAACCGAGGTCGGCTGCAAGTCTGGGGGATCGATAGGCATGGAGGTAGACTCGAGAAGGACGCGCTCGTGCGAGTAGGACGTCGCTGCTCCTTATAGGGATGGCGGGGTATGCCTTGTGGACGGGGACCTGCGGAGTTTCTGTCACCCCTTGTTCAGCGATGCATTCTCATGCCTTCTATGAAAGAACGCGGTTGCATCAATCTCCAACGAGGAGAGGGATCTCACTGAAGTAAGCGTGCTGTCAGATCAAAAAGGAAACCCGGTGAGGCTGTTTGTCTGAGGAGGAGATGATACCATACGTTGAGGATCCTGAGAGTGGGAGAATGTTTGTCGAGGGTGATTGTGGGCATGACAAGATGCGCCTGACAAGACTAAATCATGCAGGAGCGGATCGTCTCTTCACAGGCATATCTGTAAGTTCCATTGCCGTCGTTGTACTTCTAGAAGTCCATCAGTCGCCGTCTCACGGGCGGCGTTCTGAGAAGTGAGTCCAACATCGAATCGCTGCCATCTCAGACCCTCACCTCCAACCCTCGACACACAGCCCAACAACGAAGGTGAGCCCTCTCTATCCAATAACATGCTGCGCAATCTTTCTGATGGTAACATGTAGATTTAGAGAGCGAAAACACGGTTTTCGGCAACAAAAACACCTTACCTCGGAGCACCTGCCGCTGACCATGGCTACCGACACCCTGTTGGATGTCAATACCGCAAACAATTATCCTTCTGTGGGACCATCTCTCTATCACCAATCGCATGAGCAGCCCTTTGTCGCTGCGTCTCCATGTATCACCCCGTTTCGAGTGCAGCGTGATCAGGACAACACGCGCCATGCGAATTGCCCAACAGCAGCATCTAGTAGAGTCCTTTCTCGTCTCCGCCTGGCTCCTAGTATGCACGGTTCCCCTGTCTTCTGTTTGATATACCATCGTCCCTATCTGATTATCCGTTGATCGCACTCAATACAGTGTCCAAATTCGACCTTACCAACTGGATCATCAAAGACGTCATACACACGTTCCAGTGCGAGACGACTGAGAGAGAGGAAATTAATGACCTCAGATTGACATATACGCGTTTGATACTGTATGCAGAGGATGAAGGATGTGACAAAGCAGATGAAGAACCAGGTAAGCATTGGAAGGCATTGGAATGCAAAATGGTGAAACAGAGAGAGTTGATGCGCAAAGCGGAGCTGGAGAAGGAAAGGCTGGTGGGGTATAGGGCCAAGCTTGAGATCGACTCGGAAGACAGATCGCTCAGCTCAGAAGACAAATCGCTCAGCTCGGAAGAGTGCTGTGTGCCGCCTTGCTCAAGCTGCTCTACGGGTGGAGAGGTAGGCTGGGTTGTCGCCAGCGGAGATGCAGCGAGAAAGGGCTGATTATGCAAAAGGTATCCTTGGCCGGATTCTGTCCGCGGAGTCAAGGTTCGTTTGCTCATGTCTTTACCTTGCGGAACTGTGTCACATGTTATGAGGGATCCGGTATCGTGCTGGAGGGGAGACTCACGTTCGTCGTGGGGGAGCTGTGTCGTGCGTCAGCGAGACCAAGTTTGCGAAGCGGGCTTATCAGGGATGATGTATTATGTATCAAGACGCCGCACCACGGCGTCTTGCCTGGTTGCTTCTTCTGGAATTAGTAGTCATTGAAGCTGTCATAGATCTTCTCTGTCCATTGGTACGACCAGTCAAACTGCGCATGAACAACAGGATGGTAATGAAAGCTGATGCACGAGTATTGGCGCCGTTCTCGCAAGACTCACCTAGGTGCACCTCCTAGAGGCAATGTAGACACCGTTTTATGTGAAACAAGCAAATTAAACAGGCAGTGCTGTATTGCCATCTCTTGACGACATGCTTCTGTGTACAAGATGATAAGAGAAACAAGCTCCAGCAACCTTTCAAAATAAGCCGTTATGATCATTGACAAACACATTGGACAGCGCTGTTGGTGGTGTTCCGCTATGCATGAGGAACATATTCGTCTCGGATAAATCGCAATACCCACCATTCTGGTTACTGGAGGTCAGATGAGATCACTAGATCATATGAAATAAGAGGACATCATAGCAAAAACGCCCAGTTATGATACTCACATCGAAACCATTCACAGTTTAGTTCGGACCCTGCGCGTGCGCGTCGGTCGTCGTTTCTTGTGCTTCGACGCCAGGTTTCCCTCGACGAGCTTGTGCACGGTTGTACAACGACTGCCATTCTGCCTCTGCTCTGTTCTTTGCCGCCTCCGCCGGATCCCGTGCTTCATCTACCTTCTTCTTTTCCTCCCTCGCCTTGTTTAATTGTTCTTTTGATTCCACCTCTTCTGCCTCTGCGATATCCTCCTTGGACGGGTTTGCACTCGTGCACACATTCTGAGAGATCCTCCACGGCGCACCCGAGGGCCGGTGCTGTCCGATGTCTCTCATCTTTTGCAATAAGAGCGCGTCCAGCATCTTGCCCTCCGCCTCGAATTGAGTATCCACCTCCTCCATCGCTTCCTTGTCCTGGACCAAGCGCTTCTCCAGTTGCCCACAGGCCTTGAGTGCCGACGCCAGCTCCCGGCTTATTATCCGTTGCTTCATCCGCGCTAGCCGCTTCTTCTCCGCCCGGACATTCTCTTTCGCCTGCGCGACCTCTGCCTTCTCCTGCTCGACCTTTGCCTTCCCCTGCTTGACATTCTCTTTCTCCTGCTCGACCTTCGTTTTCTCCTCCGCGAGTGCTGCTTTCTCGTCCTTCGGCACGGCTTGCTCCTGTGCGCGCACTTCTCCGGACCTCTTCATCACGAACGTTTCTATCATGTCTACGAATCTCCTCGACTCATCATCCTCGGTGGCCTCGGTTTTATAGTCTGATCCTTGCAATGATTTCACATCAAATTGGACTTTGATTTCCTTTGCCGCAGGCGTCTTTGTCTCGTAGTCCCCGACTGAGCTCTTCATCTTTTCCTCCTCTTGGGTGCTTTCCTCGGCACACGCCTGCGCGTCTTCGTCTCTGTGCTGCTCAGAGTCCACTTGTGGACCACGCGTAGGGGTAGGTCTACTCCCATGCGGCGCCGCCTGTGCTTGCAAGAGCGCCTCGAGCTGGCGCCTAGTATCCGCCTCGCGCTGCAGCGCGGCGACGGCGATCGCCCAGACGGAGTCGACAATACCTTTCGTCTTCTGAAGGATATCTAAGAGCGCAAGCCCGGGCGCATAGTTCACTTCGGGGACGGAGATCGAAAACGGGGAGGTAGGATGTATATCTGGAGGCGACAGGCGCTCATATGTCCAGCCCATTTCGGCGGGCGTGGGGCATTCCCAGGATTCCGCAGTATGCGCAGGCCCCCATCCATCAAATCCGTTCGCGTTGTCTGTGCGTGCGCCATGTCTCTGTGATCCCGGCGTGGGGATATCTGTCGATATAGAGTCTGCCCATGGGTGTGTCAAGAACGGAGGCTACAAGTTGAGTTGTGAGCAAGGTCGTACTCATCATCGAAAATAACTGAGAATGTTGATATGCGGCATGTGCGGCACTCACCAATGGTGCGGGTGTACGTTCATAAGGCTGTAGATCTGGCCATGATCGTTGAGGAGACAGCTCAAATCTGTATGGGTTTGAGTGTACTCTCTGAGATCCATGCGCAGCGATGGAAGGGAATGTTCCGTTGAACCAGGGTGAAGGAGAGGGAGCCAGTGCGCTCATGTCAGCGGTAGTAGGCTGCTGCCGCTCTGTGATTGGCATCTGATCTTTGAGATAGAGGTACATGCCGACACAAGAGATGTTAACGAGGATGTCTGTCGTCAATGGCTCGTGGTGGCTTGGTGAAGGATGGAGACCTCGAGGCATTATATATGTAGGGCATCACGAGTGTGTATGCTTGTGTACAGCTTCTGACTGGATACGTGTCTTCGGGTGCGCGCTCGTCAGAATGTAGTACCTCGGGTAATTCGGCATATCGATTATGTTGCGCGCGCTGTTGATTAACACAAAGTCCTGGTGCGACGGGGTGGTCATTGTGGAAGAGCGTGCTAAGTTAGGTGGAGCGGCATCGGGCCCGATGAGGGACACGTGATGCGTGAGCTTAGAGCCTGTTCAAACTTTGAAGTCGACCACAACCGGCACTTCACCTTGCTCAGTCCTTGCTCACCTTCCCTGGGGCCTTTGTGCCGCCAAGTATCGAGCATCTGTGTTCCTTCTTCTTGTTTAACTGATGTCGTTTCAAACCTGGGTCCTAGATGTGTCAGTCACCGCCAATGTTCAGAGGGGTTGAGGTCCGATTGGACAGGACCAATGGGCCATGGTGAGCACGTAACGTTGCTACTTCCGTTCAGATCAGAAACTACAGCAGAAGAGGAACAAGGCCGGGGTACCTTGAAGCAGTGACAGATGAGTCCGAGCCTGGTTCTCTGTCGACAAAGATTTGATTATACTGACAGATCCACTTCCTAAGGCCCTCTATTTGTATTCGCATCTTCTCCCGGCCCTTTGTACTGCACAATCAGTCCTGTGTTACGCACTGTATTCCGCTGGCGGTACCTGGTCAGACAGATCCTAGAAGTGAAGCGTCCTCAGGGATTAAGTCGCCATGTTGACACGCGGTCTGAGGACTTGTCAGTAGACAAAACCAGTGCGCAGTTCATCCGGTAACAGAACTCGCTTTGATTTTCCTTTTATCGGTCGGCGTCATGAGCTTTCGCGATCTTATGGAGCTGGTGAGTCAGCAAATTTATTGATACAGTATCTCACTTCACTGGCACGATCATGTCAATGAAGTCTGGCCGAGAATTTAAATTATCGACATGTCGATGCCCGATGGACGATTGCTCTGCTGGCAGCTGCTGGCGCATGATGTGCCCTTTCTGTCATAGGGGTTTTTTTTTATCGCGTTGAGAAAGACTTTTGACAAGCTGCTTCATTTTTTTGCAGGCGGTCTTTCGTCTATGTTGCGATCGTTGGTATGCTTGGAGATCCTCATTGGCATCTAATTGACATTTCTGACGATGAATATTCAAACTGAAGCGCGCTAGGTCTCATCGATCCAGTGTACTATTTTTCGACTCGAGTGGATTCCTGTGGTTCACTGACGAAAGTGCGATTTAACCTGCGATGGGATGTCGTCGTTGTCACTGGAGAGAGCTTTAGTGACTTCAGTGACTTCCACGCGCTTGCACTTGAGCATCGAAACAGTCTGCACAGCGCGAGACCATCAATCGAGGAAAAGGGAATCGAAATGCCGAGACAGTAGGCACGTACCGCTTTGGCTTTAGAATCCGAAACAAGATGCGTATATCAATGGACACCAAGGTAGGGCGCAGAACATTTAGTGACGAAAAACGAAAAGGGCGATAGAAACACTTACATGGAGATGACGAGGCAGGCTGTGCGGCCTTCGCTCCACTTGAGTCTCTGTCTTCACCGGAGCCTCTGCCTTCACCGGAACTTCTGCCTTTACCGGAGCCTCTGCCTTTACCGGAGCCTCTGCCCTCATCGGATCCTTCTCAGCCACTCGTTGTCGGTACTCCGTTACATGGTGAGAATGAGGATATCGACCCTTTTGCTTTACACATCTCTCATACAATTCCTTGAGCTGTACTTTTGCGCTTTCTTCATCTGCATGGATACGCTCAAATTCCCAACACTGGTTAGCCTGCCGTAGCACCTTGTTCTCCTCCACCAGAGCCTCGTTTTCTGACTTCAAAGCACTAACATTTCCTTCACCTGATCTGCTCTGATTTTTGCCTCTCATTGATTTTCGCCTGCGAAATTGCCGAACCACTCGAGCTTGTTCTTCCTCTCCTATTTCTCGTGCTCCTTGTTCATCGCCGTCCGAGCCTCTTCAAACCTTCTTTTATCTGCTTCGAGCGTCATCCTCTTTTCCTCAAGCATCCTATTCTCCGCCTCAATTGCCATTGGGTCCTTCTCCGCCGCCGCCTCCGTGAAACTTGATTTCTGCCTTCCCGCCAACTCGCCCTCTTCGTGTGCTTGTCTTGCTAGGTACTCTTTGCACACCTTCATCCCTTTATCAACCTGCACACTTTGCTTTTCTATTCGTCTCTTCTCCCCCAACATTCTTTTCTCTTCTTCTCTTCTACCCGCACAGCCTCTCTGCTCAACACTTTTTTTTCCTCCTCCAATATCCTTTTTTCTTCTTCGACCTTTGCGCATTCCCCTCTTAGATCTCACTCAAAGAGGCTCAGGTTGGCTAACGGTGTCCCACGCGTTTAGTCAAATTAGGGAGGATGCTCAGGCCGAAGCATCGACTATCGGAAGAAGCAACAGGGTGGGGATGCTTGGTCGCATCTGAGGAATCGCTGATGTGCAGCAGTAGAATCAAGACTCAGCGCGCACAATTTTGGAAGACACGCACAGATCGTATGCCCCATTGAGCAAGCATCGGGGGCCATGTGACAGTCCTATGTGGCTACTGGTGGAAATTAGAAAATTGAATACCGTCTGGAACTCTTATAGAAATCTGTTCATAGATCAAATGGAGCTCTGTTCGCAATCGTTCATACAAGGTGGGTATCTGATATTCATTCCTCAATCAATGAGGCGTGGGTCTTGTCTTGACTATGGCCCCTAGAAGTTACAAGGGCAATCACCGCCGAAGCCAAACAGCAAAGCTACACACCTCCCGGCCGCCACTGGCGAAACCCGGGGGGCAAAACTCACTCTTCATTCTCAATCAATTGACGGCGGGAGTAGGATCGTTTAACACGCTTCCTAGGTAACTCATCGTCGCTATCAACAATACTTATGACTTTGGAGGTAGCTTCTACAATGTTTGTCCGTTTGCGATTAGGTGTTGACACGTTGGACTGCATAGTTGATAAGAATTCGAGGACAGGAAGAGAATTTATTGTTTCGTACCAAATTCGCGTTCTTTACCTCCTGTGATTGAACGTCCCCAGCGGGGCGCGAGCGCGACTTGATAGCTGTCGGTCGTGTTGCTTGAAGTTATGTTAGGAAACGAGAACGTAATCGTTGTTTATTGGGGGAAAAGAACTCACGTGTAGCTGGTGATTGGGACAATTTAAGGAACGGCAGAAGTGGTACAGATTTTGGTCGAGTTCCTGTGTTTTGCTTGGCTACGGTGGGCGTACCTGCTCCTGCAGTTGACCGATGCTTCTCGAGCTCTTTAGACAAGCTGGTCTTCTCCGCCTCGGATTTCTCGAAGCGCGTGCGCAGCCGTTGACAGTGCTCCATCAACATCTTCTTTGCCTCTTCCGCTGTTTTAGCCTGTGCCTTGGCCTTGAGCGTTTCCTGGCACTCCGCTTTGAGTCTATTCTCCATGGCTGTCGCCGAGGAAGTTGCCTCGAACTCTAAATCCTTAATTTCCTTCAAGGCTTTCAAGAGCTTGCTTTGGATCGTCCCGAGTTTCTCCTCCAGCTCCTGATTCTCCGTTTCCAGAGTCTGTCTTTCAGTCTCGGATCGCTGTTTTGCGTGTTCATCTTCCCTTCGCGCTTCCTCCGGCTGTCTCCTCTGAGCCTCCAACGCGCTCTTGTCCTCTTCCAATTTTGTCTGCTCCTGCTCAAGGTCCGTCTTCGCGTTCCTGACCTTCAGCTCTTCCTCTTCTAACTGCTTCCGCAACTCGTCCAGTCTCGCTCTCTCCTCGGTCAGTTTCTTCGCCACATCCTCCAGCCTCGCCGTTTGCAACGCCCTGGCTTTCTCGTCATCGATCCTAGTCCGCTCTTCTTCAACTTCAACTTTGACCTGCTTGTCCCTCTTCTCTACCCAAGCCTTCTGCTCTCTTTCCAATTTCTTCATGCCCTCTTCCGCCTGCGATTTCATCTCCTCGATCTTGACCTTCTCCTGTTCGAGCGACTTTTTCTCCTCCCCGAATTTCACGATGTCTCCGTGCAGTGCCCTCTTCTCCTCTGTCAACTTCATTCCTTCCGCTCTCACCATCGCACGCAGTTCCTCTAGCCGCATCTTCTCACCAAACAGTTTCGCTTTCCCCTCCTCCAGCTTCGCCTGACCGTCCTTGACCCTCTGCTTGTCTTCGTCGATCCGCCGAGCTTCCTCGTCAGACTTGGCCTCCTTGCGGGTAGCCTCTTGGGCTTGCGTGAGCGCTGCCAGCTCCTTCCGTGCATCGGATTCGCGCTGAAGCGCGGCGACGGCGGTTGCCCATGTTTGGTCCAGCAGGGCCTTGGTCGGCTGGAGGAGGTCAAGTGCGGACGTAGGGTCTTGGGCCAAGGTTGCTTGGGGCCCGGCGACTGCAGGTGGGGGAGTGGGGCTGGAGCCGATGGTGGCAGCTATAGCGGGTCGAGGAATGGGGACGGGGACAGACGAAGGTGGAGGCACCGGTGCAGACGGAGATGTAGGTGTGGGCGCTGGTATGTGCACTGGGTTCGTAGTAGTGGGAGACTGCACAGAATAATGAAAAACATGCATAATCATGAACGTAAGGAGTACACTTACATTGGTCGGGAGTGATAGACGGCGTGCGATCGCGGAATTAGGCATGGGTGATGCCGATGCAGCAGATGCGGCTATCGCTGCTGCCACATTAGAGTTTAATTGATATAGATAGCTTTGGTACAACTGCGATTGATGCTGTGGACCGTGCGAATAGGGGGGCGGAGGGTTGTTTGTGGGCTGATGAACACTTTGATACGCCTGTGGGGGACGCGCCCCTGCAGGTGCGAGCATCCGATATTGTGATTGAAGTTGTTGGTACTGCTGAGCTGCGACATAGTATGCCGATCCAGGGGCGCCATGATTGCTTTGCTGCATATAGAGCGCATTGCCGTGCTGTGGCGCCGACGACGACGACGACGGTGCGTTCACGTTCGAAACAAGACCCGAACGCTGTTGATGTGATTGTTGTTGTTGTTGCTGTTGTTGCAAAGGCATTGAAGTAGGAGTGGTCATTGTGAAGGCCTATCGACGGGGTCAATGGGCATGTTGATCGTAGGTTGATGGTGGTGCGACAAGGTAGAACAAGATCACTGCCACCGGCCTTATATGCTTTGTCACCTTTGTGGGTCCATGCGAAGTCGTTCACTTTATGTACTTCTTACCCTGGCATCGAGGATTCGGATAATTCATCAGTTCGAATCAAATTTGCTCACCTAGGCGTCTGCTGAGCTCGTCGTCGACAGGCCTTAGAGCATAACGATGCTACGATCGTCGCTGAGTGAGGTCAGGAGTGGTGACCGGGGGATCGCTCAAGTCATGTTCCGGTTCATACTGGAATATTTCACATAATCCTATTCGAAGCACTGCTTGTGCGTTGTATTCACAACCACATTGACAGAAAAACATAAAGTAAATAAGTCGTGGCATGTTGATTTGTCAAAGCGCCCCGACAGCTCAACCCACGACGGACTCCAGCACTAGCTTCGGCTTCCACTCTGGATACTCAGAGTTGGCCAGCTCTCTCTCTCCTCCCACTACACCTTTACCCGTGGCCCAATCCAATCGAATAGCGCTGATGACGTCGTTTGGATTCTTCTCCAGCGCTTTCTCCAGGTCCTCCGTCGGGAGGTACATCACCTTCACCGTCTTTCCTGTGAGCGTCTGATATTCATCAACGATCGCGTTCAAAGACTGTTCGGAAAATCAGCCTCAACAATGCCTCTTGGCGAGTTAAAAGTGAGAGGAAAGGACATACGGCGCGTTGACCCTCGATGCGAAACTGTCTGTTTATGAGGTTTGATGGACGAAGCGCCGTAAGAACGTGCGCCACATATCGTCCGACGTCGCGACGATCTGTGAACGAAATAGCAGACGTCCCATCTCCAGGGACTATAGCCTCTCCCCTCTCCAGAATCAGACCGGCATAGGCCCTACATAGGTGAAGAATACATGTATGAGCACACCATTTTAATTTCGACACTGACACAGTAAGATTCAAGATACGTACGCATATTTGAAGAGCATATCGGTGAACACGCCAACGAAGAACGACGACAGCGCCACGCCCTCTAGCTTATCCCTTAGCGCCTCCTCGCTCGGGATACCAGTGCGGTCGGGGAGGCCGTACTGCGATGGGACGAAGAGTCTGACATTGGCTAATTTGGACGCAGATGCGAGATTCAGCTGTTGCGCGAAGATTGCGGCGTAGCCGAGCGCGGAGACGACAACGTCAACATTGGTCAGCGCGAGAGCGAGATTGGAGACAGAGTCGTAGTCGACGGCGGCAATTTTGGCACCGCGCGCAGCAAGAGCTTCAATTGCGGCGTTGCTGGATCCCTGGGTGTGAACGAAGGATCCGTGGTGAGCTTTGTAAGTAAAATTGAGCAACATGAGGGCGGCATAAGCAGCTTCTTACCTGGCGCGTCAAGATGACGACTTCGTTCGCTTTCCCAGCTGCTTTCTGGTTGAGCAGTTCTTCAGCAATGAATCTGCCGATGTTCCCGACACCAGCAACGGCGAAGTTCTTGAAGGTGGACATGGTGCGGTGCGTATGACTTCAGGTTGGAGGTCGTCGCCAAGTCAATCCAAAAGGTCGAGTCATACACATTGCCACGGGACCGAAGCAATTGAGGCAGGTTTATATCCGAGGGTTCACAGGGAGTCACAGGGCTCAGAAGATGCATTCCCAGTTCATAATGCTGGAATACATTCGAGCGTGATATTACCGATTGATGGACCTGAAGCATCCGAAGCGCCAGAATCTGTAGAAAACACACCAAACGACGAGAAGGGATCAAGAGACCTGGTGATATTATTCCGTGAGCGAAGCACCATTGATGGTCTTGTCGGACAGTGGTTGTTCATTTTGTGGCTCTCGAAAGTAACGAAGACAAAGCAGAAGCCGACGGCTTCTGTCAACTAACGGACTTTCAATATCGGCAATGGCCGCGACAATACGGCGCGGCAGACACGGCACTGACAAAACCTATTGATCATCACTCTTTTGAACCACTGCTTTTGAATCCTTGTACCTCTCTCCGAATGTCTTCAGAGACATTTCTATGTCCATGTTCATAACTGAATAGGAGAACACACATGAGTATGTGTGTGCCAGCTCCAACCTTCTTCGAGTCTTGTCTAGAAGGCGAGTACGAACGTCGAACACCCATATTGTGGTTTAGGACCAGCTCAATGGTACTCTGTGACAGAGCAATCGTGGCATACCAAAGGTTTGTGAATGGGGCCACCAATTGCAATGTGATATCGACAAACGATAAATGCATACGACGAGGTACGACGAGTCCACTTCATGTGTCTAGCTAGAGCCATACACAATGACGACGACGATGTTGTTAAATACAAAGGACTGACATTCTCTTTGGACCCCACGAATCTGTCACAAACAACGGTATAGGTAGCTAGTACGTGAACCTTTTTGCTGAGAAAAACACGCTTCTTCTACCGGTTTTACTGACTTGCGACTTATTCGTTACTTGGTAGTTAGTCCAGTCGCAAAACCTTCAAATCGTTTCATCCGCCCGCAGTGATCAAAAGCCGAGCATGAGCACACAAGTGTACCCAATCGAGACCGCACCCACGTCCCTTCCGTCCTTCGAGAACTAATTACTGATCCGCTTAGAAAGACCCACCTTCCGCACGGCCTTCTTTCCTATCACCTCATCGTGACCCACATTCTGCATTCCCGGCGACCTTACTGTGCTCGAAAGAATCATGCATGCTGTCGCTCCCTCACGCAAAGTCCGTATGTCTGGCACGAACGGGTACATCGCGGCGTGGGTTGTGCGCACGCTGTTTGAGAAGGGCTACGCCGTGTGCGGGACGGTACGTTCCAAAGCGAAGGGCGCGCGTCTGAAGAACCTGTCTGCGAAGTTTGAGATCATAGTTGTCGAAGATAACACAAAGGTGCGAGTTAAGTCGAACAGGCTAGAGCTGGGAAAACCCGGGTGCATGCTCATGATGGAAATTTCTGCGTCCTTGTTGAAGATCCGTGTGTAGGAGCATTTGACGAAGCCCCCAAGGGCGTTGACTTGATCGAACACACCGTGTCACCGTGTCGTATCAGCAATGGCATAGAACCTGACCGTGCGTCCGCATACTCTGCGATATCTTGGATCTTGACTGATGCTTGGCTTCTGTCGACGTACAACTTTCATTATTCCCGCCACCAGGGGCGCCATCGGGATGCTCGAGCCTTCAAAATCGGATCTGCTTCAAGCGCGTCGTGATTACCGCATCGTGCGCCTCAAGCATGTTTACATCTGCGACGCTCACCGTATAGGACACGACCTCGTAGAATGAGCCCACAATCGCAGAGGTGATGTATAAGCGCCGCGATTCATAATCGAGCGTCATCTATCGCACATCCAAGACGCTCACAGAGAAAGGTGCGCGCACAGACATGCTTCGTGAGCGAGAATCGCGAGATATACGTGTTCCTCTCGAGCTACCTGTGGCCTGAAACAGCCGATGTGCGTACGTTCATCTTTGGGGATCAGTGAGAGACCTGGCACCTTCGTAGCGTCTTGAATGACCGAACCGAGGTATCCACTTTCTATCGTCAACGATACCCTATTACCTACAGCGCAGGTCTGCACCCACTTCCAGCTCCGCCCTCTGACTGACAAGGCGGAGTCAGTGCGTCATGGTGAACGCTCGACAGCGAATCATGGTGTATCCACTTGATTCCGCGTCCCGTAAGTTATCTGAAACATGCACTGAGACTTTCAGCGCGAATCTTTTGAGAATGAGAATACTCATCCATGGGAAGAGCATATCTGCTATGTGGTTTTGAGCAGAATACGGGCTCTATAGCAAAGGAGCTCTCCTTCGAACGGACGTGCTGGACCTGGAGAAAGTGTGATAAAGCCTCCGACGGGGCCCTAACGAGCCCTAACCCCAAGATGGGAGTTCTTTGTCATGCCGATCTTGATCGGCTCCCCGCACGGCAATCGGTATCGTGGTCCGTTCGCCAAATATATAAAGAGGTCCATTCCTAACCGTCGCCTTTATCCTCTCAAACCCATCGCACCTGCACTCACCATCTCAGAAGAGAGAAATAAAGCAAGAATGCCCGCCGTCGCTTCCCCCAGCAAGGTACTCGTGTCCGGCGCGAACGGATACATCGCGGCGTGGGTCGTGCGCACGCTGCTCGAGAAAGGATACGCCGTGCGCGGGACGGTGCGTTCCGAGGCGAAGGGCGTGCATCTGAAGAAACTGTTTGCGGAGCATGGGGATAAATTCGAGGTCGTGGTCGTCGAAGACATCACGAAGGTACGTCGCCTGAGACCGAGTGTCCTGGTAGATACGGCGTTTTGGGGCGCGTGCTGATGGCGAGGATTTGCGTGATCTTGTCGTTTATTAGGAGGGTGCGTTCGACGAAGCTGTCAAGGGCATCGATCTCATCGAGCACACGGCATCACCATTCCATTTCAACTTTAAAGAGCCGAATGGTGCGTCTACTCGTCTCGTCTCCGAATTCGTACGATCGAATGCCGACGACCCATCAAATGCGCAGATCTTATCATCCCAGCCACCAAAGGCACCCTCGGGATGCTCGAGTCTGCCAAAAAGCACGGGTGCGCAGCCGATCGCCTTATTTTACTTCACGATCGCACATGCTAACACGCCCCGATCTATCCTGCGCATGCCCCGCTAGATCCTCCGTAAAGCGCATCGTCGTTACCGCATCGTGCGCCTCGGTCCTCAAGCCATCCGCGACGCCCGCCGTGTGGGACGAGACCTCGTGGAACGAGCCCGCGATCGAGGAGGTGAA
This sequence comes from Heterobasidion parviporum, assembly GCA_002994785.1. Classification (NCBI taxonomy): domain Eukaryota; kingdom Fungi; phylum Basidiomycota; class Agaricomycetes; order Russulales; family Bondarzewiaceae; genus Heterobasidion; species Heterobasidion parviporum. Next base: position 436,897 of record PDUQ01000018.1, read on the forward strand.
GGAGAAGGGCGCCAACGCGCTTCCGATCTCGATCTACCGCGCTTCCAAGACGCTCGCGGAGAAAGGTGCGCTGGATGCGATGCCGTTCTCGTGAGTCGCTGTCCTTGCTTACCGATCGCTGGGGCGCGGCCTGCAGCTGCATGGGACTTTTACGAGAAGAACAAGGCGAGCGTGGGGTGGGACCTCGTTGTTCTCAACCCTCCATACGTGCGTCTTTTCTTCTGTATCTTTCCCTTTATTCTACTCCCTGACACGCGCATCTCATTACAAATAGGTGTTCGGCGTGAGTATCTCCCGCGAAGAATCCCCGCCGATTAGGCTGCGGCATGTCTGATCAGGATATGCTTTGTTTTCCGCTCGCAGCCCCCCATCCATGAAGTCCCGAGCATGTCCGCGTTCAACACGTCCATGCAAGAGTTCTTCAACACAGTTGTGAAGGGCGTCAAGGATGACGCGGCGCTCAAGACGCTGGGAAGCGCATGGATCGACGTGCGCGAGCTCGCGAATGCGCATGTGCTCGCGGCGGAAACGCCCGAGGCATCCGGGGAGCGCATCATCGTGAGCGCAGGTGCGCGATCCCCTGTTTCACGGACGTTCACTGGTTATCAAGGCTGACTTTTGCGTCTTGCATCTCAGGCCCATTCTATTGGCAGGAAATCGGTGCGTCTCCTGGCCGTTTGATATCGCTTTCTTCTGACTGAATCTGTCTCCAGTCGACGCCGCGAACAGGGTCTCACCGCCTCCCCTCGCCAGCATTGTCAAGGGCAACCCCGGGTCCACCAAGGGCATAACGCACTTGATCGACTACAACACGGCCAAGTCAGACAGGATCTTGAAGCTGAAGCACCGGCCGCTCGAAGAGTTGATCAGGGACTGCCTGCTCGACTTCAAGGCGCGGGGATATGCTTCATAGGGGGGAGATCACGAGTGAGAAGCCGAGAAGTGTCGAATAGAATGTGATTGTACTATAGATTGTGACTGCTGTTTCTTATCCGCTCAGGATGGGCATCGGAGAAGAGTGTACTGCAAAGTCTTATAAGCGTAGGGCAGGAGCATGTGATGCGACGCGACGCGCTGACGGTGGACGCGTATGGTACGCATCTACTGCGCCGTCCCCTGGAGTCTACCTTCCCACAATAGCCTTCAACCCGGAAATCCAGGGGGATCCTCGGGTTTGAATAAAGTATTGAATACTTGTGGGGCTTATTTTGAAATCAAATCGGGCAGTCTATGCAATGAATGCAGATTGCTTCGAGGATCTCGAATCTGTCAGTGGAACGAAGCGCTGGATCTCCCTCGATGGATGACGCAGTCCCATACTTTAGCAGTGCTCATTACTTCAACGGCCCCTGCCTCTCTTCTTTGACTCAGTTGTTATTTTCACAAAAAGGACGCGGCGGACTCACTGGTGTCCCATCGTCTTCCTCCTTATCGACCCCCTGAATCTTGACGTTTTTTTACCTGTGTTGGTGGAGCCCCTCAACCATGTCCGATGGGCATCGCCAGGACGACAAGGACAAGATTATTGTCTCTGGAGCTTTCTACCAATTCTGCACCACCGTAGAGCGTAATCCTACGTGTAAGTGCACGGCAGACGCGTGTCAGCACGGTCCATTTGACGTACTCGCAGCGCGATGGGCCATCGCGCCAGAGTAGAGCCTGCGACGGCATGTACCGATGCGTGCGTTCGGAGGCACTCGAGTGAGTCGCTTCGTGGTGAGGAATTATGCGCTCATTTCTGGGGCCGGAGGGACCATCGCAATCGATATGAATGCTGCGTGTTTGTTTTCTGGGCTGCTAGACTTGCTGAGTCATCGGTACGCGGCGTCGACTCGCAGACAGCCGTTCATCTCGTCGCCGCCGCCAGTATCCGCGCGACGTGCTCGGTGTTGTCCATTCATCTTCTGCTGGAGACGGCCTAGCTGATGCGGAAAATAAGGCACCCCGCGTTCTTCGCGCCAGAAGAGCCGGACCGAGCGTCTCTGCGGCGTGCGGTAATCAGCCTCGAGGCAGTTTCCTTACCTGGCCACCCACCTCGTTGTCCACCGCCATTTACTTCCGCCGTTGTATGACCAGAGCCACGTTGGAAACGCGAGTTGGTCAAGGCCACGCTACTTGTACCGTTCTGCTTCTTCCACGCGCTCCGCCCACCTTTTTCTCCTCCTCTTTCCTCCCACCACCCATCCCGTCCCCTCCTACACCCGTCCCCGCAGCTATCTGCACATATGTCGACCCAATCGCCCCCGCTGAACAGAAAACTACAAGGCCACCCTGGATCACAAGGTACTTCTCGGTCCTTTTTTTCCTAATTCGTCCGCCATCCGCTCGACGGTGATGTCGCTCTCGCTGTGCCCGTCCCCCCACTCCACGTTCGCGATGCTGTGCGGCGATAAGTGCTCGAGGCTTTTATCGTGCGCCTCTCGTGCGACGCTTTATCTCGCGGGACGTGCGTCGGCGACTGCGCCGCCCTCATCGCGATTTTTGATTATTTATCGGCGCCATCGCACTTGTGCTCACCCTTCACATTCTCAGGGTCCAACATCTCGCCTCGCGAAGGAACGCCATCACCTTCCTTCCGTGAGCGCCAGAGAACGATCCGCGGCCAATCCGTCTCGTACCAAAGTCAGCTCGCTCAACAGCAGCCGAGCCCGACGACCTCCAACGCTTCCTCTTATCAGTCCAAACGCTCGCCACCACCCAACCCACAGGGCCCATCCCAGCCATCCGCACGTGGGCTTCCCTCGCCAACCTACAACAACAACAGCCCACACGACGGCAGCCCCGAGCACATCACTCCACCTCCGCCTCCCGTACACAGCATGAGCCAGCCCAACATCCACCATGGGACCGCACCTCCCCCTCCTCCGCCGCAGCACTCGCTTAGCCAGTCCAATATCCACCCCTACATGGCCCAAGCGCAGTCCCAACCGTCGTTCGCGCGGCCTATCGCGCGCGTGCCCGTCCCCGCCTTCATGGGCATCGAGAACTTCCAGATGACCGACAGGCTCATGGCCGAGATCGACCACGCGCACTACGTCTCGGCCAGTGGCACTGCCTACGGGGCCCCGCCGAACACGCACCAGCCTCCCGACCTCTCGGGGACCTCGGGCGTCGCCTACGCGGGTGGCGCGTCGTCGAACTCCATCCCGAAGGCGCACTTTGAGTCGGGCTCGCCACCGAAGGACCCTGTGATGGAGAGGCTGCGGGCGGGTGAGCGGAACGGCCCCAAGGCGCAGGAGGGTGGGCAGCGAGGCGGGGTGATCGCGGGACTCAGGGACGTGCGCGACAAGGACAGAGACATCCGGGAGAGGGAAAGAGAGAGGGAGAGGGAGATCAGTGTCCAGCGTCGTGGAAGCGTCAAGCGTGAGCTGCCGCCTCAGCCTCAGCCGTTGCAGAATCAGGCCCCGCTTCGCGACGAGTCTCCGCAGTTCCATCCGCCCATGGGTTCTCCCGAACACTCCTTGTCGCATGCGCAATACGAGTATGCACCTCACTCGCCTCCGCGCGCCCCGACGCCACCAGCCATTCGCAAACTCGGGCCTCCCTACACGGACTCCCGCCAGACGCCTCCTACTGCCAATGTCAATGCGACGGTTCCTCTGGGTACATCCAAAGTTCCCAACCAGTCCCCGCCAGGGCAAGCTACAAAAGCACGCACACCAGACAAGTCTCTGCCCGTGCAGGAGGAGCCTGAAGAAGACGTGCCGGCCGAGGCGCCTGATGCTTCGCGCGAACGATGGACGCAATCGGGAACCGGCAACGACTATGTCCATCAGGAGCCCGACGAACATGAGTATCATCGGCACTCCCCCGCGCCCTCGTCTGACTTGCACCCTGACGGCAACGGGCAGCGATACGATCCACGCCGCGAGGTAGACGGGCGGCAGAGTCGTGCTGGGCGCGAGGACACTCACAGCCACAGTCACAGCCGTTCGGAGCAAGATCTGCACATGGAGGATGACCGTGGACGTGAAAACAGTGGAGATCAAGAGGATGACGGGTACACCCCGCGATCGCCTGTGACCAGTCTGCCAATGGATCGCAACTTCCCTGCTGCCCGCGCGGCGTCGCCGAGTCGGCACCAACTCCCCCGCATCCGAGCTCGCAACGGATCCACTGACCAGCTTGGGCTGCGCACGTTCGATGCGGCCGTTTTCGAAAACACCATCGACAAGCTGCGTATCACGGACCTTGCCTCGCCTCCGCCCCACACGCTCCACCAGCGCGCGCACTCACAGAGCTATTATGACCCGCGCCACCCTGGAGACCTGCCGCTCTCGTCCCTCCGCCACGCACAGCACGCGGACGAGTCAGAGCACTTCCTCGACGATCCCGCAGCATCGTACTACCAGAACTACCAGAACTACCCCTACTCGCCTGCGTCGAGCCGTGGCCCTTCCGCGCACCAGCACGTCAGGCCAGGCGCGCCGATCCCGCCCACGCCACACAGCCAGACCGCCGCACCTTCGCCTTCGCCGCTCATCTCGGGAATGCAGAGCCCGCACAACAGGTCCAAGCCCGTGTTGCCTCCCTACAGCCCTGCGCCGCCGCCAGGTGGCTCGCCCTACCCCTACCCATACGGCCACATCCGGCGGGCGTACGCCCAGCAGTCTCTGGAGGGGCCAGGCTACGCTGGCTCGCACGCGGGCACGGGCACCGGGTTCGACATGGCGAACTACGACCCGGCGGTGATCCGGGAGCAGATTGCGCTGCAGATGCAGATCTACGCGCTGAACAACGGCGGGATGGCCTCAGACGCGACGTCGCTCTCGCTCTCGCCGTCATCGACGCCGTTCCCTGGGCCGAACTACAACCCGTGGCCATTTTTGCAGAGCACGCGCGTATTCGGGCCGCATGGGCGCATGCGCTCTGCGGAGGTGGAGGCAGAAATCGCGAGTATGCGCTCGAGCCCGAGCCACGAGCCGCTGCCGCTGCCTGACTCGGCGCCCGTGTTGAGGCATCGGGGCTTGAAGAGGCGGGAGCGCTCGATCAACTTGCGCGTACAGGGTGCAGGCGGAGGCGCGGGCAAGGTGCGGCAGAAGATCCGGCCGCCGCCTCGGGTGGAGAGCACGCAGCCGCGTGAGACGAGCCCAGAGCTGTCGTCTGGTGAAGAGACGGCGGGAGAGGCGAAGACGACCACCACGATGGGCACGGCGGACGACCGGGATGCGGATGAGGGCGCTCAGTGGGCGACGGAGGAGGGGAGCGAAGATACGGGAGAGTGGGTAGACGAGGATGAGATGGAAGAGGAGGGCGAGGGTGACGACTTGTTGCAGTTGGAATACCATACCGACTATGTTACCAATCCGGATAAGCGAAGGAGGAGGTGGAAGTCCCACTGGGGTACGCTGGTACGCGCGGTACGTCCGTTTGACTTATTAGCTTTTCCCTTTCTAGTCTCGTGGTTTCGTTTAGGCAAGTCCGACCCTGTGATACGGATCACTGACACCACCCCATCTCTTCTTCGCCTCTAGTTCCAGGCCCTCGATCGCGAGACAGACACGACGCTCGTATTGCTCGCTGCGCCTTCGCACTCGAGCAAGCTGCACGCCGTCACGTCCCGCGCGCTGCGCCGCGACTCGTCCCTCGCGCGCTCTGCCGAGATGTCGAATCTGCGCGGCGCGTTTTCCCAGCTCGCCTCGCACCGGACCGCCGCGCGCGTGCGCTCGCAGTCGCAGGTGACGTCGCTCGTCGAGCGGCTGTCCCTCGCCTCATCTTCACGCGACGGGTCGCCGGCGAGCAACGAATCGAAGGAGGAAGATCTGCGGCGCGCCCTTGACGCTGCACTCGGGAGCCTATCTGCGCTCGGGGGCATCTACGAGCAGCGGGAGGTACGATGGGTTGAGGAGATGCGGAGGCTCGACGAGGACCGGCTGAAGGTTCAGTTGCTGTTATCTCAGGTGCTGGGTGTGGGGCCGACGGAGGGCCCGTATGGGCATTTAGGGAACGGCGGGGTGTGAGCGAAGCGCGTTGTACGGAATACGGTGTACGATGGTGGGGTCTGTGTATCATCCTGATCGGGTACTGGTGTATGTAAACTATGCGACCATCTCTCCTGGTTCTTGGCACCACATTATGTGTAGCACTTCATTCTTCTTTGTTCTATGGGCAATGTATTCGTGCATCACATGCACTCTCATGATATCCTCTCCAAGTATATCCGTACTTGGCGAACAAATATCTCAAATGCGCACCCCTTACCTTAGGGTACATAGCATCGCGCACTGTGTAGCTCTTTTCGAGCAGAGTGTAAGAGCGTGCAACCCATGGAGTAGGATCAACGATCATACCGGACACGGGGAATTCTCTGGGGGCAGGCAATCGTCGACCTCTTCGAACCTAGATTGCGAACACGGCTCAGGCTGGGATAACACGGTATGAGCGGTTCTTATTGCTAAGGTATCAGTCGTGATCGAGAGACAAGAATAAGAAGGCGTCTGTCAAATTTTAGATAATGAATCTCCACGTTCGAGTTGTTACGGGAAAAACATAACTCTGCTTGAGGCGATTGCCATCAAAAGACATCAATATTTCATAATGGAAACCCGACTGCGGGATATCCCTTTCTGCCATGTAAGGATGACCTGAAGCATTTTTCCTGATCAGACTGGGTTTATTCTTCATCGCGGAGGTCAACGAGGCGCCTCAAAACAACTTGTGAAATCAATCGGACAGTACTATTATCTTCATCAGTGGGAGACCACCAAGTAAGTATTGTGCATACCGAGATCTACAGGAAACAGGACAGCTGCAGGATCTGCTGAATCTTGTGAAAAAAAATCGCAGGATATGACGAGGTTCGGGTGAAACTGAGAAAGGCCCTCAAACATCTACAAGCAGACATATATAAGGCGTCGGGCAACTCCTCAGGGCAAAGTCCTCAACCGTTGCCCATTTGGTGACTGTTGAGAAGCCGAAATCAAGCTCAATATATTTTCTGTATGTGAGAACGTTGATCCTGATTCTGGAGTTATGGAGAGTCAAGGATCGGGAAGCGCTTGAACGCTGTGTTGGGCAAAGTAAGATATCACTGAGGTAGAGGCTATTCGTCTCTGCAAGGCCCTGAGCACAAAGTGAGTATATATCAACAGCTCTATAATTACATCCCATGTACGAAGATATGATATGAATCTGGGTTAGGCTGCCTACGCAGCAAAGAAGCTGAGCTATCAGCTAAGATGTGGGGATGCCGATCGAAATAATTTGATGACTGAGCCTGCCTAGCACTCGAGGCTCCAATACCTTTCATGGGCATGGGCACCTATGATGCCAGCCGTGTCTGGGCTTTCGAAACTCGGCATAAGACTGGACAATATCAGCTCTGAGCAAAGTAATGAAGGAACCACACGAGGGCAATGCAAGCGCACAGCAGACCAGCGGAGATTGAATAAGTCGGCAACCGAGTCGGCGCCATAACAGCGGGCTCACTTCAACTTGTCCTCCAACGCCGATCATCGAGTGGCACGGTTTGCTTCACCATTCTATATGAACCATATCCCGTGTACACGATCAACAACTCATGTTAAATTACTTGAAATGATTCGAGAGACAATTCTCTCATGCTTTTTATGTGGTTCACTCCGTTCATTGCCTCCATGTTTGCCACGGTCAACTTCCATCACGCAAAAAGAGGTTATCGCCGAAGTTCTGTTCTCTGTTGAGTAAAAGACGCTATTTTCCTGCCATAGACTCGCTGAATATCCCTCCAAAACTGAGAACTATCCTTCAACGTGATGTCGCGGAAATCGAATGGTTCAGGAGCAAGGAGAGGAGGAAAAATATCGCTGGCCAGTCCTTCACAAATATTTTTCCCACGTTGGTCGGCTGTCTCGGTCAATGCACTTATCTGCGAGTCGTCGGACCAGAGACCAATTGCCTCATGCGGTCTCAAATGTTTCTACAATCATTGCCTTTAGGCGGCGGCCTGACCAGACGTAACCCTAATGATGCTCGTCTCGAAAACGGAAGCCGCGCGGCGCGCACAACTGAAGCCTTGAAGAAAAATGCTCAGGGCCTTACAGATACCTTATGAGCGACAGAATAGCCGTGCGATGACGCTCCATTGGATCCATCCCCAAGCTATGGCTCGCGCCAGAAATCAGAATCAAAGGTCTCTGCCTAGGGCGAGCGTGATAGATTCGTCAAAGAGAAATCTGGCGTTATAATCCGAAGGCCCAGACCTTGAGTTCATCCAACAAGCGATAAATCCTGATTGCAGACGGGAAGTGACAGCTGGGAAGGAAATGAGAGTGGCCTGAGCCCAATAGACCAAAAGATGGGCATATGGGATGCAAATGCCGGAGAGAGTCAGGAGCAGAAGGAGGGACACGACCCATGGAGAGAGACCTTGATTCGGCGATACGTACTGCACGGGCATGCTCGAGCATGTTTGCCATCGCCCTCGCTTGATCAATGAACTGATGGAGAAGAAAGAAATCCCTCCTAATTAAACGAGGGTACGAGCCCAATCGTTAGCTCCGTCGACTCAAATGGCGAAGAATGCCCACCAAGCGCGTGGGTCCCTTTACACTCGGGGACGACTCCGCATACTTACACGAGGCGGTTGATGATTTGGTTATCGGGAGATACGGCCTGCAGGTCAGGAGAGAATGGAGCGCAGTTATAGTGAAGGACGGGCACAGAGGTGGGAGTCAAATGCGAAGGATTTGGTTTGCGGAATAATCGAGCATGCAGAAGATGGCTGTGAGGCCCACGCCGGTATCATCCTAGTGATAAAATATTCCACGAGACGACGCGTAGCTCCGACAACTTTACAACCAGTAGCACATTTATTATTATTTTATTAAATCCCGTTTATTGTCTGATCAGGGTAGGAGAACCCTATGCTAGACATTACGATTACTATAGACTCGCCCCCCTCCCCTGTATATCCGACCCCGCCTCAGAACTAGCTCCGGTCATCAGAAGGTAGGGATGCTGAATCTTGACTAGACACATTTGTGTGAATGACGAGGCTCGATCGAGTATGGTGCCTGCTCGCTTGCGCGAGCATGCACGAAGGAGAGACGTGAGGCTTGTGGATTGGCGAGAAGTCGCTTTGGTGAAGGGAAGCGGGGAAGTGATTGGGCCGATGGCAGAAACAGCACTCAGGCGAGACATATAGCGGCGGACGCGCAAAGACGGCCTGCGCAGTGGATACTCACGACTCTGGTTGTATCTCTACTAGGCTGTGTTGCACGCGGTGTAACGCAACGAGTCTTCTCCCTTACATTACATTGTCTTGTGGTCCAAATCACATCGTCGTCTCGAGCCGCAGTCGGCGCACCCGCGCTCATAATCGTGAGGCTCGCGAGCTCTGCTTTCAACGTCCGCAGCTGCCTGATGTCACCTCCGAAGTTGCTCCGCCTGTGGAACAGGAGCAGTTTGGCTCTCCAGTTCTACTGCGGTCAGAATGGATACCTTCTTCTGCTGAGCAGCGGGATGCCGCCCATGGGAGCACGTCGCTAACTTTATCCACGCGCGCGGACCTTGACATGGCTGGGCCGCTGGGCGCTAGGTGCCTGCACTCTCTGACGCTCTTTCTGGTCCCTTGCCTTCTGGTGCTCCCTAGATCGACATGGCGCCACCGGTGAGCTTAACACTGCTGTTTGGCCTGTTCAGGCAGAGCGACCGACTCTGGACGTCTGCTCGGTGACCTTTGTAATCATAGACCCGTCGACGAGAAGATAAAATCTGAAACTGTGATATAGGTGCTCGCTCGTTCTTGCAAGCCGTCACGGATTTGGTGGGCGAGAAAATGTGGCCTGTCTGTCCTAGGTTTGCGTAGGAGACTCGGTGGGCGGTACGGTGAATTCACACCGCGAGCACCGCACAATGAACGGAAACTACATCTGGTCAACAGGGTCACTCGATTACTCTTCCCTTTGAAAGAGAGGGACGGCGCCCAGGAAATGTGCGATACAGCTCGATCTTGTTCAGTGCATTCGAGTTTTGTGAATATTTATCAAATTTTGGTCTGCTGAGAAAATGATAGAAGAAATCACAGATACAACTCTTGGGAATTGGACACAGATACATGAGATGCGATTTCGAAAACATCGTGCAAAGGGGGGGAATACGAGCGCGAGAGTCCTTCCTTCATGCTCGACGACCGCCTTACATAATGACTACAGGCGGCATGCGAATGGCCCTGATCCAGTCTGCTCCAGTCCACCAGGTTCGAGATCGGCGACGAACCAAGCACGATCGTGTAGGAGCTCTACTACAAACAGACAGAGTCAGTTTCATCTTAGACACTCGTCTCCCTCATCGATCCGAGCGCACAAGCAATGGGCAAGAAATAATCAGGGATATCGCGAAAGGGAAGGTCAAGGCGAGCTCTGCGGGGGCATGTAATCGATGGCGACGACTCGGAAGTCGTGTGGAGCGTGAAAACGTAGGAGTGGGAAGAACACAAAAGGAAACGAAACGAGAGGGAAAGCAGGCAAGAGACGACGGTGCGTACCTTCAGCTTGCGCTCGCCTTCGCCGACGATCCCGCCGTGCCCCTCCTCCGCTTACCGCCACGACGAGGCCCATTCACCCAGGCCATGAACCATCTCCATGGGTTCGTGTGTCGATCCTCAAAGTCCCTGGCCGGGCAGTTCCCCTTTTTATGCCGAGTGATCCCATCGCGGCGCGTGTAGAAGTACAGCTCGCACCAGTCGCAGGGGAACTTGCCGAGGTAGTGGACGGTGACTACGTGTCGCCTGCGGTCGTACTTACGGCGGAATGTCTTGTTGCACGGTACGCAACGCATGATGTCCCCACCGTAGATGTTCTCGTCAATCACGACAGCGGCCTCGCGCTGACTCAGGGTGGTCTCGTCTCCGAGCCTGAGCTGGTCCTCCTCGTCCTCGTCCTCGATAGGCTCGCTGGCCTCCTGATGGTCGTCCGCAGATGGTGATGTCGAAGGCCCTCCGCTAGGCAGCGGTACAGGCTCGATAACGGGCTCACCTGCGGGGTTGTCCACCCTGTGGGTGGACGTTGTTGATTTATTGCTGTGCTGGTGGAGGGCATTACCGTCGACCTGTGGTACGACCACAAGTATCGAGTGCAGCCCTCCAGCTGCCTTGACTGGTCCCAGGGCAGGCATGTGCGCGATAGGCCCGAACCCGCTCTCCAAGGACCAAGTCCCCTCGGCCCCCGTACCGGTCCCAATCTCCGTCTCCATCAGCTCGCCTTCTTCTCCTTCACCCTCCCTCGTTCCCCCCACCGCGCTCGCGCCGACAGCCGCCTCTTCCAGCCCCTCTTCCATCCTCGCCCTCTTTGGCGACGGTGCCTCCTCCGTGTCCGCCTCGCGCTTTCTCGTCTCCCGCCGCAATACCGACGGGTCCCACCGCGGGTCTAGGCGCGCCGCGGTGATCATGCGCGCCATGGCCGCCCAAGGGCCGTGAAAGGCCTCACGGCACCTTCAAGCGTCGAGTCTGTCGACCGTTGGGCGTCGGTCGGTGTGACGCGTGCCATTGAAATGGCGTCGGAGGTGGGGAAGCATCGGTAGCGGGGGCGATGGGATGGTTGGAGTGGCGGGAGTGGCAGGTGCGACGGTGGTGGGGGCCACAGTGGGGTGGCGGGGGATGGGGGATCCTCTGGGGCAGCACTGAGCAGCCCTGTCGGTAGGATAGGCATGGCCGTGGGTGCGGGCGCATGTGTTACCCAGCGATGGGGGCCTAGTCCCGGCATTGAGGCGGATGCCCAGGTTGGCAGGGAGAAGGGGACGGGAGCAGCGAACGGGAAGGGGGGAGTAGCAAAGAATGGGGCGGGGTGGGAGAAGACGGTGGGGAAATGTGAGGCCGTGTCGTGCGACATGAAGCGCATGTGCGCGGCAAAGGGCTGGACATTCCCATTCATGTTTTGTGGGACATAGAGCTCCCCGCGGCTGCGTGCTCCATACGCGTCCTGACAATACAGAGGAGCAGCTCGTGAGTGATATCGTCGACAGAATGCAAGTTAGCTTACCACCAGATCGACGTCGAGCTCTTGCTCATTGTATCGGGACCCTGAAGGCCCCGCACCAGGCGCTGTGCACAAATAGTGTCACTAAATCATTCGGCCCTCAGGAATATTTACGCACTCGATAGTTCTTCCTGAGTCCAGGAAGGCCAGCCGGACCCGTGATGCGACATGCTTGTCGTGTTTGGAGAGGTGTGTAGAGGTTTTTACATCGACTGGTGATTTGTGAGGAAGGTCTGATGAGGCTCGAAGGAGCTGTCAATTGCTAGGCTCCTCCCCTCGTCAGGCCATCTAGATATACCCCCTTGCAGTGAGCGCCAATCGACTTCTCGCGCGATTCCACGGTGCGCGCACCATGCCTTGTTCTCTGATGTCGTACTGATGCCGTACAACCGTATTCCGTCGCCTCATAGGTTTGGCTTCGGAACCAGGAGCATGGACTCGCCATTGTTCGAAGGCGGAGCTCTATGGATCAGTGCGTATCACGCACTGAGCACAGCTCACGCCGCCATGTGCATCAAGTGAATTCTGCCTCATGCCTATGCCTGAGGTTAAGGACGTGTTCAAGAGATCAGATAGGTCCGCATTTCTGGGGGTTGTTGTATGTTATCGATTCACCTTTGAACTTTGAAGTTGGGATGGCGCAGGACTCCTGATGGCGGGGGCAAGTCATTCAGGACAAAGCGAGCACGATGAGGAATTTAATCAATCTGCGCGGGCCAGCTTACACTGTCGCTTGGGGCCCGTTTTGAGTGATTTGTTCGACGCAGCCGTCAGTCAGTCTTCGTCAAGCCCTTCTTGAAGATGAGATGTCTATTCCACCCATCTCTGACCCGCCATACGAGGAGCCTTCCACCTACCCAGTTGCCTTGTTTCTCGCGCCGATGCTGCCCCCAGTCGATAATTTAATCTAGGCCTCACTTCTCAATGTTGTATGCGCATCAGGGCGCTCGATTTTTGGGATTTGCCATCGTGAACGGCATCATGAAGAACCAATTGCCTTCGAAACTCCGATCTTCTAGCCGCTTCTAAGATCCAGCACAACGCGCTTATCCCAAACTGTGCACAGGTTCTCTTTTCTTTCTTCACTTGCAGCATAGCTTCTTGTCAAGTCGCGTGGTAGACTCCGGATTTACGGCGTTTGAGAGGGCAGGTGAGCTGACTATTACGATGAGTAACAAGAGTCCTGATCTTTGGCACCCAATTCGGTATATTCGAGTGGCGAGGCCATATATGGGTCCCCAAACTGTATTGCTCCATCGGTCATCATCGGAGCTACATGTTGTTGGGTTAAATCCCTTGTCACTCGAATGGTGCCGGCTTGGGACTTGCTGTTTATTGCGATCTTGTGTCCGCTGTCGGAAGCACACGAACGAAGACGTTGTTCAAGACTCAAGCCTGAGCCTGCTCTGTTCACAGGGCATTCAAGCTTCACGTCAAACCCATTTACAATGTCTATGTACGTACTTTTTTTCTGGACGTTAAGTCGCCCATGTTCTAACATATGTGTCATCTGCGAATTCGTTGTTCAAGATCGTCTCCGTCCCTACCGTGGCTTCTGCTCAGTCCGACCACCTCTCTCGCTGCCCTCGTCCGCTTTGTGTGGGTATTTGCAGGTGCTAACCCGCCTTTTTTCCGTCTTGCTTGCTTGCGTGCCCGTTCACGCCTTCTCAACCTCCATCGACGGGGCTGGGGCCTGCAGTCTCTGGCAGTCTGACTGGACCCCGGCCATCGAGTGCTCCCCAAATTGACATAGTACCACCGATAAGCTAAACACCGCCGTTTGGTCTGTTTGTTCGCCAACGCGACAAGCAGAGCGACCGACTATGGGTATCCGCTTTGTCTGCCTTTATTTTATTTTTATTAAATCCCGTTTATTGTCTGATCAGGGTAGGAGAACCCTATGCTAGACATTACGATTACTATAGACTCGCCCCCCTCCCCTGTATATCCAACCCCGCCTCAGAACTAGCTCCGGTCATCAGAAGGTAGGGATGCTGAATCTTGACTAGACACATTTGTGTGAATGACGAGGCTCGGTCGAGTATGGTGCCTGCTCGCTTGCGCGAGCATGCACGAAGGAGAGACGTGAGGCTTGTGGATTGGCGAGAAGTCGCTTTGGTGAAGGGAAGCGGGGAAGTGATTGGGCCGATGGCATGGTGTGTCGGATGAAGTCGATGATGGCCGGGCAGACGAATCTGTGAAAACACGAACCCCTCATCCCCTTCTTAAACTGCACCACACAGAGCCTATGAGCTAATTCCTCTCCCGAATCTTCCTGCACCACAACCGAGCCTACACATGCCCCGCGGAGCGCCAAGTCCGCGCGGACGTACTTCCTTCGAGCGAGGCGAGAAAGTGTTGGGAAGAAGAACGAAAATAAACACAATTCGGAAGGCCATAGTGAGACAGTGTGCGATAGTGAAAAACAAAGAGTGCGAGTTGTCGCCCTGCAAAGAGTGATAGCGAGAAGATACTAAATTCAGGTGCGAGGTCGGATCTCACCGTACTGGGTGGGGAATCTACCTGTATCTTGAACGTATTGCCGAAGGGGCTTGAAGGCGGCTTGATCGGCTAGTAGGAGTGATAGTGGGATATCACAATGTCGTGGCCAGTTACCAAATATAATATGCCTTTTGTGCCCATACTTGGGACACTCCAAGATAAAGTGTTTGACTGTTTCATTTGGATCACCGCACGCCGGGCAGCATGAAGAATTGATGGCCTTGATACAGTGTAGATACTTATTGAGGGGGATGTGGCCGGTTCGGAGTTGAAATATCAGACTGATCTGTCCCCTCCGTAGTTCCTCGTCGTGCACTAATTTGAGAAAGTGCTTAGAAGGCAACTTCGGGTCGATGCACGAGAGCTTGGTGAACCGAGGGGAGTCTCACCATAATTTATTCCACTTCTTTGTCAGCAGCTGACGTGTTGCCAAAATACCTATGGGAGGAAGCCCTTTAAAGTCTCGCAAAAGTTTAGGCAACAACTTAACTGGACTTGAGCGTCCCCCTGCCGCTTCTTTGGCTGCCTTGTCTGCCAATTCATTTCCGTCAATCCCTTCATGTCCTGCAACCCATCGAAACTCCACGCGGAAGTCCATTCCCTTGTGACTGCGCTTAAGATCCTGCAGTAGCCATTGTGCTTCAATAGCCAGGTATTGCCCTGGGCCAACGCGTGGATGATGTGTTGCTTGCAGTGCAGCTTGATTGTCGAGATTGATGGAAATATGTATGTTAGAGTTTCATTCGGAGCAAATTAAGTGAAGGGCCAAGAGCGAGCCTAATACTTCAGCATCATAGACAGCATGCTCCGAGTCAGGACCTAGATGGTAAAATAGAGTGCGAGGCGGTCTACTATCCCGCATAAGGACTGCTGCGGCCCCTATCTGACCATCTTGCCCAGAGCCATCAGAATAAGTTCTGATTTTGGCCCTCTGGGCACCATCTTGTTCCACAGAGGCATCACGCGAGTCCGGTATCGACCAGCTAGTGAGGGAATGACCGCTGGGACGAGTGGTAACTGCACAAACTTTCTCGAAGTGGGAGGGGTTGAGCTGGTTGAGATGAAGAAGATGGTGCAATGGGGATTTATGTCGTTTAACGTAGGAGCGGGCACATTGTTTGACTAGTGGGTGGAGAGGGTGGGGGGGGACAGCAAGACAAGACGAGTGGCCGCACGAATACAATATTTCTCGACAAGAAGCGCCATAGGGAGGATGTTGGCATGCGCATCTAGCATGTCCATGGCAGCAGTGGGAAGCCCTCCCAAAATTGCTCGCGCGGCAGTTCTCTGTGCGCGCGCAAGGGCCTTTTTGACTCCCACAGAACCCAACCTATGACTACCACTTGTACCACCATGAATAGGTGTGCACCAGACATCAACTGCATATAGCATTTTCAGAATTGCCACCCCTATATACATCTGACAAAGCTGAGATGGTTTCAAGCCAAAGGAGGGTTTCGCGAGACGATGTAGCTGATTAGTCCATGCTGCACCTTTTCCCGCTGCATATTGTGCCTGCACATTCCAGCAAAGCTCTTGATCAAATATAACTCCTAGGTAACGGGTGCTAGAGCTGGGCTGAATAGTGGCAAGGCCGGGAATGATAAGGGAAGGGCAAGAGAGCGGCCGCGTCAGTTTTGGGCGAGTGGGATCTGCCTCTTTAGCTTGAGTGAAGTCTAATAGTGCGAATTTACTTGGCTCAAAATGGGAGTTGTGATCTTTTGACCATTGGATGGCGCCCCCATCACGAGTCATCATATCGGCTAAGATTTGATGGGTAACCTCGAAAGAAGAACCCATGGCTAGGAGAGTGGTGTCGTCCACAAATGAAAGAACATATTCGTTCGTTTTCTGCGCGATCTTTGGGATGGAGAGGATATCAGAGTTATAGAAAAGATATAGAATCATGGACAACAGGTCGCCTTGGCTGATGCCATTGGTGATCTGAATTGCCGACGAGACATAGTCATCAAAGTGGAGGATGGTGCGTCGATCTCTGAGCAGGTTCTTTACAAAGGCAATGTACTTAACTGGTACTCCACGTTTCCGCATGTTGTGCAGGAGATGCTCCGTGACCACGTTGGGAAATGCTCCTTCGATGTCCAGGAAGAGAACAGAGGCCACTTGCTTTTGTCGCCAGGCGTGCTTGACTTTCTGTACGAGCAGATGCATCAAATTGGTTGTGGTACGACCCAGGTGTTACGAACTGCTCGTTCGGTAACCTCAGAGTAGCGGTTCTTCCCTAAGTCGCGCAGTGATTTGTGGATAGAGATAAGTCCGACTGTATTGGGGTACAGTAAGGACAAGGGTACACAGTAGGAAGACTGTATAGAAACGAGGCCCTGTGTAGGAAGACACAGGGATAACGAAGGTGGTCCGTATAGGAAGATACGGACAAACGAGGTCCTGTGTAGGAAGACACAGGAGAAACAAGGAGAATAGACTAAAGTCCCTTAGCCTATTCTATGGGCCTTATATACCGTATGCGGCCCTGACATGTGAATGCTTCCTTTAGGTCTGCCTCTGCCTGATATATCCCGATGCCCCACTTCCCTTCCGATGCTGAGTGATCCATCGGATTAGTCGGTTTTGAGGGAATGCCGAATACCTTGTTGTACGCTCCGATGAGGAGCCACCTAGTGTTGGTACGCTTGGATGTCGGGTTAGACGTGCTCCGATGAGCCCCGAGATCCCAATCGTAACACCAGGCGTCCACCAAAGTGGGTGGGTGGAAGGATGCCCTCATATTTCTCACCTATGAAAGTGAGCTGCTCGGCAATGATCGCAGATAGCAACTTAGCAGTGGTATTAAGCAGGGCTATGAGATGATAGGATTTGGGAGTGTCGTATCGTGGTTTACCTGGTTTGCGCAGGACGGTGGTAGTGAATTTGCGCCAGGGGTCATAGTAAGTATCTAGAGAAAATAGGGCTCTGTACAGATGAAAGAGAAAGTCAATCAGAACATCTATACATCTCATCAAGACAATATTTGGAATCCTGTCAGGACCCGGTGCCTTGTACGGACTCAACCGATCAACATTTCTACGAATGGTGGCACGAGTGATAAGTTGGAATTTACAGACCGGCCTAGGGTACTCAAAGTCGGGATCAATGTCCAAATGCTCTGGTGGTGACGGGAAGAAGACACCTGCCAACGCCTTTGCCTTACCCTCGTTGGAGTCAATCAGCTGTTCATTGCCGTCCGAGGTTTTGACCTTCAGAGTCAGGATACGGGTCTTGCCGCCATCGCCTGAGGGATTTGAAATGTAGCGATTCGCCGTCCAAATATCATTGTTGTTAGCCTCGTCTAGCCAGTCCTTCCAGTGACTCTCTTTAGTTTTGCGTATTTCTTTGGTGTACTTAGCCTTAGCAGCCCATAGATCAGCATGAAGTGGGTGACCTGGAACATTGCGCATCCTGTAACATTTGCACGTAAGGGATACCATGGATCGACAAAGCTTGTCCAAGTCTTTCGTCCACCATCATTTGGAGTGCGGACAAGGTTTTGCAATTGGTACCACCTCGTCAATTGTGCGTTGCATGGCGCCGATGATGTGGGCACCTGCGTCGTCTACTTCCTGCATAGTGGTCAACGTACGGGGTGGTTTAATCAAAAGGTACTCATCTAGCTTCTTTTCAAAAACCTCCCAATCCGTTCCACAAAAATCCCGGCAGGGAGGGAGATCTTGGTGCGGAATTTGAAGGTCCAAGATACTTACAACAGGGAGGTGATCAGTTGTAGGACCCTGAAGGGTAGGCATGGTGTCGCATGATACAAAAACCTCCAGAATGTGGGGCGTGCAGAATACATTATCAAGATGAGACCACTTTTTAGAGACCAAGTGATGATGTGTGGAGGTGCCAGGGGGGAGAGCCATTCGGAGGTCAAGATCGGCAAGCGTATGAAGTAGGTATTCGGCTTCCTCGATTGTGTCCGTTGTGAAAAGTCGGGAGTCCTCGGCACGATCCCAGAGGGGATGATGACGGTTGAAGTCTCCTAGCCAGATCAAGTGGGCATCAACAGAGGGGAGAATGATGTCCCCTTTCTGTCGGCAGAAATTACCCAAAGAGGTCAGTGTGCGACGATGATTGCAATCATTGTAAATATTGAACAGAGTAAGAGTGCCAAAGTCCCCAGAGAATTGGACCACCATAACATCATTCGAAGGAAAATCTATCTGATACCATGAACAGGAAAATAAATTGGAGCAGATTAGTATAACTGAGCGCTTGGGCTCATTCGATGACAGGTGCGTCGAGGGATAGATAACATGCCAATCATGTGAGGCTCTGGTGTTACCAAGAAAATCCATGTATGGTGTCATGACTTGTGTATTGAAAGACCATATTTTTCTTTTCTTTTCCTTTCTTACTTAATTATAGTATCACATGCTTGACCACTCACGTGACTCACCCACATGACACTTTCCCACGTTCCGTATTTGGGCATATTCCTTAGGAAGTCATCTGACACACGCCTACTCGTTATTAACCTACATGGTCTGTGCGCAGGGTAAATAGTATATATAGAATAGTATAGCCAGCAATATATCCCCAGCTTCGAGCTGGTTTCACCTCCAACCCTCTGAGCTCCCCCACATTCTTAGGATAGTAGAGTGAGTGCCTGACGACAGAAGGTTGTCGTTAACACAAGCTCGAAGCTCCTCACAACGTCGCCCACTTCCTCTACTCGCTTCACCCGATCTCTCAGACCATCACGCTGCTTGTCCTCTCGCTCACACACTCGTATCTCCTCTCACCGCTATAACCTTCGACCTCGACCCTTCATCCCAACAAACCCTCACGACTGGACACAAACCTCACCCACGCCCTCAACCCATCATCATCTTCACCACTCCTCTCTTACGATATTACTAGGATACGTACTTACAGACTCGCATCTCGGTAAAAAGAGTGCTCGTGACACCACCTGAGATTACGATAGTAGATAGCTACTATATGCTTCGCTCTGAATGGTTGGGCGCGTATCCTATATAAAGGAGAGCGCTTTGGGGTCTAGAATACTTCTGTCTGGTAGTCAACCCAGCTGAAGTAGGCTCTGCAACAACTGCTTTGCGAACTACTTACAAGTAGTTACTCGAAGTTACGATACTTTAGGATACACATCGGGGAGTGTTGCCTTGATCTTGTGACCTGACCAGTCCAAGCTAGCGCGCCCTGATTGGTCACCCTGGATTTCGAAACACCACGATCCCCACTGCCCCTTCCCTCATCCTCTGATCACACCCCCTCTCCATCAAACTCTCAATCATCCCTTTCACCGCCTCCTCCCCCACGAGGATCAGTAAAGATCTTTGATACCTGGTTCTACAAAGAACGAGGAATTTACCTTGACGACAACAATACCTGGCACTACGGTGATACCACAGACCCAGTAGAAGAATCTCCCCTCCCATCTCCCCTCAACAACCTCCAACAACTCTCCATGGCAGACGCAACCGACACCACCACTAAGAAGAGTCACGTTGCCAAACCAGAAGAATGGGATGGCCAAGATCTTGACCGATTCTGGCGCTCAGTCAGATTATACACCATAGCCAATAAAAGGGACTTCGAAACAGATGAGGACAAAATAATCTTTGCCCTCTCGTTTATGCACAAGGGCGCAGCAGACGCATGGGCTCACAACTTCATTGACAAAGCCCTAGAACACGATCCAATTGCTTGGGGAACTTGGGAAAACTTTGAGAAAGAACTCCAGTCTGCCTTCGCCGACCCCAATAAAAAAAAAACAGCGCAAGACAAACTGGCGAAACTTCGCCAAGGGAACTCAATGGCGGAGGAATTCTTCCAACAATTCGATATCCTGTCAAGATCGGCAGGGTACGGTACGGACCACGGCCACTTCCTAATCGATCTGGTCGAGCGGAACATGAGGTTCAGCCTGATCGAAAAGATCTACTCATCTGGCTCGATCCCCGGCACTCTCACAGACTACAGGAAGCGTATAATAACATTGGACGCTTTGGAAAGAAGGCTCGCATCGGTCAACAGGACCTCTGGTTCTGGAAGTTCCGCGAAGGGCTCTTCTATGCCGAATTGGAGACAACCAATTGAAAAAACAAAGGCTACACCAGAGCAACCGTCAACTCCGGTGCAGACTCGAAGAGACGGCACTGGCACCACGTTTGGGGGACGTGGACAGCCAATGGACATTGAGAGAGCCTGTTGTGAGGGACTGTGTTTCAACTGTGGTGAGAAGGGCCACTTGTCGCGCGACTGCTCAAAGCCGCGAAAGTCCACTAGGACCTACGCGAGGCGAGTTGTTGACGGACTGTCAGAGGAGGATCGCAAGGACTTATTAGCCGAGCTGGGTTTTCCCAAGGGTCAGTGAGTGGGCAGTCTGTAACCTCGCTGACCCCTGTATCATCTCTATCTGTTGAAAATTCTGATGTAATTATTGCACATTTGAATAACACTATTCAACCAGATGAGACTACAGACATGAAAAGAAAGATAGAAACCCTAGCAAAAGAGCTAAGCATTGCGAAACAATTCGAGACACATGGAGCATATCGTCGAGTGAAGAGAAAACCCGTGAACGAACTCATAATAGACGTGCAGATTCAATTCAATGATCAGAGAAGCTTTGCCGTAAAAGCATTGCTAGACTCGGGCTGCACTGGCACAACGCTGTCAAAGGAATTTGTCAGGAAAAACAATATCAGCACCAAGAAAATCATTAAACCAATTCCTGTACGAAACGCCGATGGCAGTGTAAACCAGGGGGGACCAATAACAGACTACGTCGAAATGAAGCTCACGGTAAATGACCATGAGGAACGGATGATAGTAGCAATAGCCGAACTGGGGAAGACTGACCTCTTCATTGGGTACAAATGGCTTAAACACTATAACCCCGACATTGATTGGCGAGAAGGCTACATAAAATTTGCTCACTGTCCTCCCTCCTGTGGATATCATTACACAAACGGGCCAGTATCTGTAGAAGAACGGGTGGACAAATCTTGGGAAGACCAACTCTTTAACACCCGCACAATTGACGTTGATGAAGATGAAGAGGAGGTCGAAACTCTAAAAAGCCAAATACCAGACTACATTGCGGACTATATTGATGTCTTCAATAAAAAGAGTTTTGACACCCTCCCAGAACATCGACCTTATGATCACGTCATTGAGCTCACACCAGACTTCAAACCATCGCGTGGGAAAATTTTCCGCCTTGACCCACACGAGTACCAAGCGATGAAAGAGTTCGTTGAGGATAATTTGAAGAGTGGTCGGATCAGACCGTTGAAATCACCCCAAGCTTCTTCCTTCTTCTTTGTCGGGAAAAAGGACGGTAGCCTGCGACCAGTACAGGACTACAGGGAACTAAACAAATACACGGTCAAAAACCGTTATCCCATTCCCAATCCCCAGACATTGATAGATAGGATTAAAGATGCCACAATCTTCTCCAAATTTGACATTCGATGGGGATACCCAAATATCCGCATGAAAGAAGGAGAAGAATGGAAAGCGGCATTTATAACTGAGCTTGGAGTGTTTGAACCCACCACCATGTTCTTTGGGTTGTGCAACTCCCCAGCGACCTTTCAGAATTTTATGGATGACATTTTCAAGGATGAACGCATACGCTTCGCAATCATAATCTATATAGATGATATCCTGGTATTTTCCAAAGACCAGGAAACTCATCAAGCAACCACATGTCGCGTTATGCAAATACTCCGTGAAAACCATCTATATCTGAAGATCGAAAAATGCACCTTTGACGCACCGGAAGTGGAATTCCTAGGCCTCATTGTAGGAAACGGACAAATCCGCATGGATCCTAAAAAAGTCGCTGCAATCACAGAATGGCCAGTTCCCAAAACAGTTAAGGAAGTCCAATCCTTTAACGGGTTCTGCAACTTCTATCGGCGCTTTGTAAAGGATTATAGCAAAATTGTGCGTCCGTTGACTCAACTGACCGGGAAAGCGGAATGGACTTGGGGCCCAGAACAGGAAAATGCATTTAACACCCTGAAAAATGTAATTTCCACTGAACCAGTCCTAGCGCTACCACAGGATAACTGTCCCTTCCGGGTTGAAGCGGACTCGTCGAACTTTGCCATTGGGGCTGTTCTATCCCAGAAAGTAGACAATAAATGGCGACCTGTAGCATTCATGTCTAAAGCGCTGCAAGAAGCAGAGCGCAACTACGAAATCTATGACAAGGAATTGCTCGCTATTGTCACTGCCCTGGAAGAATGGCGTCATTATCTGCTAGGAGCCTCAGAGCCTTTCGAAATCTGGTCAGACCACCAAAATCTGCAGTATTTCCGAAAACCCCAAAAATTAAATCGTCGACAAGCTCGTTGGTACTCGGAATTACAGTCATATGATTTCCACTTAATTCACAAACCAGGAAATCAAATGACCAAACCCGACATCCTCTCAAGACGAGCGGACTTTGAAAGGGGGAAAAAGGATAACTCAGACATTGTTGTTACGATTGGGATCTCGGGGCTCATCGGAGCACGTCTAACCCGAGATCCAGCGTACCAACACTAGGCGGCTCCTCATCGGAGCATACAACAAGGTATTCGGCATTCCCTCAAAAGCCGACTAATCCGATGGATCACTCAGCATCAGAAGGGAAGTGGGGCATCGGGATATATTGAGCAGAGGACGTACTAAAGGGAGGTTCACATGTCAAGGCCGCATGCAGTATATAAGGCCCATAGAATAGGCTAAGGGACTTTAGTCTATTCTCCTTGTTCTATCCGTATCATCCTATACGGGTCCCTCGCTATCCCTGTGTCTTCCTACACAGGACCTCGCTCCTAGGCAGCCTTCCTACTGCCTACCCTTGTCCTTACTGTACCCCAATACAGTCGGACTTGTCCCTATCCACAAATCACTGCGCGACTTAGGGAAGAACCGCTACTCTGAGGTTACTGAACGAGCAGTTCATAACATTAGAATAGACTTGACCACACCCCTACCTTGCGCACTACTTGCTTGCTGCCACACTCTCTCTCACAACCTCTAACAGTGGCATAGACCCCCACTGAGAGAGTGTTACCTCTTACACGCTGGAGCAAGACCTAGGCCTAGGATACCCACCAGGCACTAGACAAATCGATAATCAACTCCGTCAAAACAATTGTCCCATCCACAAACAAGGCGCCTCGTGGTTTTACTCGGATACAAACCAGAGGGCCCCACCAAACTTCGATAACTGCTCATACCGGGACGGACGATACTTTTTCACCTTAGCAGACGGAACAGAAGCAGAGTGGGCTTGGAACGAAGTCCAAGCCAATTGGGTACCCCCACCACAATACAGAGAACCCGAGCCTGTAGTATCAGACACCTCGGAAGAAGAAGAGGAAGGATCCTCCCACTCAGACTACTCGGACGCACAGACACCCGTACACACAAATCCCCGAAACATCATGTCAACATCAGGAGCAGGGACCGCTCCAGCGGGTGGGGGAACCGCCCCCCTTACAACAACAGTACAATCGGGTCGAGGAAAGCTCAAGCTTCCCGACAATTTTACAGGCAATAAAACCGAGTCGCAGCATTTCATGCTCCAATGCCTCCTCCTCTTTGTCACGGAATCGGATCGATACAAGACCGATGAGGATCGGATCTCCCTGGTCCTCTCCTGCATGCGATCTGGAACGGCAGGTGTATGGGCAGAGAACTATCTCAATAGGACCATCGGAGCAGATCCTCCCACATCCCTGGGAACGTGGAAAGACTTCAAGGAGGAGTTCGAGCTCCACTTCAAGGAGTCAGGGAAGATGGACAAGGCCCGCAGCGCCCTCATGTCCTTCTCACAAGGTCACATGACGGTGGACGAATACTCCAATCAGTTCACCCTCATCGCCGGCAAGGAACAAGTTCCTTATTACCAAAGAGGACTAGACCCGAAGGTCTTGGACAAAATTTACGACCGTGAAACTCCGCCAAAGGACACGATCCAAGATTGGATCAACATGGCCTGTGAAATAGACAGCCGCATGAGAGCCCGCAGCGCTCAAAAGACACTCCTCGCCAGCTCCACCAACTTCAAAAGTGATTTCCTAGACCGCTTCCACCTTCGCTCCACTCCCCGCTACAATTCCACCAACGCCCCTCGACGAATGAATAACCAGGTCGTCGATATGGATATCGATGCCTCGAGGAAGAGGGCGTATAACCAGAACAAGCGAACGCATGAGGGCAAGCCCTTTATCACGTGTTACGCCTGCGGGAAACCCGGGCATTTCGCACAGGATTGTCGCTCATCATCCAAATCTAGAGGCCTTCGGCCGACTAGAGGAAATACACGTCGTCAGGTGGGAAGAGGAGGTTGGAGAGCTCGCGAAGTGGACATGGAAGAGGATGACGACCAAGAACCCCAACTGGGGGGAAACGTCGGATTACATCGAGGATTGGAGGAGGGGAGTTCTGATCGCCACCACCGTCGGGTACCACAACCTCGTCATTCGGTGGAACCCGCGAACTCTACCGCGACCCGAGACCCCCTCCGCACCATGGAGGACGCTACGTACCGCCTGACCGACGACAGCTCGACCGACCCGTCGGTGGTGCTGCTACAGTCCGAAGGCTCCTTAAGGAGCTAGACACGGACGAAGCCAAACAGGTGTTAGTGGACGTAGCGCAGGGTTTTCTCTAGCCTCTCCTCTGCCAGCAAGAGAGAGAGAGACGGTCGAAGGAGGGGTCAAGTCATGTATCAACGTGCGAGCAATGAACCATCACATCATTACTCCCGTCCGTTTGAACGTGAAGTTGACCACTCGAGGGCCGAAGAGCTGGAGCCAGAGCAACGATCGACTCAGCCTGCGAAGGGATCCTGGTCAACGAATCCTGGGTATGGAAACACAACCTTCCCAGCTATCCTTGGACCGACCCATTCGAGTACGAACGTCGACGACTCTATAAACAGGAACGGCCTCATCACAAGAGGCGTGGATGGTAACCTAACCATCACAGATCAACAAGGACGAACGCACACAGAACACGTTCAGATGTTCATCACCAATCTGGGGAGAGACGACATGCTCCTGGGGACAGATTGGCTACGATACCATGATCCTTCCATTCAATGGAGGAAACGTGAAGTACGGTTCGATGGGTGCCGATCCCTATGCGAACAACCATATGGAATTACCCGAGCAAAAGAGGAACCATTGGCCGAAGGACGGCTGAACAATGGCAGTAAAACGCATCGAGAAAAACCTCGCTTGGTACACGATCTCTCGGACCCCAGAGGATGGCCGAGGAAAGATGGCGCACGCTGACAAACAGCGAATTCAAAACAGCCTTGGTGAACCTTTGGGACAAGCGCGTCCAAGGGGGGCAAAAGATGCTCAACATACTCGCTGACGTAGAGCGACGTCGACAAATTAACCAACACAAGTTTGACCTCCCTGTTCAGGTGAACAAGGAGGAACCAGTTATCAGAAAAGTCGCTCTAGAGCCGACCGGTCTCGCCAGCTTTGACGAAGACCTGGAAGAAGAAATTGATATCACGAATCTGAAGGACCGCGTACCGTCACCATATCACGAGTACCTCGACATCTTCAGCGAACGACGGTCTCAACGGCTCCCGAACACACGATCTGGGACCATGCCATAGATCTAAAACCGACTTTCGTTCCACAGGCACCTAGGATTTTCCTGCTCAGCCCAGAAAAACATGACGAACTAGGGAAATTCGTCAAGGAACACCTGGCAAGGGGAACTATCCGCCGATCCACGGCAAACAGCGCGGCTTCTTTCTTTTTCATCAGTAAAAAGATGGAAAACTCCGCCCGGTGTAGGACTATCGGCATTTGAACAAACACACAGTTAGGAATGTTTGCCCCCTGCCTCTGATACAGGAACTCTTGGACGTCATCAAAGGAGCCAAAGTGTTCTCCAAATTGGACGTCCGTTGGGGGTATAATAACATCCGGATCAAGGAAGGTGACGAGTCCAAGGCAGCCTTTGTAACGCCTTTAGGACTCTTTGAGCCCACGGTCATGTTCTTCGGACTCACCAATTCACCGGCCACTTTCCAAGCCATGATGAACATGATCTTCAAAGATCTCATCCTCGCTAAGAAAATCACAGTGTACATGGACGACATCCTCATTTTTACGGCCACGATAGCCGAACACGTCTTGGTGAAAAAAAAGGTCATGAAAATCCTGCGCGACAATGATCTCTACCTCAAACCGGAAAAATGCGAGTTCCACAAAGCCAAACTCAACTACCTGGGGTACATGATTTCAGCAGACTCTGTTGCGATGGAGGACTCCAAGGTGGCTGCCATTGAGGAATGGCCTGTCCCTCGCACGGTCCGGGACATTCGCTCCTTCTTGGGGCTCGGTAACTTTTACCGCCACTTCATCGAGAAGTTCTCTTTTGTCACTCGACCACTGCATGATCTCACCAAGAAGGATGCTAAATGGAACTGGACGGAGGCTTGCCAGAGAGCATTTGATACGCTAAAAGCGGCCTTCACTAAGAAGCCCGTCTTGCTTTATCCGGACCCCATGCAACCTTTCCGGCTTGTCACCGACGCATCCCTCACCGCTTATGGCACGGTTTTGTTGCAAGAAGGGACCGACGTGGCATGGCATCCAGTGGCTTATTTATCGGGATCCTTCGCCCCTCCGGAACGGAATTACGACGTCCATGACCGCAAATTACTCGCCATCATTAAAGCTCTGGACCATTGGAAACACTATCTGGAAGGAGCCCGACACCCGTTCGAAATCTGGACCGACCATAAGAACCTGGTCTACTTCCAGTCTGTGCGCGACCTCACTCGACGCCAAGCTCGCTGGAGTTTGTTTTTGTCGCAATTTGACTTCACACTCCTCCATAAAGCTGGCTCCACCAATCATGCAGATGCTCTGTCCAGGCGGCCAGACCTTAACGAGGGGGTGGAAAATGACAACAAGGCGCAGACCTTGCTACCGTCCAAACTTTTCGCCGATTCAGAAGAAACATTAGTAGATGAGACCGGGGGGCTATTGCCGCAGGAGCCGATGCACGTCCGAGCCACGGAATTACAGTCCTCAAACCTCTTGACACTCCTCCGCCACTCTCGTTTGGAACGAGATACGGTAGTAAAAACGGCACTACAGGCGATTACCGGGAAAGATCACCGCTCTTTGGCCACAGCCCTAAACAATTGGACATACGAGAAAGGGATTATCCGCCGCAACGGGCGTATCTGTGTGCCAAAGGATGACACCATACGGAGAACCATCGTCAAAACCCACCACAATTCTATAGCAGTCGGACATCCAGGAAGGTTGAAGACCTTGGAGCTGGTACAACGAAATTATTGGTGGCAAGGAATGGCAAAGTTCGTCCATGACTACGTAGACGGTTGTGCACTGTGCCAATCCACGAAGAACATGCCACACCGCACTCATCCGCCGATCCAACCGCTAGAAACCACGGATGCACCTTGGAAGTTCGTCTCTACCGACTTTGTCACCAACCTCCCAGAGAGCGGAGGTTTGACTCGATCAACGTGGTGGTAGACCAAGGGCTGTCCAAGGGAATTGTCATCACCCTGTGCAAGAAAACGATAACGGCGGAAGAAACCACGAAACTGTTCCAAGACAATGTCTTCAAACGTTTCGGTCTCCCCGTTAAAGTAGTGTCCGACCGAGGACCGCAGTTTGCGGCCACATTCACTAGGGAACTATGGAAAGGACTGGGTATTGTCCCAGCGCTGAGTACGGCATATCACCCTCAAACAGATGGAGAAACCGAGCGGGTAAACCAGGAAATTGAACAATTCCTACGTGTCTTCTGCAACCACCATCAGGACAACTGGGTAGAGCTACTTTCCTTTGCAGAATTTGCCCATAACAGTTGACAACACTCAGCCACGGGAAAATCACCGTTCGAGATCCTCTACGGATACAATCCACCATACTCGGCAGACGCGGCACTAAACGCTAGAGTCCCCGCGGTGGCAGAAAGAATAAAATCAATCCGAGAGGTACAGGAAGAGGCGGCATCTAGCCTGCGCATGGCTGCGCAACACGCGAAGGACAGGGATTCTCACCGAAAACTCCCACAATGGAAAGAAGGAACCCTCTTGTGGCTAGAAGGAACACACATCCACACGACGCACCCGAAGGTGAAATTAGCACCTCGGTGCTATGGCCCTTTCAAGGTAAAAGAAAAAATCGGAACCTTGGCCTACCGCTTGGAAATTCCCAAACAGTGGAAAATCCACCCCGTGTTCCACGCATCGATGCTCACCGAATATCACGAGACAATGGCCCATGGGAAGAATTTCCCCAAACCACCGCCAGAGATCCTAAACGAGGAGGAACACTTCGAAGTTGAAGCCGTTCTGGACTCAAAACGCCACGGTCGTGGGATCAAGTACCTTGTGAAGTGGGTCGGGTATCTGGAAGCGGACAATTCATGGGAACCCTGGGCCCTATTGAAGGGAACGGCTGATGAAGCCTTGCAGGAATACCACCGAAGATATCCCAATCGTCCAAAGGCCACGGGATTGCAAGTGGATGCAACGGTATAAAGGGGGGACCAATGAAAAAGGAAGAAAGACCATCACCCTCCTACATGACAGATTCCTCCACCTCCTACTTCTCCCCACACCAACGAGACTCCCCATCAGAGCATGCCATGTTCATCGGAGGAGGAACAACCGACTCAGCGTCCTCACCATCGCAAAACTCCTCGCCAGATATCATTCTTGCCGTTCCAAACCCGGATACCAGAAGAATGGACCCGCCAAACCAGGCGAAGGTCCCTACCACCGGACCTACCGAACCTAGTACCAGTGCAGGAATCAGAGTATCGGAATCCTCATCAAGGATTGAGGGAGCTCATGACGATCACCCTCAGACAGATCCGACAGAAGGAAGAGAGGATTCGGATAATGCAATGGAACCAGAAATATCGGGACCAGAGCTCCTGGGCAGCGGTGTCCGAATACTTCAATCTACGACGATACCAAGCCTGGCTAGAGATGTTAACAGAGATGTACCAGACACAGCAGCGGGTACTGCATCAACTCCCGGACCCGAAGGACCCCCTACCAGTAGTGGAAATCCTCAACCCGGAGAGTTGGAAGGATTAGGCGATGCCCTCCTGCAGCGGACCACAATCGGATCGCGAGCGAAGCGATGTTCCGCGTCGGTTGGCGAACGCCAGTGACCGTGTTAGGGTCACGGCCTACACCGAGAATCACAGTGTTGCCTCATGGTACGCGCGAGGGAACACAGGGCACCATGCCCTACTCATCCATCCCCATGAATTCTCCTCTTTCGTCAACCTGGAATTGGTACCAGCCCTCCTGGCCGATGCAGATGCAGCTCAGTCCCGTCCCATACGGGTCGAACCATACCGGGTGGTACCATGGAACGAGACAACCGTCGGGGCGGTACAACCTGCGAGCCATCGAAGCGCCTCCACGCAAACCGAATATGTCTCGACCACCGTGCAGCGACAAGCCAGACGAGACGAGCAAACCCTTCTCCTCGCAGCCAGAGTCGGACCCAGCACCGACAACGAGCATCCCCCTCTCTACCGACGGCACGAGAGGGCAACCCGAACCAGAGGACGTATGGAAGCAATACGAGGGGCCACGCTCGACTTCCTCGACAGGGAAATACGCCGGTTGTGCGCAGAGATCGAGATCATGGAGATACAAGAGAAAGTCTGCGAGCACGCCGCCACACTCCTCGTCCTCAATCGGAGATGGGCCGAACTGTTACATGGACGAGGGCAGAGCTAGACACATGGGACGCCCTCGACCGGGAAAACGACGACTACAACTACGACGACTACGCGCGGGCCGATGAAGGAGAAGGGGACTTTGGAAACCCCGCTGGGGGATATTAGGGTAGCGGAAGGAAAGGACCTCCGCACCCCAGGTAAACGGTTACACAGACAGGACAACCGGACCACACGTCCACTATGACGTTAAACTGGGTGTTCGTCCGAAACGACGTAAAACTACAGTCGTCCGTGAAGACGTTAAACTAAGACAGGAAGGAAAACCTCGAACCCGGACGACGATCTGCTCAAGTCGTTGACCTGCATGTCGTTAAACTGTGAAAAGATAAGAAGGCAGGGGAAGTACCTGTCCAGGCCTGGCAGGGCCGAGTTCAGCTTTTCATCCTTTCCTTCGGAGCAGAACGAAGGAAACACACAAGCAACCTCTCGCTGTCAAGAGGTATTCTGACAGACGAATCGGGCGTCCCGTTTGGATCCCCAGTTT
Organism: Heterobasidion parviporum; assembly: GCA_002994785.1. Classification (NCBI taxonomy): domain Eukaryota; kingdom Fungi; phylum Basidiomycota; class Agaricomycetes; order Russulales; family Bondarzewiaceae; genus Heterobasidion; species Heterobasidion parviporum. The sequence continues at coordinate 467,602 of PDUQ01000018.1, forward strand.
TACAGGTCCCTTTCCGCATTAGGAGGACCTTGGATTCAACAAATAACCTATGCCGCTGGCTTTTCCTCTCGACGAGTGATGGCGTCGAGAGCTCGCAAGATGCATATTCCGGTCGTGGCTCATCGGGTGCTATGTTACTCCCTCGCTGTCAAGGTCTGACAGGAGTTTGGGCGTCCCTCTTTGGATCCCCAGTTTTACAGGGTCTTTTCCGCATTAGGGGACCCTCGCTGCGATGCACGCTAGTGGGAGATGCGACCCACTAACGATTAAGTTAACTGAACGAGGCACAAAAGAAGAAACCTCTCAGCCAGGACGGGCCACCGTATGGGGCTGACAGAGTCAGGCGGAGGGCCTCACATCCGCAACGATGTAAAACTAGAAATGGCTTGGTCCGCAATGACAATAAACTAGTTCTCGGTGTTCGTCCGGAATGACGATAAACTACCACGACCCTCGGAGCGTGGATGCATTCCAGCAGTGCGGAACGGAGGTCCCACTGGCTTGGAACCCTGCCGACTAGGTCAAGGTGCTTCCAGATTCCATGCGCCTTACGGTAAAAGAATCTGGGGTCGACACGGTTCAATTCCGTGCGAGGGGTCTGGAGACATGGAGTGGGTTGCCAGCCATCCGACAAGGACCGCGACTACTCCATGGCCGTTCAGTCTACCCTTGAAGTCAGAAGCAAGAAATTCCGCTTCAAGGGCCAGTCAAGAGGCAACTGGGACAGTGCCTCGAGGTACGTGGTTGTGGGACAAGTTCATGTCCACTGCCACACGTCCTCCATGACGATAAACTGGGCTGTTTGGACTGCCTATTTGAGTTAGGCAGGCCAACGTCCGCAACGACAGAAAACTAGTTACCCCTTTCAGCATAGGGGATGTGATGGTCTGCTTGGAGAAAAGCAGATGATCAGTCCGCAATGACCTTAAACTAGCAGTGGTCCGAAAACGACCCTAAACTACCCTCGTCTTGGAGGCACAAATCTATCGGGACTCAAGGCACAGTCAGACGGAAGCTTGCGTCCGAAAAGATGGTTAAACTACGGCCGTCCATCATGACGATAAACTGAGGCGACCCGTCAGTTACAGGCAAAATAAGTTATCCGGTTTGATATAGCATAAACCGTCACCTTCTTCCTCGGAACGACACAACCTCTAGAGCTGCGGAAATTGGTCTTTGGCCCTATGCGCATCACCGATGGATGATCCGGCGCGCAGAAAAGTCCTCACTCTAGGCTCGTTACAGGAACAGGTGTTATTTATAGGTCCGCAACGACCTCGAAGTAAACTAGCAGGACCGTCCGTAATGACGCGACAAAACTACTTACGGTCTAGGAACGACCCAAACTTCCACACCAGAGGGAATACCATACAGCGACCCGCATTTAACCGACTCAGACAAGAAGTTGAGTTTCTATTTCACCACCAAATAATCTTCGCACATCATCTTCTTGACATCACCAGGATCGGCCTGGTTTAACAAAAAGAGTCCAGGAAAGACCTGGACCGAGTGGATCTGACGAGGACCGGAGGCCAGCCGGCGAGGATGACGCAGGATGGGTACCTGCTAGGAATCCAAACAAAGGAGGCACAGGTGGGAGATAACTTCTTCGTCAAGCCAAGTATAAACCCTCAGATTTGCGACTCGCATCAAAACTTCGGTGAAGGAAAACATCGGAAGGGAGACGTGGCCTGGAGAACCACTAGGAACTCAAAACAAACGAAATCGATGGAGAAGGAAAACTCCTAGGCGTTGTAAAACGACGTAAGTCGGTCTTCGCCCCAGAAAACGAAGTCGTGCTGGAAGACGCATCCGGACAAGATAGTCAAGAACGATTCGAGATGATGGAAGAGGTGCACGCAGGGCATGGCCCGTTCAAGCGTGGTCCGCGGTCCGTTCAGGCGACCGGACGTAGAAAGGGGGTATTGTTACGATTGGGATCTCGGGGCTCATCGGAGCACGTCTAACCCGAGATCCAGCGTACCAACACTAGGCGGCTCCTCATCGGAGCATACAACAAGGTATTCGGCATTCCCTCAAAAGCCGACTAATCCGATGGATCACTCAGCATCAGAAGGGAAGTGGGGCATCGGGATATATTGAGCAGAGGACATACTAAAGGGAGGTTCACATGTCAAGGCCGCATGCAGTATATAAGGCCCATAGAATAGGCTAAGGGACTTTAGTCTATTCTCCTTGTTCTATCCGTATCATCCTATACGGGTCCCTCGCTATCCCTGTGTCTTCCTACACAGGACCTCGCTCCTAGGCAGCCTTTCTACTGCCTACCCTTGTCCTTACTGTACCCCAATACAGTCGGACTTCTCCCTATCCACAAATCACTGTGCGACTTAGGGAAGAACCGCTACTCTGAGGTTACCGAACGAGCAGTTCGTAACAATTGTCATGCTGAAACCAGAGTGGTTCATTGAGACACTAGCAGTGGCTTATAAAGACGAAAAAATCCTCGAACGCATAAGGGAATCTGTGGATAAGGATGAAGGGATTGTCGCAAAAAGATTTGAAAATAACGACAAATCCTGGACTCTAAATGAAGACGGCTACATTATGGTGAATGACAGACTATATGTCCCAAACAGTGATACCCTTCGAGACGACATCATTCGAGCGCACCATGACTCACCACTCTCGGGTCATCCTGGCAAAGTAAAAACACAGGAATTGATCGAAAGAGATTATTGGTGGCCTCAAATTGGTCAAAATGTCAAAGACTACGTAAAGGGATGCATCATATGTCAAAGGACAAAAGTCATTAGAACCAAACCGTCCAATCCCTTGAACCCAAATGAGATTCCAATAGAACCATGGGAAATAATATCTGTAGATCTCATCGGACCCTTGCCTGAATCAAAGGGTTTTAACTCAATAGCAGTCTTTGTGGACCGTCACTCCAAAATGATCCACTTAGCTCCAACCACAGTTGAGTTAACCTCCGAAGGCATGGCACGATTATTTAGAGATCACGTATTTAAACTCCATGGACTACCTAAGAAAATCATAAGCGATCGAGGACCACAGTTTGCGTCGAAATTCATGAAGGACTTCTGTACCCTTGCTGGAATAGAGCAGAATCTGTCAACAGCCTTTCATCCCCAAACAGACGGTCAAACTGAACGAATGAATCAGGAAATTGAAGAATACCTTTGTATCTTCATAAATCATCGTCAGACCGATTGGGCAGAATGGTTACCTCTGGCCATATTCTCGTACAACGATAAGAGTCATTCTGGCACCAAACTTTCCCCGTTTTTTGTCAATTATGGAAAGCAGGTGAACAAAGGACTTAGTACGAGAAAACAGGTGTCAAACGAATCTGCTGAACAGTTCCATAAGCGTATGAAGGACATTCATGGAGAAGCCACGTCAGCTCTAAAGAAAGCAGCGGAAACCATGAAGTGATTCTATGACAGAACTAAGGGAATCTCTATCAATTATAAAATTGGAGACTTAGTCTGGCTTGATGCCACTAATATCCAAATAAATCGTCCCGCCAAAAAACTGTCAGATCGTCGATATGGACCGTTTGAAATCTTAGAGAAAATTGGAAAGGCATCGTATCGATTAAAATTACCGGTACAATGGAAACAGATTCACCCTGTCTTTAATGAAGTGCTTCTACACCCATACGTAAAACCTTCATCTGCACTTCAAAAGACAGATGTCCCCCCTCCACCGGATATTATTGATAACGTTGAGGAATATGAAGTTGAGGAAATTGTGGACTCAAAAATGTACCGTGGGAAACTCAAGTATCTAGTGCACTGGAAGGGATACCCAATTGAGGAAAGGACTTGGGAACCTGTCGAGAATCTCTCAAATTCTCAGGAATACATTGATGAATTCCATAAGAAACATCCCTCCGCCCCTCAACGTACTGATACCTCACGAATACATTTCCATAAAATCGTGTCTGACAATATTCCCCGACGACCCATGCTTTTTGATTGGACGGATGGCAAGCTAAAAGGACTAGAAGAAGGATTCAGGACAATCCCCTTAAAGGCGGGGTCATGTCATGACTTGTGTATTGAAAGACCATATTTTTCTTTTCTTTTCCTTTCTTACTTAATTATAGTATCACATGCTTGACCACTCACGTGACTCACCCACATGACACTTTCCCACGTTCCGTATTTGGGCATATTCCTTAGGAAGTCATCTGACACACGCCTACTCGTTATTAACCTACATGGTCTGTGCGCAGGGTAAATAGTATATATAGAATAGTATAGCCAGCAATATATCCCCAGCTTCGAGCTGGTTTCACCTCCAACCCTCTGAGCTCCCCCACATTCTTAGGATAGTAGAGTGAGTGCCTGACGACAGAAGGTTGTCGTTAACAAACACGGCCGAAGAAGCCCAATATAGCCTCCTCTCGATCAGAGGATCAACAGAAGCGATCGGACAGCTCCAATTGGAGGGTTCAAGCATACCAGGAGCTACAAAAGCAGACCAACCGAGGATTGGCATGGCCAGGCAAACGGCTATGATCCCCTTCAACCCCACTCTCACCCAAGTAGCCATCTATACCATCGTTGCGACTCTTGCTCTCACCGCCGTTTCTATCGCTCTCGCTCTTGTCCTCGGTTCCCTTCACGCCGCCGCCACCATTGGCATCTCTTCTGTATAAAAAACCCCCAACCATTCGACAAAACACTTCCCAGCTCCCCAGCTACATTTGCATGTCCCTCACCACCGCTCAACTTCCCCTCGCTCACTCCCCTCGCTACATTCTCAACAACCTCACCATGACTTCCACCACCTCCTCTCCCTACACGTCTAACACCCCTTCTCCCAACCCCTTCCTCCTCCGCACCGTCTCTCCTCCCCCTCCTACACCAACTCTCATCCTCGTAGACGACTACTCCGACTCAGACTCCAAACGCGGTGAACCTGAGACCATTCCAGACGAGGCCATGCTCATCAAGGACCCCGTCAGGGACGTCGCCATCACTCGCCTCCCGGAGCACATGATGGACGCTCACCTCATCGTTCCAGCCAAAATGTTCGCCGTTCACGGCACCACCCCTCGTATCCGCATTCGCTGCCTTCCTCTCCCCCTCCACGACCTCACCCAGTACAGAGACCTCAGAACCAACAACAGCATCTACCACATCACGGTAGCTGGCAATGAGGCCCCAATTATCCTTAACCAACCAGGACTGCGGGACACCAGGACATTTCTCTTTTATTTACAACAGATGATCTTAGCAACGGTCTACCAGGTATTTGAGGGACCCCTTAACCTACAGCAAACCATGTTCCTTAAAAATGTGGCCATCACGTCATACCGACTGGGCGGGCTCATTAACCTCCCCCAACTCAAAAATGACATGATCAACTTCTGGTTGGGAGGACTCTACGCTAGCAGCTCGGTTCTGTTGCAACAGCACTCGGTACAGGCATGGCTCGACACTCTCGACAAAATCAAATATAAAGAAAACACCATCCGCTGGTTCCACTGCTCTGGGTTTAATGGCGCACGTCTGGAGATAGAGAAATACATCCCAAAGGGCCTTCTCCCCACTCGCCTCTTCCCCCTCAATAGCCGCAGAGTTCACCCCGTCGCACAGTACTGGGCGATCGGAGTTACCCCGGAAGACTACGTCAGGCCTTGGATCATGACGAAACCCAATATGACCTTAGACGGTTTTCATGAGGCCGAATCCCCCCCTGTTGATGAACGAATGGACGTCAAGCCTCAAATCAATCGGCATGAATCGCCGGTAGTAGAACCCTCTTATGTCCCGAGCAAAGAAGAAGTAAATCGGTTTCTACGACCCACGAGCCCCCCTTACGACCCAGAACAAGTCGTCAGGGATTGCCAAGTATTTTGCCCGCTACCGGTACCACCCCCCTCACCCCCTGCTGTCTCCCCCTCCCCTCCCGTACTCGAAGGTGACGCCGCCCACCCTATCGTTGTCGACGAAACCTCCCCCCAGTCTCTGAAGCTACCTTTCACATCAGACTCTGAATGGCCCGCGGACGCTGCTGACTCCGAGAATGTATGGCCTAACCTGCCATCTGTCCCTCCTACTACTCCCACCGACCCCGCTACTAGGCTCTGCTGGGAATGTGGACACACCGGCCATCTCATTGTGGGATGTCCAATCACGAGCGTTAGACAGAGAACGGACATTACGGCGTGCAGCTTTCTACGCGACTATGACAGGCATTGGGAGCAATCTCGTCGACTTCGCCTCCAAATGGATCGCGTTGCTGAAGAGTATGGGTATCACAAGCAGGCAATGGAACACATGATTGACACCGCCAACTGGACCGGTTACCCGAACCGAGTCATCGCCACCTTCGACGAGAAGCACCCTTGCGAACCTCCTGCAGTCATCAGCTCTCGCATCAAGCGGCGAAGACTAGTGTAAAGAAGGGGGTAGTGTTAAGACCGCGTCCTAACACGAGCTTTGCATGTGGACTAGTGGCTAGGTCAAGTGCTTTGGACATGACACTTATTCTGACTCAGACTGATGGCTCACTACTATTAACATGCTGACACATGAACTCTTACTTATGGTTCCTGGTTCTTGATGTGGAGATGTGGACAGACCCTGGTTCCTGACCCTGGTTCCTATTTACTGATCGATCTCAGATGTGGACAGACATTGTGGGAGTTCTATTACTATACTTAGATCAATGACGCCCTTAGCTTACTGATCTCAATCGTTTACTTCGGTACCTGAAGAAGCGCACAGACCAGATCTCGATACTGCCCTAAAGGCTTCTTTGTATATATAGCCAAGATGAGCTTCTAAGAAGCTCAGCTCATTCACTCTGTAATACATTCGATCTCTGCACTGCGCCCAGTGTCTGGCTACTTTCCTAGCTCACGCTTCGCGAACTCTGTCAGATCTGAAACTCCTGACATTGTCTAACGACGCACCCTGGCCTTGTCGACCTTCTATCCCCTCTCTCAATTCACATTCACCTACTCTGGTCTTGCCGCCTTCCGTGTCCTCAGTTGGGTACCACCTCGTGTCATCTGTTGGACAGGTGAAGACCAGCCCATCCTCCCTCATCAGCGAGAAGAGCTCGAGGATTACCTTCTCTCCCTCTTCGAAGATAAAGCAGACAATGACCCCGAGTTCTTGCAAAGAGCTCAGAGATGTTCCATCGTCTTCATACATTGGAGCAAGATGTTCTATGAAATAGCCTAGGGACCCCCTACGTGCATAGGTGCACGTGATAGGTCTACGGCCTAACAGATTCTGCCCATGACCACTGGCTGAGGTGTTAAGAAGCGCGTTGCGATACGAAGAGGGAGGGTGGGGAAGTGAAGTTGGAGAGCCCGATGGAGTGGAGGAGGCACAGGTGGATTCAATTCGTTTGACGGCCGCATCCAATTTTTGCATAATGTCTTGTAAACCAGATAATAGCGCCTTGCTCATGTCGACTTGACTCTGACACGAGTTTTCCAGTTCCACCCTCAGCTTTTGCAACAAGTCCGAATCCGAGTCCACGGGAGATGGGAGATCGCTTAGGGAGTCAATTGATTTTTCCACCGAGGAACTAGACGCTTTCAGCGACTCACTCATGTAGGCAAGTTGATTGATATCGGGACTTAGCTTGTCGAGCACCATTTCTGTCACCTTTCCCGCTATGCTTTCCACTTTTAAATCCTCATCAATCTCTCCTAGAAGTAGGGCCACCGCCTGAACGAGAGATTTCGCCGTTGCTGGCATCTTGACTCCTTGAGAGATGTGCCAGAGTGAGGCTCGTAAGGCGTCTATTGTGATCTCTTTGCCTAGAATGACGAGCAGGTTCTTCTCGAGGATGACTTTTGCTTCATCCACATCCTTTATTTCCGACGGTGATACCTCCATGAGCTCGTCGATATCCATTGAATGCGTTGAGCGGCACCCAGGCGAACCAGGACCCCAAACCGTCGATAGTGATTTAGACGGTTTCGACGCCCGGGTTGGGGGAGTCATGATTCCGCCTTGAACTCCTTAATGAAACTGAAGCCGAGAGATTATCTAGATGTAATTGAGGTAGAATGGGACTAAGAGTTCGTCGCGTTGACGAGATGCAGTGGAACGAAGACGACAGCGATGACCACAAAATCCGGGGTCCTAGGGGTGTCGGGGTGCCCGAGATGGTGGTTCGCTGGTGGTTCGCTGTCTGCCTTTATAACCATAGATGTGTCGACAAGCAGACAAACTCTGCAGCTTTTACATAGGGGCTTGCTCGTTCTTGCGAGGCTGTTGCGGAATTGGGGGGCAGCGAAACGTGTACCAATGCAGGCTATCTATCATCGGTCTGCGTAAGAGACTCGGAGTGCGGTACAGGGAACTCGAACCGGGAGCGATGCACACTAAGTATAAACTACGTCTGGTCAACACGATCACTCCATTACTCTTCCCTCTGAAAGAGAGAAATGGCGCCCAGGAAACGCGAGATATAGCTCATTCTTGTTCAGCGCACCGGGTTGTGTGAATATTTGTCATATTTTGGTATGCCAAGTGAAATAATAGAAGAAATGCTAATACAACTCTATGGGAATTGGACACAGGAGATGCGATGTCGAAAAGATCGTGAACAGGGGAAATACGAGTGCGAGAGGTCTTCACGGCGGCGGTGACACTGAGAGTGAGAACCACGACGACCATCTTACATAATGACTGCAAGCAGCATTCTGCTCCAGTCCACCAGATCCGAGGTCAGCGACGAGCCAAGCATGGCCGTGTAGGAGCTGTACGACAAACAAACAGTGTCAGTCTCATCTAGAATACTCTCTTCCCTCATCGATCCGAGCACACAAGCAATGAGCAAGAAATAATCAGGGATATCACGAAAGGGAAGGTCAAGGCGAGCTCTGCGGGGGCATGTAATCGATGGCGACGACTCGGAAGTCGTGTGGAGCATGAATAAGGGGTCGGCGGAACACAAAAGGAAAGGAAACGAGAGGGAAAGCAAGAGACGACGGTGCGTACCTTCAGCTTGACCTTCTCCTCGTCGATCCTGCCGTGCCCCTCCTCCGCCTACCGCCACGACGAGGTCCGTTCACCCAGGCCATGAACCATCCCCATGGGTTGGTGTGTCGATCCTCAAAGTCCTTGGCTGGGCAGTTCCCCTTCTTGTGCCGAGTGATGCCATCGCGGCGCGTGTAGAAGTACAGCTCGCACCAGTCGCAGGGGAACTTGCCGAGGTAGTGGACGGTGACTACGTGTCGCCTGCGGTCGTACTTACGGCGGAACGTCTTGTTGCACGGTACGCAACGCATGATGTCCCCGCCGTAGATGTTCTCGTCAATCACGACGGCGGCCTCGCGCTGACTCAGGGTGGTCTCGTCTCCGAGCCTGAGCTGGTCCTCCTCGTCCTCGTCCTCGATAGGCTCGCTGGCCTCCTGATGGTCGTCCGCAGATGGTGATGTCGAAGGCCCTCCGCTAGGCAGCGGTACAGGCTCGATGACGAACTCACCTGCGGGGTTGTCCACCCTGTGGGTGGACGCTGTTGATGTATAGTTGTTCTGGTGGAGGGCGTTACCGTCGACCTGTGGTATGACCACAAGTATCGAGTGCATCCCTCCAGCTGCCTCGATTGGTCCCGGGGCAGGCATGGGCGCGATAGGCCCGAACCTGCTCTCCAAGGACCAAGTCCCCTCGGTGCCTGCACTGGTCCCAATCTCCGTCTCCATCAGCTCGCCTTCTTCTCCTTCACCCTCCCTCGTTCCCCCCACCGCGCTCGCCCCGACAGCCGCCTCTCCCAGCCGTTCCTCTATCCTCGCCCTCTTTGGCGACGGCGCCTCCTCCGCGTCCGCCTCGCGCTTTCTCGTCTCCCGCCGCAATACTGACGGGTCCCACCGCGGGTCTAGGCGTGCCACGGTGATCGTGCGTGCCATGGCCGCCCAAGGGCCCGTGAAAGGCCTCACGGCGCCTTCGAGCGCCGAGTGCGTCGACCGTTGAGCGTCGGTCGGTATGATGCGCGCCATCGAAATGGCATCGGGGGCAGGGGCAGAGGCGGCATCCGTGGCGGGGGCGACAACGGTGGTGGTAGGTGCGGTGGGGGAGGCGGGGGCTACGATCGTTGGAGGTGCGGCGGGGGTAGCGGGGACGGGGACTCTTCCGGGGCGGGGCTGATCGGCCCTCTCGGTATTTCAGGGACAGGCGTGGGAGTCGGTAAGGGCGCATGCGGTATTCGACAATGAGGGGCCAGTACCGGAGTCGAGGTGGACGCCCAGGTAGGAAGGGAGAAGGGGATGGGAGCGGGGAAGGGGAAGGGGGGAGTGGCGATCGATGGGGCGGGGTGGGCGAACACGACGGGGAAATGCGAGGCCGCATCGTGCGACATGAAGCGCATGTGCGCGGCAAAGGGCTGGACGTTCCCAGTCATGTTTTTTGGGACATAAAGCCCCCTTCGGCTGCGCGCGACATACGCGTCCTGTCAGTGAAGAGGAAGGTATCGTGAGTGGCACAGTCGACGTGTCAGAACGAAAGACATCTTACCGCTGAATCAATATTGAGCTCTTGCTCATCGTTGCTGTATCGGGACCCTGAGGGTCCCGCGCCAGGAGCTGTGCACGAATCTCGTCACTCGACCATTCAGCCGTCAGGAATATGTACGCACTGGATAATTCTTCCTGAGTCCAGGAAGACCAGCCGGGTGAGTAGCGCGACATGCTGGCTTGTCGCGTTCGAGGAAGTGTTGGGAGGTCTTTAAGTCGACTGATGATTGGTGAGGGAGAACTGGGGAGGCTCGAAGGTGCAGTCGATTGTTAGCCTCCTTCCCTCGTCAGGTCATCTAGATATACCCTCCTCACAGTGAGCGCTAACTGCCTTCTCGCACTATTCCACAGCGAGTACGATGCCTTGTTTTTTGATGCCGTATTATGTCGCCTCGTAGGTTTGCCCTCGGAACCAGGAGCACGGCCTCGTCATTGTTCGAAGGCGGCGCCCTATGGATCACTGTTTATTACGCACTGAGCACAGCCTCTCGCAGCGTCGTGTGCGCAAGGTGAATTCTGCCTCATGCCGGTTGAGGAGTGATCGGATGGGTCCGCGTTTCTGGGGTGCGTTGTATGACATCGATTTGCCTCTGAACTTTGATGTCGGGATAGTGTAGGTCTTCTGAGGGCGGGAGCGAGCCATTCGGGACAAAGCAATAACGACGAGAAATTTACACACGTCTTGGGAGCTTGCTTACGATGTCGTTTGTAGCTATCCCTTCGACTCGGCCGTCAGCCAGTCTTCGTCCAGCGATCTTTTGAAGGCCAGATATCTATTTTGTCCATATCTGACCCGCTATACGAGGGCGGTCTCAAATCCCTCTCGCCTGAATTATCGCGCCAATACTGTCTCCGGTCTAGATAATTCAAATGAGGCCTCAAGGTTGTAGGCGCATCAGGGCGCCTGATTTTAGGGATAGTGACATCGCGAAGGGCATCATGGCGAATCACCCGCCTTCGAACTTCGCATCTTCTAGTCGCTTATGGGATCAACATGCTGCGCGTGTCCTGAATTGTGCACACTGGCACGCTCCCTCAGGCACGCTCCCCCGTGTCTGTTTGTTCACTTTTTTTTTATTCACTTGCAGCAGAGCTTCTTGTCAAGTCGCGAGGCAAAATCGGGATTGACGGTGTTTGAGAGGGCGGGCGAGCCCGACTATCGCGATGGGTAACAAGAGATCTGATCCATGGCACCCAATTCGGTATATTCGAGTGGCGAGGCCATATATGGGTCCCCGTATGTTCCATCGGTCGTCGTCGGAGCTACGTAAAAAAAATTGCCACTCGAATGGCGCCGGCACTGCGCCGGCCTGGGACTCGCACGTGTCTAGTGCTATCCTGTGTCCGCTGTCGCGGGCGCGCGAGGGCGCTGTTGAAGTCTCAAGTCTCAAGCCTGAACCTACTCAGTTCACAAGGCATCCAAGCTTCACCTCAAACCCGTGTACAACATCTATGTACGTACCTTTGTTATGGACGTCAAATCATCCATGTTCTAACCTTCTGTGCCATCTGCGGATCCGAAGTTCAAGATCATCTCCGTCCCAGCCGTCGCTTCTGTCCAGTCCGGTCATTTCTCTCGCTCCTCTCATCCAGTTGCTTTCTACAGGTATTTCCAGGTGCTAGTTACCTTTCATTTTTCTCCTTTTTCTCGCTCACGTGCCCGCCTTCGCCTTCCCGACCTCCATATCGTAATCTGCAATCCCTGTGTTCAATGGTCATTATGGGCCAAACAAATCACTCATGCCGCGCTCGTTCACCCGCGCAACTTGCGCAATGTCTGCGGGTACTCTCCATTCGCGACATCCTCTTCGCGTAACTATATGCTGCTTCCGCTAGGGGCGACGCGAAACAGCACTCTTTTTATTTTTTATTAAATCCCGTTTATTTTCTGATCAGGGTAGGAGAACCCTATGCTAGACATTACGATTACTATAGACTCGCCCCCCTCCCCTGTATATCCGACCCCGCCTCAGAACTAGCTCCGGTCATCAGAAGGTAGGGATGCTGAATTTTGACTAGACACATTTGTGTGAATGACGAGGCTCGATCGAGTATGGTGCCTGCTCGCTTGCGCGAGCATGCACGAAGGAGAGACGTGAGGCTTGTGGATTGGCGAGAAGTCGCTTTGGTGAAGGGAAGCGGGGAAGTGATTGGGCCGATGGCATGGTGTGTCGGATGAAGTCGATGATGGCCGGGCAGACGAATCTGTGAAAACACGAACCCCTCATCCCCTTCTTAAACTGCACCACACAGAGCCTATGAGCTAATTCCTCTCCCGAATCTTCCTGCACCACAACCGAGCCTACACATGCCCCGCGGAGCGCCAAGTCCGCGCGGACGTACTTCCTTCGAGCGAGGCGAGAAAGTGTTGGGAAGAAGAACGAAAATAAACACAATTCGGAAGGCCATAGTGAGACAGTGTGCGATAGTGAAAAACAAAGAGTGCGAGTTGTCGCCCTGCAAAGAGCCACCAGTAGCACATATCGGGAAGTGGACCCATATTTGGTCTTGCCACTCGAAGCCGACGACAAAAGACCCCATATCGGCGTCCAGGGATCAGATCTCTCGTTACTTGTCGCAATAGTCGGCTCGCCGTCCCCTCGAAACACCGTCAAGTCCCAGATCAACATGATTACTTGTTGCGCTGCAACGACGCATTTTGAAGAAACTGGGACAAAATGACACAAAGGAACGTGCCTTGTTAGGCCTTGTTGTGAATTTGCACAGCTGGGTCCTGGAAGCGGCTAGAAGCTTCGAATTTCAAAGGCGAGTAATTTTTAATGATGCCGTTCGCGATGGCACGAAGTTGGCACGATCCCTAAAATCAGGCGCCCTGATGCGCCTACAACCTTGAGCTTGAGAAGTGAGGCCTAATTTGAATTCTCCAGACCGGAGGCAGTATTGACGCGAGGAATCAGGCAAGAGGATAGGCGAGAAGGTCCTCGTATAGTGGGTAAGATATGGACAAGAGGGACACAACGTCTTCAAGGATGACTGGACCGACTGACGGCTGCGTCGAACAAATAGCTACAGATGAGCCCAAAACGACGTTGTACGCGAACTCCTGCGACGTAGGTAAGTTCCGTGTCATTCTTGCTTTATCCCGAACGACCTACTCCCGCCGTTAGAAGATCCGCATCAGCCCAACTTGGTCAAAGTTCAGACGAGAGATGATAACTTACAACGGACCCCAAAAACACAGACGCATCTGATCGCACATGTTCTCATCCTCAAGCATGGGCATGAGGCTAAATTCACTTTACAGTACGCACTCGACGCTGCGAGCTGTGCTTGGGGCGTAATCAACGCCAAATCGCAGGTTTCTCCCTTCGAACAATGGCGAGGCCTTGCTCTTGGTTCGGAAGCCAAACTCATTAGGTGTCAGAATACGGCTGTACGGCATCAGAGAACAGAACGTGGTACGCGCACCGTGGAACCGTGCGAGAAGTCAATTAGCGCTCACCTTAAGGGGGGTATATCTAGATGGCCTGACGAGGGTGGGAGCCTAACAGTCGACTACCCCTTCGAGCCTCACCATTTCTCCCTCGTCAGTCACCAGTCAGAGTACAGATCTCTCTACACTTCATCGAACGCGACAAGCTGGCATGTCACGGTACCCACCCGGCTGGCCTTCCTGGAACCAGGAAGGATTCTCGAGTAGGTACATATCTTGTGGGGCCTTGAAATTTCTTAACGCGACATGCAGCTCCTGGCGTGGGGCCTTCATGGTCCCGACCCAACCACACTGAGCAAGAGCTCAGTGAAAATTTGGTAGTAAACATCCCTTCGTTATGGTATTTTGACAGCGCCACTCACGAGCCGCTCCTTTTCACTTTCAGAACGTGCGTGTCGCACGCAGCCACGGGAGAGCTCGTGTTCCCCCATACGAGGCTGGGTATACCCAGCACTACAACGCGCGCGCACGCTCAAGTTCGCGCGTGACGGGCTCTCTGTTCCCCGCCCCTCCACCACAGCGTGGCCCTGTCCCTGGCCCTGTCCTGTCCCCCCTTCCCATCCCTCCTCTGCCCCCCTTTCCCTGCTCAATCTCTGCCACACTGCCTGCCTGGGCCTCTACCTCGACACCAGTGCCGCTGATCCCTCATTGCCGAGCACCTACCTTCCCGACATATGCACCTACCCTTATGCCCGCACCCGACCATCGCATGCTGGCATGGACACCTAGCCTAGCCCCAGCGCAACTCCTGCCCCCCGCTCCACCCGCCACCTATTTCGCACTCACCACCCACGGCCCTTACGTGACGCGCTCCTTTCCGACCACTGCGCGAAGGGCAACCATGGAGTCGCAAGGTGCCGCGGACCTCTTCGCGGGTCCGTTCACCGAAACAGCGCCCTTCAACCCACCCCGAGAAGCAGTGGCGGCACGGCCATCGACGAGGAAACGCGCATGCGATGTGGAGGAGCAGCTGCCGCCAAAGAGAGCGAGGTTAGAGCGGGTGGTGGGAGAGGCAGCTGCAATAGGGAGGAAGGTGCATGGCGGAAGTAGCCGCGAGGGAGGGAATGAGGAAGAAAAGGCGAAGGTGAGCAGAAGAGGAGAATGGAGGGAGATGAGCGAGAGGACTTGGCCTCGGGAGACTAGGAGCAGGCATATCGCGCCGAAGCCTGCTCCATGGCTGGTCGAAGTAGCTGGAGGGCTACGTCAGATGCCTGTGGTCCTCCCACAGGCCTACGACAACGCCCTTCACGCGCACAACAATACATCAACAACGTCCGCCTACAGGGTGGACAACCCCGCAGGTGAGTTCATCATCGAGCCTGTAATGCTGGCAAGCGAAGGGCCTTCGATGTGGATGCCTGCGGGTAGCCAAGGCGAAAATAGCGGGGCTCACGAGTACAATCGTCATGAGCACCAACACCAGCTCGGAGTTGAGTCTAGCATCAGTAAGCGCGAGGCCGCCGTCGTGATCGACGAGAAGATCTTCGGCGGGGACCCACTGCGCTGCCTCCCATGCAACAAGTCGTTCACGCGCACATACGACCGCAGACGGCACGTCGTCACCATCCACTACGTTGACAAGTTCCCGTGCGACTGGTGCGACATCTTCTTCTACGCGCGCCCTGATGGGGTGACTCGTCACAAGAGTGAAAATTGCCCGGCTAGGAAGTTTGAGGATCGACACACGAACCCGATGAGGTGGTTCATGGCCTGGCTGAGTGGACCCTCGGGGTGGCGGTAGGAATAGAGGTGCGGCGGGATCGTCGGAGGTACGCACCATTATCTTTCACCCACTCTTTCTTTCTTTCGTTCTCTTCTCTTTTATGTTGCGCCCAACCTTTCCCTTTCGTACCCCACACGGTTGCCGCATCGTTATCGATTACACACTCGTCTTCGCATTCCCTTTCACGACATTGCTGCCGGTTTATTGCCTCGGATCGATGAGGGTGCAAGAGTGTGACAGTTGCTGACGCCAGTTGCTCCCTGCAGGATCCCTGGTTCACTGTTTGTAGAAGTTCGTAGTCCACTTGTACGGACCTGGAGGACTGAGTGGGAGCAGGTGGGAGAAAGCTGCTTATACAAATTATGTAAGGCACGCTTCAGTAGAGTCAGCCCGTCTTGGCGCGTGCTTTACCGTCGGCATGAAGGACTCTTCGTACTTATATATCCCCTTTCCGTCCATGCTGTCTCCGATATATAATTCGCAGTGCGCTATCTGTGATTCCCATAGGGTTCTATCTATATTTCGTTTTTTTTCCTATCCTTACCATGTCGCAATTCGAAGTGAAACGATAAAGGCTTCGTCTACGTTCACTGTTTCCATTTTATTTTCCTCAGATCCTCTCTTGCACTCTTCATCGGAGTCCGCGACTTCGTTGTGATATGTTCTTGGAAAGCGAGATATACCAGTCATATACCGCATATTTGATCATAGCCGAGGACCCACACATAAGTGACTTGTCGCAGCTACAAACATATCACTTCGCCCGAGATGGGCAGCGCTTTGAATTAGATGTGGTGTGACACCTTCATATAATCTTCCCTCTGGAGAAGAGATGTCAACGAGGCGGGATGAATATTGAATGACCTTTTCATGCAGATGCAACACGACTACGAGCATCACCATGGCCGCCGCGACATTGACGGTCCACTCGTATCGAGGTCAGTCACAAATTAGGAGCTGCGAATAATCGTCAGAAGGTTAATGAAATGCTGCTCGCCTGGCCTTTCCACGCTTCTTCGACATGGCGATTCTCGACCGGTGAAGGTGCAAGGTGCGTGCAAGGAATAATAATCGAGAGGTTGGCGGGAGGTGGGGCACAAATAGATTTTGCACAGCACCGGAGTAGTCAACACTAGATAGCTGCGTCATTCGATGCCATCACAGAACCAACGACGCGTACATAAGTATTCTGTGCTTTCATTTCGCGATGTGCAACAGCGCCTTCCGCATGTTGTACCATTCGACTATGGCGCGATGTTCAGTCAAATCCACCGACCCCTGAGCTTCCCCTGCAGCGTTTACGAAGCGAGTGCCAAGGTGATACCAGTGTGCCCGGTTCCGCATACGGGGGGAAAGTGCCAGACCCCCAAGACATTGATGGCATACTATACCTTGGATAGGTTCGACGCTCTTAGTTCTCCCTTGAGGTCCCTTATACGAGATGGGTGCGCACGTGACAGGATCTTTGCTCCCTGCCTTCTCGTCTCAGCTTAGCCTAGCTTCCGGGGCCAGTAAATGTAGCTAGTGAGCAGCGCCAGATGCATGTAGTCCTCCCACAGGTTTACGACAACGTCCTTCAATCACACAACATGACATCAACAACATCCACCTACAGGGTGGACAACCCCGCAGGTGAGTTTGTCATCGAGCCTGTAATGCTGGCAAGCGGAGGGCCTCGACCTGCAGGAGGACAGAGCGGCAGTGCGGCGAGCGGCGAGAGTGCGTACAGGATTCAAGAGCGCGTACAGGATTCGGAGAGAAGTTGCTTTATAGGGAAAGGATAGAGAATGCGGCGAGGGGCGACTGCGGGGGGAATCGAGGAAAGACAGTAGACATGAAGGTCGGCGGGACGGCGCGAGAAGCCTAGGTTTCGAAGGCTAGGCAGGCGCATCATGCCAATGCTTACCCCAAAGCGAACTGAGGCAGCTGAGAGCTGCGCCCAATGCCTGTGATCATGCCCCAGGTCCACGCCAACGCCCGTCTCTACAAACAACATCACATCAAGGACATCCAGCCACGGGGTTTAACAACCCCACAGGTGAGCCCGTCAAGGAGGCTGCAACTTGAAGTTGTCAAGGAGAGGGCCTTCGACGCCTGAGGACAGTGACGATGCAGCTGGTGCGCCTTACAATCCCTATCAGTATCACGAAGAACAAAAAAAGCACCAGCACAACCAGCGCAACGAGAGCTTTCAGATGAGGACAGCCTCGTAAGGATGGTTTCTGCTATGAGCCACGCGATAAACGGTTCTGCCGTACGCAGAGGGCACATTGCCGCCAAGGGTTGTTGGAGGCCTAGCGAACGAACTGGATGGCTCAGATCATGGCCTGCGCGCATTGAGAATGTCATTCGTGATATGGAAATATTCAAAAAGTTGCTGAGGTTCAACTTCTGCTAGTGAGAGTGGCAGCAGCAGAGAAAAGGCGAGGAACGTGATGAGAATGAGCGGAGACGAGGGAGACTGGGAGTAGAGTTAAAGAGAGCAAGGCTACTCAATGCTGTTAAGATACGATATCACTAGAGAAAATAATCATACAAAGGGTGCGCACCGAGACACTACCGAGAAACTGGGCTAAAAATCTGCGTTGTATACGCAGCAGCGTCAAATGCGCTGTTTGCCATGCAACGAGGGAACCAGCGTACTTGAAGGTTTGGTGCGACAGGAGCTGGCTGGTAAACCAGCTCCTCATTTTGTTGAGATCGGTGTCCAGTGCCCTCTGATACGGTTGTCCATCGATTCATCCTAAGCTTGATAGACATAGATGGTTCTTTATCATGATGACCGATGCTCGGGGCGCTCAGGCGCTCATGTCTCTAGTGCCGGCTAAAGCCGGCTTGGTAGGCTCCGACAGTGCCGCGCATCAACGCCAACGTCCACCACGGCCACTTCACCAGCACGTCCATGACGACGACAATATTGTGAGTTTGATACGTCACCTTCGCATACCACTACCACCAGAGAACACTGACTATCTGATTAAAGGCTGCAGTAGGCTGCAGCACGCGATAGACTGTCGTCGCCAGTCTGCATCGCGTTCGTTTGCAGGACTGCGGCCGAGAATGGCATATCTCAAGGCAAATGCAATGATAGAATGGCAAGCCATCTTACATGCAGCCAATGCACTCGCAGACCCAGGGCATTGCTACGAGCAAGGGAAAAACTGTATCTCCAGATAGCGCATTGATGCTCTCCACTCTGAGGGGTGCAACATCCCTAGCAAATCCAATCGCGATGACCACAGCCCTTCCCACTGCTCATCTTCACTCCCACAGAGTCCACACACACCACGGCGGTCGTCTCGGCTGCATCGCTCATCACGTCACCGCACTTCTTCCACGCACACCGCGACTCCCTCACGTCTAAGCGCCCCGCTAACCCCCGCCACCAGCCGCCACACGTCTGTCACGACATTGGCTTACTCCTCCCTCACGGCATTCACCGTCACGCACCGCATCTCCAGCGCGCCCTCACTCGCACCCTCCGCGGGCCCTTCTATTGACTTCGACGCCGCCGTGGCGCACAGGCGACACTTCGCTCGACCCTCTCACTCCGATGCCGATTGCAGCCCCGGCACTCTTCACGCTGTCTACGCCAACCGCGTTTTTCACTTCAACGTCCGCGTCCGCATAGGCAGTGCCCGCCCCAGCTCCGGCGATCCTCGTTGCTTCTTAAGACCTGCGACTTCGTGTTCCCTCCGGCCAACCCAACGCGCTGCACCGCGGACAGGGCCCTGACACCTTGCGCGCGACGCGCCGCCTGAACAGCCTCGAGTCGATATGGAACATGTTTGTTTGCTTCTTGTGCACGTCCGTCGAAGATGACGGCGCAGACTCGCACGGCGGTGGCGCTGGTGCCGAGCCAAGGCGATTCTGCGTGCAACTTTGATGTCGCGTCGCCGGAGCGCGACTTCGTGGACCTGCATCCCAGCTTCGCTTTTCCCTCTGTGACTGATTGTGTCCGGTTCTGGAGCGACCCCGAACAATGATGACGACGACGCCCGCCGCTGCTGATTAAGACGAAGAGGACGAAGGGACGGGGAGGATGACGCTGAGGAGACACCGCTGCTCCCGGGGACACATTGCGCGCCGCATGCGTTTCTGGCAGAGGACACAGCTTACGGCTCCAAAACCTGCTCAATCTAGTCTATAGTCTTTTCTCAACGTCCTCGCAGCGTATGATGAGACTTAGCGTGTCGGAACCTCTTTGCTCAGTGCTAGAGCATGGGTTCTGAGAGCGGAGGTTGAAATAGCTGAATCGGAAGCTGCGCCATGACAGCGGGCTCACTTCAACTTGTCCTCCAATACCCGCCACCATCGAGTGGCGCGCTTGGCCTCCCGTTCCATCTCGACGATACGTCGCAGACGATATCTCTAATCTATTATGTATCGATTTTTGTGACAAATCACCTATTCTCGCAGTCTCTGTGTCTGGTACAAGGCGCTCGTCGTCTCCACATTTGCCACAGTCGCCTTTCGCGGATTAGAGAGATGCTGCATGTAACTCAACAGGCTTCTCACTTCTGATGAGCACAAGACATTCCATCAACATCGTGTACTTATCGACCAAGTTTGAGACGATTCTGGTCATCCTTGAATGGTGGTATTGCGGAGACGTGGGCCCAATGAATCAAAAGCTAGGAGCAGAGGAAGGCATTGTCTACTGGCTAGTAAAATAATTCTCATTCTGATGAGATGCATGCACGAATGAAGTTACTTCGACCTCTTTGACTGAAAGATCACTTGACTCAGACGGACTACCACCAAAATTGCCTCATAAGATGTGGCATCGTTTGCAGCAAGAACACAACGCTCGGTACGAGCATGGAAGCGACGAGTCTTCTGATAACTATACTCACCCTGCGAGGAGCCGTCTAGAGATTTTACAAGCAAGGCCCTAACAAAAAGTTAGAGCGTGCAAGCAATTCCGTTCAATTCGCGCCCGAATTAACAATGAGCAAAGCCTGTTCATTGTTCGCGTAGTGGATTTCTCGAGAGTTCGATGATCATATGAATGCCACCGTAAATACAATCTGAATTTCGAGTTTTGGCAGGCAGGGGAAGACTTAGACTGTAGACAGAAAGCGATAAGTATGAGCGAAGTAGAGAGGAAGGCTGGAAGGTCAGAGGGAAATGAACATAGAGGAGGGTCAGGAGCAGAGAACACGGTCCATCGCCTGAGACCCTCAGTCGGTGCCGGGTAGTATGGACTAAACGAGTATGCAGAAGAGTGCCAGCCATCGTGTTCGCTTGATCGATAGAATGATGGACATCATAGAAGGATCCTTCGACAAAAGAGAGGGTACGTACTCAAAGACAAGCCCCGTCGACTCATACAGCAAACAATGCCCATCAAGTGCGCGGGTCTTTCCCCACCCGACGAGGGCTCTGTGAGTCGGTATTATTTGGACGAGACGGGCGATGACCCAGCTATAAATCAGGTGAGGCGAGGATATAGCCTGGTTGTCTCGAACGCGGAGATTAATCTTGTTTGCGGATGCAAAGTAGACACCTGCGAGTCCAAGCCCGACAGCATCCTGGTGACGAAACATCTCACCAGGCGGCGTGTAGCTCTGACAACTTCATGACCAATCGCACATAAGTAAAAGGGGGGCCCATATTCAACATTGCCACTCGAATCCGACAACAATGGACCCCAAATCCGGTTCTGCGCATCCATTCCATGTTACTCATAGTGATAGTCGGCTCGCCTGCCCTCTCACGCACCGTCAAGCCCGAAAGAGCACGGTGCCTTGCCAAGACGCTGCGCTGCAACCACGATTTGTGAGAGAGGAAAGGGGGATAAAAATGACGCGGAGAAACGTGCCTCGGCATACCTGCGAACAGAATGGGACACGCGCATAACAATGGATCCCATAAGCGGCTAGAAGATTCGAAGTTCGGAGGCGAGTGATCTTCCATGATGCCCTTCACGATGGCACAATCCCTAAAATCAAGCGCCCTGATGCACCTACAAGTTTGAGACGCGAGGCCAGATTTGGACTGACGACCCAAGATCGGCACGAGAAAGAAATGGTGAAAGGTCTCATAAATGACAGATGATATATGGACAGGAAATAAAATTTGTCCGGAGAAGAAGACTGAGCGAGGGGAAATCGACGAATGACTCTGTTGAACGCTATGTTCGAAGACCGACCGACGGTGTAAGGGAACAGCCGCGACGTGGGTAATTTCTTCATCGTCCTTGCTTTGTTCCGAAGGCCTTGCCCCCGTCGTCAGAAGACCTGCACAATCCCGACTCCATCAAGTTCGGATGCAAAACGATAACATGTAGCGCACCCTAGAAACACAGACGTATATTCTTACTCGAATAACCCTCATGCAGCGTGTACATGAGGCAGAAATTCGTTTTCAGCACTCGGTGTCTGGCCACTTGCGTAATGAGAACAGGACAGCCTTTTGCTGCCTTCGAACAATGACGGCACCACATTCCTGGTTCCAAACTCAATGTCAACAGGCGAGGGCATGCGACTGTGCGGCATCAAAAAACAAGGCATGTCGGTCGGACCATGGAATTATTCGAGAAGTCGGCTAGCGCCCGCCCGAGGGCAGTAGCATATCTAGACGATTGGACGAGAAGAAGAGCCCAAGCATCGATCACCATCCAGACTTCACCAGTCAACTTACCTACGACCCCAAACTTTCCACAGCCATCCACAGCACGAAGCCATGTCACACAACACATACGTCTGGCCGTCCTGGACGCAGGAAGAGCTTTCGAGTGCGTAGATATGCTTCATGACATTGAAATCTACTGAGATGACCGGCACACAGCTGCTGGTGCGGGGCCTTCAAGGTCCCAATCAAACAACGCTGAGCAAGAGCTCAATGTCATTCCGGCAGTAAGTTTGTTTTGCTCTGACATGTCGACTGTGCCACTCACGAGCCATTCCTTTTCACTGTCAGGGCGCGCATGTCGCGCGCAGCCGCAGGGGACTCCATGTCCCCCAAGACATAGCCGGCTACATACAGCCCCATGATGCGCGCCTGCGCTCGAGATCGCACGAGGCGGACTCCCTGCTCCCTGTCGTGTTCGCCGACCCCGCCCCATCGTTCTTCACTCCCCCCTTCCCGTTCCCCGCCACAATGCCCTTCGCCCTGCCGACCTGCGTATCCACCTCGACGCTGGTACTGGCTCCTCATCGCCGGGTACTGCATGCGCCCGCACCGACTCCCACGTCCGTCCCCAACGTACGGACAGGGCTGCTCAGCTCCGCCTCAGAGGAGCTCCCATCCCCCATTGCCCCCATCGCCCCTCCTAACACCGCCGCACCCGCCACCCCTGCTATGTTGGACATCATCATCTCCCCCGCTACCCCAACTGCACCCACCACCCCTGTCGCTCCCTCCCCCGACGCCATTTAGATGGCGCGCGTCATACCAACGGACACCCAACGGTCGACTTACTCGGCACTTAAAGGCGCCGTGAGGCCTTTCACGGGCCCTTGGGTGGAGATGGCGCGCACCATCATGGAGGCGCGACTTGACCCGCGGTGGAACCCATTGGTCTTACAGTGGGAGACGAGGAAGCGAGGGGTGGATGTGGAGGAGCAACCGTCGCCGAAGAGGGCGAGGGTGGAGGAAGGGCTGGGTGACGCGCTTGCCGGGATGAGCGCAATGGGGGCTATGAGTGCCGGGGAGGGAAGGCAAGGGACGGTGAAGGCAAGGGAGGTCAGGAGCGGAATGGGGAGCGAGGGGAGCGAGGGGACTTGGCCCGGGAAGACCAGATTCAGGCGCATCGCGCCCAAGCCTGCCCCGGGGCCAGTGAAAGCAGTTGGAGGGCTGCGCCCAGGACTTGTGATAGTACCACAGGTCGACGGCAACGCCCCCAACCTGAACAGCGATAAATCAACAACGTCCACCCACAGGGTGGACAACCCCGCAGGTGGGTTCGTCATCGAGCCTGTACCGCTGCCGAGCGGAGGGCCTTCAACGCCGACGCCTGCAGACGACCAGGAAGAGGCTGGAGAGCCTCACAACGAGGAAGATCACGACGAGGGCCAGCACCAGCTCGGAGACGAGACCAGCCTCAGTAAGTGCGAGGCCGCCGTCGTGGTCGACGAGAACGTCTACGGGGAGGACCCACTGCGCTGCCTCGCGTGCAACAACATGTCGTTTGGGCGCAAGTGCGACCGCAGACGGCACGTCATCACCATCCACTACCTCAACAAGGTTCCCTGCGACTGGTGCGATATGTTTTTCTACGCACGCCGTGATGGGGTCACTCGTCACAAAGACGAGAATTGCCCAGCGAGGGACTTCGAGGATCGGCACACGAACCCAATGAGGTGGTTCATGGCCTGGCTGAGTGGGCCCTCGGGGTGGCGGTAGGAATAGAGGTGTGGCGGGATCGTCAGCGATGGCGAGCTGAAGCTGGAGGTGCGCACCATGGTTTCTTGCCTGCTCTCGCATTTGTTCCCTTCTCTATTGTTCTGCGCCAGTCCCTATGCTTTCACGCTCCACACGACTTCCGCATCGTCATCATCGATCACATACTCGCCTTTGCCTTCCGTTTCACGACATTCCCTCTGTTTTCTTGCTGTTTGTTTTTGCCTCGGATCGATGAGGGTGCACGAGTGTGTCAGATAGAGCTGATGTTGTTTCCAATAGGGATACTCGTTCGCGGCCTTGCTTGTGTCGTCGTCAACATGCTCGGACATGGGGGACGGGAGTGAGTGTGCTGGAGTAGATGTTAGTCACGCGATCCATCGAGTCCTTCGCATTTTACCAGTTTGGCTTCCGCATTTCGTGGAGGACATCCCTTCTATACTCTTTCTAGATTTCTGCTCTTCTTTGCATTTCTACCCTCTTTGTGATGTTTCCGAGATCGCCTTGTGTCTCTGTCTGACACTTTGTTTATATTCACTTTTTCGTCTGAGTCGTCTCGACGCACTGGAATCTAGAGATTGCATCCAAGATAGAAGAGTACTTCCATGCGCAGTGAAAAAAATTGCATTCCTTTCATTGTTCTCCTCTTTCAAGAGAGACTGAAAACCGAGACAATCGTAGACAATCCCGCACCCCCACGCGAATTCGGATGAACAGCTCCGGTCAAACCCGAGGTGACTTCGGCTGTATTGCTCAGTCCACGCAGGATGTCCTCGGTCAACGATTTAAGGCCATATTCATCGCTGCTGCGCACGTCCAAAACTTCCTCGTACCCTTCCATCATATTTGCATCGATGCAAGCTCCCTTGGCCAGAGGTAGCTAGCGGCTAAGGTCACAGTTTCTTCTATTGAAAATCTCTTTCCCAGCTACGTCAGAATAGGTGAAAGTCAATGTTAGACGGGACAATGGCAACTTTGAGTGTTCAGAGAAACAATCGTCCACGAAGAGGTCGAATATGATGCCGAGGAGACCAGCGGAGGTTGAATGTAATATTCGGCAACCGAATCGGAGTCAGCGCCATAGCAGCGGGCTCACTTCAACTTGTCCTCCAACACCCACTGCCATCGAGTGGCGCGGTTTGCTTCACCGTTCCATACGCACCATATCTCGTCGATAATATCAATATTACGCGTTTTATCAAATCCAGCTAATAAAAACAATGATCCTTGGATTCTCTTTGCCTGGTTCGAGCCAGAAATCGCCTCCGAAGTTGGCCATAGTTGGTTTTCATCACGGAACAAGAAATGCTACATAATTTTCGCCCAAATTTCATTCCGATGAGTAAAGAATCTGTATCGAAGATAATTTATATGCTAAAATACTCTCTACCAAGTCCTGCCATTTGTGAGTTTGGCATAACGCAGAGGAGCTAACACAATGGTCCAAATTGAGCTCGAACAACGCATAAGCTATAAGCGACGACAAAAATTAAACCCATACGCATGCACCTATTCCGCGAATATTTTATTATACATATCGATAAATTTCTATCAGTCGTGTGCACGCTGATTTCTCAAGGGCCACATTCTAAAGCCGGGAAGATTAGACCTAGTTCCACTCAGAGAGGGGTGGATCGGATCATTGACTGAGAACCGGAATTGGTGGTACGTATTACGCAGGCATGCAGACGCCTCGCCGTTACCCTCGTATAGTCGATGAGATGTTCATAGATAAACGCATGATGAAAGCTACAGACCAAAAGCCTAGATCCATGCACTCATACAGCGGACAATGCCCGACCAAGCGCGCGGACCCTTTCCCACTCGGCGAGGGCTCTGCATAGCTGCATGGGACGGTTGATGAATCGGCCATCAGGTATTCAGGTATAGAAGCCAGACGAGGACGTAGCGTGGTTGCATGCAAGGAAGAGCTTTGAGTTGGGAGTAGAGTACGAAAGGATGTCATTTGCAGACACGAAGTATCAAGCAATGAATGCGTGCGATTTCTAGGCCGGCACCGTTCGAGTGACAAGATATTTCACCCGACGACGCATAGCTCCGACAATGACCAGTAGGACATAAGTAGAAGTGGACCCATATTTGGCCTCGCCACTCGAATATACCGAATCGGGTGTCAAAGATCAAATTTCTTGTTACCCGGTGCGATAGTCGGCTCGCCTTCCCTCTCAAACGCCGTGAGCCCGAGTATACCTTGCGACTTGACAAGAAGGTATGCTGCAGTGAAGAAAAAAAAGGGACAAATAGACGCAAAGAAACGTACCTGTGCACAATTTGGGACAAGCGCATTGTGCTGGATGTCAAAAGCGGCTAGAAGATCTGATTTTCGAAGGCGGGTGGGTTCTTCATAATGCCGTGTGCGATGGCAAATCTCTAAAATCAAGCGCCCTGATGCGCCTACA
Organism: Heterobasidion parviporum; assembly: GCA_002994785.1. Classification (NCBI taxonomy): domain Eukaryota; kingdom Fungi; phylum Basidiomycota; class Agaricomycetes; order Russulales; family Bondarzewiaceae; genus Heterobasidion; species Heterobasidion parviporum. The sequence continues at coordinate 494,022 of PDUQ01000018.1, forward strand.
ACCTCGAGGCCTAATTTGAATTATCCAGACCGGGGGCAGTATTGGCGCGAAGAATCAGGGAAGAAAAAGGTGAAAGGTACCTGGTATGGCGGGACAGATATGCACAGAGTAGAATTCTCTTCAAGGATGGCTAGACAAAGACCGACCGACGGCTGTGTCGAACAAATCACTCCAAATGAGCACCAAACGACAGTGTAAGCGGGCTCCCCCGACGTGGGTAAATTCCTCGTCGACGTTTCTTTGCCCCAGATGACTCGCTCCCGCCATCAGAAGACCTGCACCATCCCGGCTTCAAAGTTCAGATGGGACTTGATAACGCACAACGCACCCCAGAAACGCGGACCCATCTGATTAATGGAACACATCCTTATCCCCGAGCGTGGGCATGAGGCACGATGAGCCTTGTGCGCACGACGCTGTCAGAGGCAGTGCTCAGTGCGTAATAAACATTGATCCATGGGTTGCTGTCTTCGAATAATGGCAAGGCTCTATTCTTGGTTCCGAGGCCGAACTATGAGGCGACAGAATACCAGAGAACAAGGCATGGTGCGCGCACCGTGGAATCGCGCGAGAAGTCGATTGGCGCTCACTGAGGGGGTATATCTAGATGGCCTGACTAGTGGAGGAGCCTAGCAATTGACTGCTCTTCCGAGCCTCCTCAGATCTTCCTCACCATTCACCAGTCGGTGTACAAACCTCTCCACACCTCTTCAAACGCGACAAGCATGTCACGTTACGGGTTCAGTTGGCCTTCCTGGACTCAGGAAGAATTATCCAGTGCGTACATATTCCTGAGGGCCGGATGATTTAGTGACACTATTTTTGTACAGCGCCTGGTGCGGGGCCTTCAGGGTCCCGATACAATGAGCAAGAGCTTGATGTCGATCTGGCGGTAAGCTGACTTGCGTTCTGTCGACGATACCACTCATGAACCGCTCCTCTTTACTGTCAGGACGCGTATGGAGCGCGCAGCCGCGGGGGGCTTTATGTCCCACAGAACATGGCTGGGAACGTCCAGCCCTTTGCCGCACGCATGCGCTTCATGTCGCACGATGCGGCCTCAAATTTCCCTCACCGTGTTCGATCACCCCGCCCCATCCTTTGCCGCTCCTCCCTTCCCCTTCCCCGCTCCCATCCCCTTCTCCCTTCCTACCTGGGCGTCCACCTCGACTCCGGTACTGGCCCCTCATCGTCGAATACCGCATGCGCCCTTACCGACTCCCATGCCTGTCCCTGAAATACCGAGAGGGCTGATCAGCCCCGCCCCGAAAGGGTCCCCGTCCCCGCTACCCCCGCCGCACCTCCAACGATCGTAGCCCCCGCCTCCCCACCGCACCCACCACCACCGTCATCGCCCCCGCCACAGATGCCGCCTCTGCCCCAGCCCCGATGCCATTTCGATGGCGCGCATCATACCGACCGACGCCCAACGGTCGACGTACTCGGCGCTCGAAGGCGCCGTGAGGCCTTCACGGGCCCTTGGGCGGCCATGGCGCACACGATCACCGTGGCACGCCTAGACCCGCGGTGGGACCCGTCGGTATTGCGGCGGGAGACGAGAAAGCGCGAGGCGGACACGGAGGAGGCACCGTCGCCAAAGAGGGCGAGGATGGAAGAGGGGCTGGAAGAGGCGGCTGTCGGCGCGAGCGCGGTGGGGGGAACGAGGGAGGGTGAAGGAGAAGAAGGCGAGCTGATGGAGACGGAGATTGGGACCGGTGCGGGGACCGAGGGACTTGGTCCTTGGAGAGCAGGTTCGGGCCATCGCGCCCATGCCTGCCTCGAGGCCAGTCGAGGCAGCTGGAGGGTGCATCGATACTTGTGGTCGTACCACAGGTCGACGGTAAGCCCTCAGACAAGACAACCATAAATCAACAACGTCCACCCACAGGGTGGACAACCCCGCAGGTGAGTTCGTCATCGAGCCTGTACCGCTGCCTAGCGGAGGGCCTTCGACATCACCATCTGCGGACGACCATCAGGAGGCCAGCGAGCCTATCGAGGACGAGGACGAGGAGGACCAGCTCAGGCTCGGAGACGAGACCACCCTGAGTCAGCGCGAGGCCGCCGTCGTGATTGACGAGAACATCTACGGCGGGGACATCATGCGTTGCGTACCGTGCAACAAGACGTTCCGCCGTAAGTACGACCGCAGGCGACACGTAGTCACCGTCCACTACCTCGGCAAGTTCCCCTGCGACTGGTGCGAGCTGTACTTCTACACGCGCCGCGATGGGGTCACTCGGCACAAGAAGGGGAACTGCCCGGCCAGGGACTTTGAGGATCGACACACGAACCCATGGAGATGGTTCATGGCCTGGGTGAACGGACCTCGTCGTGGCGGTAGGCGGAGGAGGGGCACGGCAGGATCGACGAGGAGAAGGTCAAGCTGAAGGTACGCACCGTCGTCTCTTGCTTTCCCTCTCGTTTCCTTTCCTTTTGTGTTCCGCCGACCCCTTATTCATGCTCCACACGACTTCCGAGTCGTCGCCATCGATTACATGCCCCCGCAGAGCTCGCCTTGACCTTCCCTTTCGTGATATCCCTGATTATTTCTTGCCCATTGCTTGTGCGCTCGGATCGATGAGGGAGACGAGTGTCTAAGATGAAACTGACTCTGTTTGTTTCTAGTAGAGCTCCTGCACGATCGTGCTTGGTTCGTCGCCGATCTCGAACCTGGTGGACTGGAGCAGACTGGATCTGGGCGATCCGCACGCTGCCTGTAGTCATTATGTAAGGCGGTCGTCGAGCATGCAGGAAGGCCTCTCGCGCTCGTATTCCCCTCTTTTGCACGATATTTTCGAAATCGCATCTCATGTACCCGTGTCCGATTCCCATAGAAGTGTATTTGTGTTTCCTTCTATTATCTCTCTCAAGCAGACCAAAATTTCATAATTATTCACAAAACGCGGGTGCACTGAACAAGATCGAGCTGTATCGCACATTTCCTGGGCGCCATCCCTCTCTTTCAAAGGAAACCATAATTGTGTGACCCTGTCGACCAGATGGAGTTTCCCATTCATTGTGCGTTGCTCGCAGTGTAGATTCATCGTATCGCTCCCCGAGTCTCCTATGCACACCTAGAACAAACAGGCTTAGTTTACGTTTTCCCGCCCCCCAATCCCGTCACGGCCTTGCAAGAACGAGCGAGCACCTGTGTCATAGCTGCATAGTTTGCCTTCTCATGGACGGGTCTATGATTACAAAGGTCACCGAGCAGACGTCCAGAGTCGGTCACTCTGCTTGAACCGGCCAAACAGCAGTGTTGAGCTCATCGGTGGTGCCATGTCGATCTAGGGAGCACCAGAAGGCAAGGGACCAGAAAGTGCGTCAGAGAGTGCAGGCCCCTAGCGCCCAGCGGCCCAGCCATGTCAAGGTCTGCGCGCGTGGATAAAGTTAGCGACGTGCTCCAATGGGCGGCATCCCGCTGCTCAGCAGCAGAAGGTATCCATTCTGACCGAAGTAGAACTGGAGAGCCAAACTGCTCCTGTTCCACAGGCGGAGCAACTTCGGAGGTGACATCAGGCAGCTGCGGACGTTGAAAGCAGAGCTCGCGAGCCTCACGATTATGAGCGCGGGGTGCGCCGACTGCGGCTCGAGACGACGATGTGATTTGGACCACAAGACAATGTAATGTAAGGGAGAAGACTCGTTGCGTTACACCGCGTGCAACACAGCCTAGTAGAGATACAACCAGAGTCGTGAGTATCCACTGCGCAGGCCGTCTTTGCGCGTCCGCCGCTATATGTCTCGCCTGAGTGCTGTTTCGCGTCGCCCCTAGCGGAAGCAGCATATAGTTACGCGAAGAGGATGTCGCGAATGGAGAGTACCCGCAGACATTGCGCAAGTTGCGCGGGTGAACGAGCGCGGCATGAGTGATTTGTTTGGCCCATAATGACCATTGAACACAGGGATTGCAGATTACGATATGGAGGTCGGGAAGGCGAAGGCGGGCACGTGAGCGAGAAAAAGGAGAAAAATGAAAGGTAACTAGCACCTAGAAATACCTGCAGAAAGCAACTGGATGAGAGGAGCGAGAGAAATGACCGGACTGGACAGAAGCGACGGCTGGGACGGAGATGATCTTGAACTTCGGATCCGCAGATGGCACAGAAGGTTAGAACATGGATGATTTGACGTCCATAACAAAGGTACGTACATAGATGTTGTACACGGGTTTGAGGTGAAGCTTGGATGCCTTGTGAACTGAGTAGGTTCAGGCTTGAGACTTGAGACTTCAACAGCGTCTTCGTGTGCTTGCGACAACGGACACAGGATAGCACTAGACACGTGCGAGTCCCAGGCCGGCGCAGTGCCGGCGCCATTCGAGTGGCAATTTTTTTTACGTAGCTCCGACGACGACCGATGGAACATACGGGGACCCATATATGGCCTCGCCACTCGAATATACCGAATTGGGTGCCATGGATCAGATCTCTTGTTACCCATCGCGATAGTCGGGCTCACCTGCCCTCTCAAACACCGTCAATCCCGATTTTGCCTCGCGGATTGACAAGAAGCTCTGCTGCAAGTGAATAAAAAAAAAGTGAACAAACAGACACGGGGGAGCGTGCCTGAGGGAGCGTGCCAGTGTGCACAATTCAGGACACGCGCAGCATGTTGATCCCATAAGCGACTAGAAGATGCGAAGTTCGAAGGCGGGTGATTCGCCATGATGCCCTTCGCGATGTCACTATCCCTAAAATCAGGCGCCCTGATGCGCCTACAACCTTGAGACCTCATTTGAATTATCTAGACCGGAGACAGTATTGGCGCGATAATTCAGGCGAGAGGGATTTGAGACCGCCCTCATATAGCGGGTCAGATATGGACGAACTAGATATCTGGTCTTCGAGATTGCTGGACGAAGACCGGCTGACGGCCGAGTCGAAGGGATGGCTACAAACGACGTTGTAAGCAAGCTCTCATGACGTGTGTAAATTTCTCGTCGTTATTGCTTTGTCCCGAATGGCTCGCTCCCACCATCAGAAGACCCACACTATCCCGACATCAAAGTTCAGAGGCAAATCGATGTCATACAACGCACCCCGGAAACGCGGACCCATCCGATCACTGGAACATGTCCTCAACCGGCATGAGGCAGAATTCACTTTGCGCACACGACGCTGCGAGAGGCTGTGCTCAGTGCGTAATAAACAGTGATCCATAGGGCGCCGCCTTCGAACAATGACGAGGCCGTGCTCCTGGTTCCGAGGGCAAACCTACGAGGCGACATAATACGGCATCAAAAAACAAGGCATCGTACTCGCTGTGGAATAGTGCGAGAAGGCAGTTAGCGCTCACTGTGAGGAGGGTATATCTAGATGACCTGACGAGGGAAGGAGGCTAACAATCGACTGCACCTTCGAGCCTCCCCAGTTCTCCCTCACCAGTCATCAGTCGACTTACAGACCTCCCAACACTTCCTCGAACGCGACAAGCCAGCATGTCGCGCTACTCACCCGGCTGGTCTTCCTGGACTCAGGAAGAATTATCCAGTGCGTACATATTCCTGACAGCTGAATGATCGAGTGACGAGATTCGTGCACAGCTCCTGGCGCGGGACCCTCAGGGTCCCGATGCAGCAACGATGAGCAAGAGCTCAATATTGATTCAGCGGTAAGATGTCTTTCGTTCTGACACGTCGACTGTGCCACTCACGATACCTTCCTCTTCACTGACAGGACGCGTATGTCGCGCGCAGCCGAAGGGGGCTTTATGTCCCAAAAAACATGACTGGGAACGTCCAGCCCTTTGCCGCGCACATGCGCTTCATGTCGCACGATGCGGCCTCGCATTTCCCCGCCGTGTTCGCCCACCCCGCCCCATCGATCGCCGCTCCCCCCTTCCCCTTCCCCGCCCCCATCCCCTTCACCCTGCCCACATGGGCCTCCATATCAACGCCGGTGACGGCCCCACAGCTCCGGGCAGAGCATGCGCCCTCACCGACGCCCACGCCCGTCTTTGAGATGCCAACAGGGCCACTCAACCCCGCTCCCACCGCACCTCCTGCTCCCACCGCACCTCCTGCTCCCACCGCACCTCCCCCTACCGCCACCCTCGCCACCCCTATTACCCCCACCACCGATGTTGCCTTCGCCCCCGGCGCCACTTCAATGGGATGCGTCATACCGACCGACGCCCAACGGTCGACGTACTCGGCGCTCGAAGGCGCCGTGAGGCGCTTCACGGGCCCTTGGGCCGACATGGCGCGCACGATCACCGCTGCGCGCCTCGACCCGCGGTGGGACCCGTCGGTATTGCGGAAGGAGACCAGGAAGCGCGAGGCGGACGTGGAGGAGGCGCCGTCGCCAAAGAGGGCGAGGATGGAAGAGGGGCTGGAAGAGGCGGCTGTCGGCGCGAGCGCGGTGGGGGGAACGAGGGAGGGTGAAGGAGAAGAAGGCGAGCTGATGGAGACGGAGGTTGGGACCAGTGCAGGCACCGAGTGGACTTGGTCCTTGGAGAGCAGGTTCGGGCTCATCGCGCCCATGCCTGCCCCGGGACCAGTCAAGGCAGCTGGAGGGCTGGACCCGATACTTGTGGTCATACCACAGGTCGACGGTAACGCCCTCTACCATCACAACTATACATCAACAACGTCCACCCACAGGGTGGACAACCCCGCAGGTGAGTTCGTCATCGAGCCTGTACCGCTGCCTAGCGGAGGGCCTTCGACATCACCATCTGCGGACGACCATCAGGAGGCCAGCGAGCCTATCGAGGACGAGGACGAGGAGGACCAGCTCAGGCTCGGAGACGAGACCACCCTGAGTCAGCGCGAGGCCGCCGTCGTGATTGACGAGAACATCTACGGCGGGGACATCATGCGTTGCGTACCGTGCAACAAGACGTTCCGCCGTAAGTACGACCGCAGGCGACACGTAGTCACCGTCCACTACCTCGGCAAGTTCCCCTGCGACTGGTGCGAGCTGTACTTCTACACGCGCCGCGATGGCATCACTCGGCACAAGAAGGGGAACTGCCCAGCCAAGGACTTTGAGGATCGACACACCAACCCATGGGGATGGTTCATGGCCTGGGTGAACGGACCTCGTCGTGGCGGTAGGCGGAGGAGGGGCACGGCAGGATCGACGAGGAGAAGGTCAAGCTGAAGGTACGCACCGTCGTCTCTTGCTTTCCCTCTCGTTTCCTTTCCTTTTGTGTTCCGCCGACCCCTTATTCATGCTCCACACGACTTCCGAGTCGTCGCCATCGATTACATGCCCCCGCAGAGCTCGCCTTGACCTTCCCTTTCGTGATATCCCTGATTATTTCTTGCTCATTGCTTGTGTGCTCGGATCGATGAGGGAAGAGAGTATTCTAGATGAGACTGACACTGTTTGTTTGTCGTACAGCTCCTACACGGCCATGCTTGGCTCGTCGCTGACCTCGGATCTGGTGGACTGGAGCAGAATGCTGCTTGCAGTCATTATGTAAGATGGTCGTCGTGGTTCTCACTCTCAGTGTCACCGCCGCCGTGAAGACCTCTCGCACTCGTATTTCCCCTGTTCACGATCTTTTCGACATCGCATCTCCTGTGTCCAATTCCCATAGAGTTGTATTAGCATTTCTTCTATTATTTCACTTGGCATACCAAAATATGACAAATATTCACACAACCCGGTGCGCTGAACAAGAATGAGCTATATCTCGCGTTTCCTGGGCGCCATTTCTCTCTTTCAGAGGGAAGAGTAATGGAGTGATCGTGTTGACCAGACGTAGTTTATACTTAGTGTGCATCGCTCCCGGTTCGAGTTCCCTGTACCGCACTCCGAGTCTCTTACGCAGACCGATGATAGATAGCCTGCATTGGTACATGTTTCGCTGCCCCCCAATTCCGCAACAGCCTCGCAAGAACGAGCGAGCCCCTATGTAAAAGCTGCAGAGTTTGTCTGCTCATCGACACATCTATGGTCATAGAGGCAGACGAAGCGGACACCCAGAGTCGGTCACTCTGCTTGTCGCGTTGGCGAACAAACAGACCAAACGGCGGTCTTTAGCTCATCGGCGGTACTATGTCAATTCAGGGAGCACTTGATGGCCGGGGCTAGTCAAACTGCCAGAGACTGCTGGCCCCGACGCCACAGCCCCGTCGATGGAGGTTGAGAAGGCGTGAACGGGCACGCAAGCAAGCAAGACGGAAAAAAGGCGGGTTAGCACCTGCAAATACCCACACAAAGCGGACGAGGGCAGCGAGAGAGGTGGTCGGACTGAGCAGAAGCCACGGCAGGGACGGAGACGATCTTGAACAACGAATTCGCAGATGACACATATGTTAAAACATGGGCGACTTAACGTCCAGAAAAAAAGTACGTACATAGACATTGTAAATGGGTTTGACGTGAAGCTTGAATGCCCTGTGAACAGAGCAGGCTCAGGCTTGAGTCTTGAACAACGTCTTCGTTCGTGTGCTTCCGACAGCGGACACAAGATCGCAATAAACAGCAAGTCCCAAGCCGGCACCATTCGAGTGACAAGGGATTTAACCCAACAACATGTAGCTCCGATGATGACCGATGGAGCAATACAGTTTGGGGACCCATATATGGCCTCGCCACTCGAATATACCGAATTGGGTGCCAAAGATCAGGACTCTTGTTACTCATCGTAATAGTCAGCTCACCTGCCCTCTCAAACGCCGTAAATCCGGAGTCTACCACGCGACTTGACAAGAAGCTATGCTGCAAGTGAAGAAAGGAAAGAGAACCTGTGCACAGTTTGGATAAGCGCGTTGTGCTGGATCTTCGAAACTCCGATCTTCTAGCCGTTCTAAGGCAATTGGTTCTTCATGATGCCGTTCACGATGGCAAATCCCAAAAATCGAGCGCCTGATGCGCATACAACATTGAGAAGTGAGGCATAAATTAAATTATCGACTGGGGGCAGCATCGGCGCGAGAAACAAGGCAACTGGGTAGGTGAAGGCTCCTCGTATGGCGTGTCAAAGATGGGTGGAATAGACATCTCATCTTCAAGAAGGGCTTGACGAAGACTGACTGACGGCTGCGTCGAACAAATCACTCAAAATGGACCCCAAGCGACAGTGTAAGCAGGCTCCTGCAGATTGATTAAATTCCTCATCGTGCCGCTTTGTCCTGAATGACTTGCCCCGCCATCAGGAGTCATGCGCCATCCCAACTTCAAAGTTCAAAGGTGAATCGATAACATACAACAAACCCAGAAATGCGGACCTATCTGATCTCTTGAACACGTCCTTAACCTCAGGCATAGGCATGAGGCAGAATTCACTTGATGCACATGGCGGCGTGAGCTGTGCTCAGTGCGTGATACGCACTGATCCATAGAGCTCCGCCTTCGAACAATGGCGAGTCCATGCTCCTGGTTCCGAAGCCAAACCTATGAGCGAAGGAATACGGTTGTACGGCATCAGTACGACATCAGAGAACAAGGCATGGTGCGCGCACCGTGGAATCGCGCGAGAAGTCGATTGGCGCTCACTGCAAGGGGTATATCTAGATGGCCTGACGAGGGGAGGAGCCTAGCAATTGACTGCTCTTCGAGCCTCCTCAGATCTTCCTCACCATTCACCAGTCGGTGTACAAACCTCTCCACACCTCTTCAAACGCGACAAGCATGTCACGTTACGGGTTCAGTTGGCCTTCCTGGACTCAGGAAGAATTATCCAGTGCGTACATATTCCTGAGGGCCGAATGATTTAGTGACACTATTTTTGTACAGCGCCTGGTGCGGGGCCTTCAGGGTCCCGATACAATGAGCAAGAGCTTGATGTCGATCTGGCGGTAAGCTGACTTGCGTTCTGTCGACGATACCACTCATGAACCGCTCCTCTTTACTGTCAGGACGCGTATGGAGCGCGCAGCCGCGGGGGCTTTATGTCCCACAGAACATGGCTGGGAACGTCCAGCCCTTTGCCGCACGCATGCGCTTCATGTCGCACGATGCGGCCTCAAATTTCCTCACTGTGTTCGATCACCCCGCCCCATCCTTTGCCGCTCCCCCCTTCCCCTTCCCCGCTCCCATCCCCTTCTCCCTTCCTACCTGGGCGTCCACCTCGACTCCGGTACTGGCCCCTCATTGTCGAATACCGCATGCGCCCGCACCGACGGCCATGCCTGTCCCTGACGTACCGACAGGGCCGCTCAGTGCCGCCCCAGAGGATCCCCCATCCCCCGCCACCCCACTGCGGCCCCCGCCACCGTCGCACCTGCCGCCCCCGCCACTCCACCATTCCCATCGCCCCCCACCGATGCTGCCCCGCCTCCGACGCCATTTCAATGGCACGCGTCACACCGACCGACGCCCAACGGTCGACAGACTCGACGCTTGAAGGTGCCGTGAGGCCTTTCACGGCCCTTGGGCGGCCATGGCGCGCATGATCACCGCGGCGCGCCTAGACCCGCGGTGGGACCCGTCGGTATTGCGGCGGGAGACGAGAAAGCGCGAGGCGGACACGGAGGAGGCACCGTCGCCAAAGAGGGCGAGGATGGAAGAGGGGCTGGAAGAGGCGGCTGTCGGCGCGAGCGCGGTGGGGGGAACGAGGGAGGGTGAAGGAGAAGAAGGCGAGCTGATGGAGACGGAGATTGGGACCGGTACGGGGCCGAGGGACTTGGTCCTTGGAGAGCAGGTTCGGGCCATCGCGCCATGCCTGCCCTGGGACCAGTCGAGGCAGCTGGAGGGCTGCACCGATACTTGTGGTCGTACCACAGGTCGACGGTAATGCCTCTCCATCACAACAATAAATCAACAACGTCCACCCACAGGGTGGACAACCCCGCAGGTGAGCCCGTTATCGAGCCTGTACCGCTGCCTAGCGGAGGGCCTTCGACATCACCATCTGCGGACGACCATCAGGAGGCCAGCGAGCCTATCGAGGACGAGGACGAGGAGGACCAGCTCAGGCTCGGAGACGAGACCACCCTGAGTCAGCGCGAGGCCGCTGTCGTGATTGACGAGAACATCTACGGTGGGGACATCATGCGTTGCGTACCGTGCAACAAGACATTCCGCCGTAAGTACGACCGCAGGCGACACGTAGTCACGTCCACTACCTCGGCAAGTTCCCCTGCGACTGGTGCGAGCTGTACTTCTACACGCGCCGCGATGGGATCACTCGGCATAAAAAGGGGAACTGCCCGGCCAGGGACTTTGAGGATCGACACACGAACCCATGGAGATGGTTCATGGCCTGGGTGAATGGGCCTCGTCGTGGCGGAAAGCGGAGGAGGGGCACAGCGGGATCGTCGGCGAAGGCGAGCTCAAGCTGAAGGTACGCACCGTCGTCTCTTGCCTGCTTTCCCTCTCGTTTCTTTCCTTTTGTGTTCTTCCCACTCCTACGTGTTCACGCTCCACACGACTTCCGAGTCGTCGCCATCGATTACATGCCCCCGCAGAGCTCTCCTTGACCTTCCCTTTCGCGATATCCTTGATTGTTTCTTGCCCATTGCTTGTGCGCTCGGATCGATGAGGGAGACGAGTGTCTAAGATGAAACTGACTCTGTCTGTTTCTAGTAGAGCTCCTACACGATCATGCTTGGTTCGTCGCCGATCTCGAACCTGGTGGACTGGAGCAGACTGGATCTGGGCGATCCGCACGCTGCCTGTAGTCATTATGTAAGGCGGTCGTCGAGCATGCAGGAAGGCCTCTCGCGCTCGTATTCCCCTCTTTTGCACGATATTTTCGAAATCGCATCTCATGTACCCGTGTCCGATTCCCATAGAAGTGTATTTGTGTTTCCTTCTATTATCTCTCTCAAGCAGACCAAAATTTCATAATTATTCACAAAACGCGGGTGCACTGAACAAGATCGAGCTGTATCGCACATTTCCTGGGCGCCATCCCTCTCTTTCAAAGGAAACCATAATTGTGTGACCCTGTCGACCAGATGGAGTTTCCCATTCATTGTGCGTTGCTCGCAGTGTAGATTCATCGTATCGCTCCCCGAGTCTCCTATGCACACCTAGAACAAACAGGCTTAGTTTACGTTTTCCCGCCCCCCAATCCCGTCACGGCCTTGCAAGAACGAGCGAGCACCTGTGTCATAGCTGCATATTTTGCCTTCTCATGGACGGGTTTATGATTACAGAGGAGACCAAGCAGACGTCCAGAGTCGGTCACTCTGCTTGAACCGGCCAAACAGCAGTGTTGAGCTCATCGGTGGTGCCATGTCGATCTAGGGAGCACCAGAAGGTGAGGGACCAGAAAGTGCGTCAGAGAGTGCGGACCCCAGCGGCCAGCAGCCCAACCATGTCAACCTCCGCAGGCGTGAATACAGTCAACGATGTGCTCCAATACGGCATCCTGCAGAAGGTATCAATTCTGACCGAAGTAGAACTGGAGACCCATACTGCGGACGTTGAAAGCAGAGCTCGCGAGCCTCATGATTATGAGCGCGGGGTGCGCCGACTGCGGCTCGAGACGACGATGTGATTTGGACCACAAGACAATGCAATATAAGAGAGGGGACCCCTTGTGTGACACCGTGTGCAACACAGCCTAGTGTAGATACGACCAGAGTCGTGAGTATCCACTGCGCAGGCCGTCTTTCCGTGTCCGCCGCTATATGTCTCGCCTGAGTGCTGTCTCGCGTTCCGCCTAGCGGAAGCAGCATGGTGACGCGAAGAAGAAGTCGCTGATGGAGACGTTCTCGCAAACATCGTGCAAATTGCGCGAGAGGACAAGCGCGGCTTGAGTGATTTGTTCGGTCCATAATCGCCGTCGAGGCGTTGAACACAGGGACTGTTGATTACAATATGGAGGTCGCGAAAGTGAAAAGGAGAATGCGAGCGAGCAAGAGGGGAAAAAATGAAGGTTAGCACCTGCAAATACCGACACAAAGCGACTGGACGAGGAAAGCGACTGGACGAGAGCAGCTAGAAAGCTAAACTGGGCAGAAGCGACGGCTGGGACGATGATCTTGAACATCGGATCCGCAGATAGCACAGTAGTTAGAACATGGATGAATCGACGTCCATAATAAAGGTACGTACATAGATATTGTACACGGGTTTGAGGTGAAGCTCGGATGACTTGTGAACCGAGTAGGTTCAGGCTCGAAATTTGAGTCTTCAACAGCGTGTTCGTGTGCTTCCGACGACAGACACAAGATAGCATTAGCAATAGACACGTGCGAGCCCCAGGCCGGCGCTATTGGAGTGACAAAAAGTTTTACCCAACGACACGTAGCTCCGACAACGACCGATGGAACATATGGGGACCCATATATGGCCCCGCCACTCGAATATACCGAATTGGGTGCCATGGATCAGATCTCTTGTTACCCATCGCGATAGTCGGCTCACCTGCCCTCTCAAACGCCGTCAATCCCGATTCTGCCTCGCGACTTGCCAAGAAGCTATGCTGCAAGAGAACCAAAAAAAGTGAACAAACAGACGCAGAAAAAAGTGCCTGAAGGACCCTACCAGTGTGCACAATTCAGGACACGCGCTGACACGCGCAGCATGTTGATCCTACAAGCGACTAGAAGATGCGAAGTTCGAAGGCGGGTGATTCGCCATGATGCCCTTCGCGATGTCACTATCCCTAAAATCAGGCGCCCTGATGCGCCTACAACCTTGAGGCCTCATTTGAATTATCTAGACCGGAGACAGTATTGGCGCGATAATTCAGGCGAGAGGGATTTGAGACCGCCCTCGTATAGCGGGTCAGATATGGACAAAATAGATATCTGGCCTTCAAAAGATCGCTGGACGAAGACTGGCTGACGGCCGAGTCGAAGGGATAGCTACAAACGACATCGTAAGCAAGCTCCCAAGACGTGTGTAAATTTCTCGTCGTTATTGCTTTGTCCCGAATGGCTCGCTCCCGCCCTCAGAAGACCTACACTATCCCGACATCAAAGTTCAGAGGCAAATCGATGTCATACAACGCACCCCAGAAACGCGGACCCATCCGATCACTCCTCAACCGGCATGAGGCAGAATTCACCTTGCGCACACGACGCTGCGAGAGGCTGTGCTCAGTGCGTAATAAACAGTGATCCATAGGGCGCCGCCTTCGAACAATGACGAGGCCGTGCTCCTGGTTGCGAGGGCAAACCTACGAGGCGACATAATACGGCATCAAAAAACAAGGCATCGTACTCGCTGTGGAATAGTGCGAGAAGGCAGTTAGCGCTCACTGTGAGGAGGGTATATCTAGATGACCTGACGAGGGAAGGAGGCTAACAATCGACTGCACCTTCGAGCCTCCCCAGTTCTCCCTCACCAGTCATCAGTCGACTTACAGACCTCCCAACAATTCCTCGAACGCGACAAGCCAGCATGTCGCGTTACTCACCCGGCTGGTCTTCCTGGACTCAGGAAGAATTATCCAGTGCGTACATATTCCTGACAGCTGAATTGTCGAGTGACGAGATTTGTACACAGCTCCTGGCGCGGGACCCTCAGGGTCCCGATACAGCAATGATGAGCAAGAGCACAACATTGATCCAGCGGTAAGATGTCTTTCGTTCTGATATGTCGACTGTGCCACTCACGATGCCCTCCTCCTCACTGACAGGATGCGTATGTCGCGCGTAGCCACAAGGGACTATATGTCCCACAAAACATATCTGGGCACGTCCAGCCCTTTGCCGCGCACACACGCTTCAGGTCCTACGACGCGACTTCGCATTTCCCAGTCTTGTTCGCCCACCCCGCCCCTTCATTCGGCACTCTCCCGACCCCATTCCCCGCCCCCATCTCTTTCGCCTTGCCCACATGGGCCTCCATATCAACGCCGGTGACGGCCCCACAACTCCGGGCAGAGCATGCGCCCTCACCGACGCCCACGCCCGTCTTTGAGATGCCAACAGGGCCACTCAACCCCGCTCCCCCCGCACCTCCTGCTCCCGCCGCACCTCCTGCTCCCGCCGCACCTCCTGCTCCCGCCGCACCTCCTGCTCCCGCCGCACCTCCTGCTCCCGACGCACCTCCCCCTACCGCCGCCTTCGCCACCCCCATAACTCCCACCACCGATGCCGCCTTCGCCCCCGGTGCCATTTCAATGGGATGCGTCATACCGACCGACGCCCAACGGTCGACGTACTCGGCACTCGAAGGCGCCGTGAGGCTCTTCACCGGCCCTTGGGCCGACATGGCGCGCACGATCACCGCGGCGCGCCTCGATCCGCGGTGGGACCCGTCGGTCTTGCGGAGGGAGACCAGGAAGCGCGAGGCGAATGTGGAGGAGGCGCCGCTGCCGAAGAGGGCGAGGACGGAGGAAGGGCTGGGAGAGGTGCCCATGCTTGCCCCGGGACCAGTCGAGGCAGCTGGAGGGCTGCGCCCGACACCTGTGGTCGTACCACAGGTCGACGGTAACGCCCTCTACAATCACAACAATACATCAACAACGTCCACCCACAGGGTGGACAACCCCGCAGGTGAGCCCGTTATCGAGCCTGTACCGGTGCCAAGCGGAGGGCCTTCGACATCGACACCTGCGGAGGACCAGGAAGAGGCCGGCGAACCTATCGAAGATGACGATCACGGCGAGGACCAGCTCAGGCTCGGAGACGAGACCACTCTGAGTCAGCGCGAGGCCGCCATCATCATCGACGAGAACATCTACGGCGGGGACATCATGCGTTGCGTACCGTGCAACAAAACCTTCCGCCGTAAGTATGACCGCAGGAGACACGTCGTCACTGTCCACTACCTGGGCAAGTTCCCATGCGACTGGTGCGACATGTTCTTCTACGCGCGCCGCGATGGGGTCACTCGGCACAAGAAGGGGAACTGCCCGGCCAGGGACTTTGAGGATCGACACACCAACCCATGGAGATGGTTCATGGCCTGGGTGGACGGACCTCGTCGTGGCGGTAAGCGGAGGAGGGGCACGGCAGGATCGTCGGCGAACGCGAGCTGAAGGTACGCACCGTTTTCTCGTGCCGCTTTCGTTCCCTCTTTCTTCCCTTTTGTTCTCTACCCGCCCTTACGCTTTCACGCCCCACACGGCTTTCGGGTCGTTGCCATCGATTACACGCCTCCGTTCACCTGCCCTTTCGCGACATCCCTCCTCGTTTCTTGCCCATTGCTTTGTCCTCGGATCGATGAGGGCGAGAAGTGCTCCAGACGAAGCTGACGCCGTATGTTCCTCGCAGAGATATCGTTCCGCGGCCCATTGTCGCACGACGTTGCTTGGGCCGTCATCGCTATCGTCGTCGATGTGAGCTCAGCGCTTAGCAGGAGGATGTATGGTCGTTATGTAAGGCGGCTGTCTGGGATCAAGCTCTTGTTCGCTGTTCAGCGGCACCAGCTCCGCTTCATTGTAACGGTTCTGGTTGTACTCCCATTTCCTCCTTCCTCGATGTTTTCTCGATCTCAACTTGAGTAGCCTCTTCCATATCCATAGAGTTATATTTATTATCCCTACCTGTAATCCCAAGAATATATTCACAGCTTAAAACATCTCCTTGTGCAGTGAAGGCAGTGCAGCTGCGCTTCGTGTTTCCTCTGTACATTTCCTCTATGCCGATCGAGGCATGTTGGTCTCTGGCATGCGGTGGTCCCCTTGAGCTTTACAGTACGTGCCGCGCAGGCGGCCGACGACGCGCCGTTTACCCCGAGAAGAAAACATCCTTCGACCTCCCGCGCGGACCGACGATGGACGCGCATGTTCGACGACGCCCCGCCCTCGGCCAGCTCCGCGACAAACCTGAGCAGCGTCGATCGTGGAGCGCCGCACGAAGGAGCATCCCACTGGCAGTCAGAAGATCCGCAAGTGTCTGCAGCTGCACCGGGCTACAGGCGTCCGGCGTGCTCGCCCTTCCACCTTCTGCTCAGGTAGGTCCCTTAGCTAGGTGCACGCCAAAGCCGCGAATCATGCAGAGACGCAGAGATGCAGACGCGGAGACGGGGAAAGAATTGATGGCGAGAGAAGGAAAGAAAAAGTGAGAAAAGAACAGTTGAAAAAAGAAAAGGCAAAAAAGAAAAAGAGTCGAGCGAGGACGGAAGACGTAGACAAACGACAGTGTGACGAAGAAAAAAAACAAGCAAGAACAGAGGAAAGAAGCCGTTGCCAACCGGGTACGGACCAAGCGGTCTGGGGCCGAGAGTACGCTACGCTACATACACACACACACGCACGTCGCGACTGCCTACACGCTACTTACACACAACATACGGCAGACGGATACACACCCCCCACTCCGCTCCCAGCTCCTTCGCCCGCGCCCGCGCGAGCACACCCACCGCACCCAACCCTTTCACTCGTTCCCCTCCCCATCCCCCTCCGCCTCCTCCACCTCCCCATCAAGCCGCACGACCTCCAAATACCCCTCGGGCACGAGCGCATGCCCCCCGCCCTCCGCGCGCGCGCGCTCCACCACCGCCCACCCAACCCCGCCCCCGCGCCCGACGACGTGCACCAGCTGGTCCTCCGCGAGCGCCATCTCCGCCGTGCCCTCCGGCTCGAACGCGTACAGCGCGCGGTACGTCCCCGGCAGCAGCGGCCGCTCCGCGCTCCCGTCCTCTCCATCCCCATCCTCCCCGTCCGCGTACTCCCCGTCGTCCTCGTCATCCGCGTTCGACGCGTCGTCCGCATCAAAATAATCCGCCTCGTCGTCCGACGTTGCCCCCGACGCGGGCCCAGAGCCTAATCCAGACCCCGATGCGGAGGGGAACGCGAAGCTCGCGTACGGGTCCGCAATCTCGCGCTCGGGCGATGCAACGTCAAAGTTGCGCGCAAAGTCTACCGGACTCGGACCCGCGCCCGGGCCTCCTCCTGTATTACTTGCACCCGCGCTAGCCGGTCCGTCCGCCGCACGCCCCGCCCACCCGAGCGAGAGCCCGCCCCACCTGAACCCTCCCCACGCCCCGCTGCCGCTACCGCCGGCGCTGGTGCTGCTACCGGGCGCGTCTGCCCCATCGTCCTCGACGGACGAGCGCGACGAGCGCGAGGACGCAGACCACGTCGACGCGGGCCGGTTGAGGCGGCGCGTCGCGCGCGGGGCGTCGGCGCCCTGCCCGCGGTGCCGCGCGTCCGCCGTGGGGAACGCAAAATCCCGGATCTTAACGAGCAGCGAGCGCCGCCCTGCCGCCGCCGCCGGTTCCGGGGCCGGCACCGCCTGCGCGGACGCGGAGGTTGGAGATGCAGTTGGCGTGGTCAGCGTGGAGAGCACCGCGGTGGCAGGCGGCATCGGCGTGAGAGGGTCGAGGGAGGCGTCGTCAGGCGCCGCGGCGGCGTCCAGGTCGATGGAGGGCCCCGCGGAGGGCGCGTTGGAGAAGCGGTGCGTGGCGGTGGATGGGGGCCGGGAGGAGCGGGTGGAGGCCGCGGCGGACGCGCGGCGGCTGGCGGCGGGCGAGGGCGGGGCGGGGCGGTTGGAGGTGAGGGAGTCGCGGTGTGCGTGGGAGAGATTGGGGGGCGACGCGGCCGTGAGCATCGCCGTAATGTGTGTGGGCATCGTGGGAGTCGGGACGGGCAGTGGGAGGGTCGTGGTCGTGGTTGCTGGGGAGGTTGCGCCCGTCGGAGTGGTGGGCGTCAGTGCGCTGTTTAGAGATGCGGTGGTGCCGTTGGTGCTCGTGACGACGCTCTGGGTCTGCGTGGGGGTCGGCTGCGTGGCAGAGGGCTTGCCGTTCGACCGCTGCGGGTGCTGTTGCGACATGCCGGCTGTAGATGGCGTCGCTGCGGACGACGCGTCGAGCGGGTCCCTGAGGCTCTTGCGTGGCGGGGGCGGGGGCTTGACTGCAAACTCGTGCGAGTCAGGGACGGGTGGGGGGGGGAAGGAGGAGGACGGGGAGGGGAAGGGCGAGGAGGACGGGCGGGAGTCGACCTGGACGGAGAGCGAGGGGCTGTCTGCGCGTGTGCGAGCTAAATCAGGCGCGGGCGCTGATGCCGAACTCAGCAGCAGACGCTTACCTTTTGCGTGCGTGGCCATTCTCGGCTGCAGTCCTGCGAACGAACGAACGAACGAACGAGTTGCAAACGTGCTGGCCAGCTGGCGACGGCGGTTTATCGCGTGGTGCGGCCTTTTATTAGATTGCTCGGTCGGTGCGCGCGGTGGTCGTGGTATACAAGGGCAAGGTAGGTGCCCCACGCCGTCGTTGCTGTCGTCGTCGTCGTGGGCGTGCGGATGCTGGAGGTGGGCGTTGGCGTTGGCGTTGGCGTTGGCGTTGGCGTTGACGACGGCGGCGAGGAGAAATTGCGGGCATGCCGACTCGCGGCGATCGGCGACTGCGGCGCTGCCCGGCCCTGCGCCACTCGTTGCCACCCACTGCTCCGTGGCTCCGTCCACCAACAACATTCCGCTCGACCATCGGTGCCCGAGAATCCTCGTGAATACCATGCTCGGCGGCCGTGACCGTAATCGTTGTCAGAAGCACACGGACGAAGACGCAGTTCAAGATCCAAGCCTGCTCGGTTCACAGGGTGTTCTGCGTTCAGGCTTCACGTCAAACCCGTGTATAATGTCTATGTATGTACCTTCCTTCTGGAAGTCAAATTATCCATGTTCCAACCTCTGTACCGTCTGCGGATCCGTTGCTCAGGATCGTCTCCGTCCTGGTTGTTGCTTCTGCCCGGTCCGGCAATTTCTGTACGTATTTCCAGGTGCTAAGCCTCCTTTGTTCCCTCTTGCTCGCTCGCGTGCCCAATCGTGCCTTTGCGACTTCCGAATCGTAGTCTGCGGTCCCTGTCTTCAATCCGTGGACGGCGATCATGGCCTAACAGGTCACTCAAGCCGCGCTTGTCCACCCGCGCGACTTGCGCGATGTTGGCAGGTACTCTTCCATCGCACTCATACGCGACTGCCTCTTCGTCTAGCTGCTCCGCTTTCGTTATGTGCGACACGATACAGCAATCATCGCGGTGGACATTCGAGGATGGCCTGCGCAGAGGCCACTCATGATTCTGGCCATGCCTCACCCGGTGCAACAGAATGGGTCACCATCATTATACTACACTGTCTCGTGGTCCACGTTGCAGCGTCGTCTCGAGCCGCAGCTGGTGCACCCCCCGCTCGAAATCTCAAGGCTCACCAGCTCTGCCTTGGGCATCCGCAGATGCCGAAGGCCCTCTGCCTATATCACGGGTCCGGCTCTCCAGCTCTATTTGCGCGAGAATGGAGCCTCTACGCTGCGCTGCTGAGTAGCGGGATGCCGCCTGTCGGCGCGCGTTGTTGACTCCGCGCACGCGTGCCGAAATCGACGCGGCTAGGCCGCCAGGTCCTGCACTCCCCACAGGTTTGGCTGGCCCCTTGCGTCTTCTGGTTTCTCGTGGATGTGCATGGCGCCGCCGATGGATTCAGCATCGCCACTGAGTCTGTTCGCTCTCCAACGCCTCTGACGAGCAGAGCGACCGACGAGGGGCGCCCGCTTCTTTTTTTTGCGTCCATAGGTGCGCCGACGGCCGGACGAACTCTGCAGCTGCGATAGAAGCCCTCGCTCGCTCTCGTACGGCAGTCAAGGTGACGGCCTCAAATCGGGGCGCGGGAAAACATGGGCCGAGAGCATCTGACGTCGTTCTGCGTAGGAGTGCGGTGCGGCCGCAAGCGACGCCCACCGAGCGCAGGCTTACCTCTGGCCAGCGCGCTCCCCGAGTCGTGCTCTGGAAAGGAGGAGCGGCACCCAACAATGCGAGATACGGCTTGGTTTTGTTCAGTGCACGCGGACTACGTTGATACTTGTTCGTTGAGACGGTTCACAGGAGGAATTACAAATACAACTGTATTAAAGGTGGACGCAGGTGCGCGAGGTGCGATTTCGGGGCATCGTGCAAAGGGGGTATGCGTGTGCGAGGGTCCTTCGTTCACGCCGAAGCGCCGAAGCGGAGCTGGGGTGAATCACGGCTGCCTCGCTCACAGCGTGTTCTGGTCCAGTCTATCAGGTCCGAGGTCAGCGACGACCCAAGCACAGTTGTGCAGGAGCCCTGCGACAACCCGGTATTTGCAGCTTCTTCTAGAACATCCCCCTCCCAAATCGATCCGCACGAGGAGGTGAAGGCGAGCTGTGCGGAGTCGTGTGATCGATGGCGACAACCCGGGAGTGGCGTGGGGCGTGGAAGCGTAGGCGCAGGTAGAAAACAAAAGGGATGAGGACGAAGACGAGGGTGAGTGAGAGACAATGGTGCGTACCTCCAGCTTCCGCTCGCCATCGTCGACGATACTCCCGATCCTCTACCTTCCTCTTCCTCTATCGCCACGGAGAGGTCCGGTCGGCCAAGCCATGAACCACCCCCATGGGTTGGCGTGCCGATCCTCAAAGTCCATGGCCGGGCAGTTCCCCTTCTTGTAACGAGTGACCCCATCGCGGCGCGCGCAGAAGGATGTCGCTACAGACGCAGGGGAACTTGTTGAGGTAGTTGATGGTGAAGACGTGTCGTCTTCGGTCGTACGTGCTCACGAATGGCTTGTTGGTGCACGGGAGGCAGCGCGGTGGGTTCCCACCGTAGATGTTCTCGTCGATCACGATGGTGGCTTCGATCTGGTTGAGGCCGGTCTCGTCTCTGAGCCTGAGCTAGTCCTCGTCGTGATCATCGTCCTCGTGAGGTGCGCCGGCCTCTTACTGGTCGTCCGCAGATGGCGACGTTGAAGGCCCTCCGCTTGGCACCGGTACAAGCTCGATGACGAACCCACCTGCGGGGTTGTCTATCCTGTGGGTGGACGTTGTTGATGTATGGTTGTGTTGGTAGACGGCGTTACCGTCGACCTGTGGTATGACCACAAGTGTCGGGCGCAGCCCTCCAGTTGCCTCGACCGTCTAACCCTCGCTTCCTCGTCTCCCTCCGCACGACCGATGGGTATTACCGCGGGTCGAGGCGCGCGTGAGTGCCGGACGTAGGCATCGGTGCGGGCGTACGAAGGGGCCGGCGATGGGGAGGCACAGGCAGGCAGCGCAATGGGGATGAGTGTGGGAAACGGGAATGGGAACAGGGGAGCGACGAGGGAGGGGGCGATGTACGCTGACACGACGGGGAACTGCGAGCTCGCCTCACACGAGCTGATGCGCATGCGCGCGGCAGAGGGCTGGTTGTGCCCAGTCACATCTTTTGGGCCCTGATGTCCTCCGCGGCTACACGCGACATGCGCGTCCTGACAGGCCTGACAGTGCAGAGGAGCGTCTCGTGAGTGGCTTCATCGACATATCAGCAAAAAGGAAACTCACTCGCAGAAAAACATTGAGCTCTTGCTCATCGTTGTTAGAATAGGACCCTGAGGACCCTACACCAGGAGCTGTGCACAAATCTCGTCGCTACGTCATTCAGTTCTCAGGAATATTCACGCACTCGGTAACTTTTTCTGAGTCTAGTATGGCCAATCCAGTGGGTATCGCGACATGCTGGCTCGTCGCTCTCTCGGATGTGTAGAGCGGTGTGTACGTTGGCTGATGATTGGTGAGGGAGAACTGGTGAGCCTCGAAGGGGCGATGCCAGGCCCCTCCCCTCGTCAGGCCATCTAGACATGCTACCCTCACAACGAGCGCTAATCAGCTTCCCGTACGATTATACGGTACAGGTACCATGCCTTGTTCTCCACTGCCGTACAGTCGTGTTCCGTTGCCTCATGGGTTTGGCTTCTGAGCCAGGAGCAGGGCTTCGCCATCGTTCGAGGGCAGGAACCTGCGGGTCGTTGTTTATCACGCACTGAGCACACCTAACCGCGCCGTGTGCGCAAAGAGAATTCAGCTTTATGCTCACATTCGAAGAGCAGAACGTGTTCAGTGGATCAGGTGCTTTCGCGTTTATGGGGTGTATGTGATCATTCCTCATATGAAGTTTCAAAGTGTTCAGAGGGTGCGGGACTTCTGCTGGCGAGGGCGAGTCGTTCGGGAGAAAGCAAGGACAAAGACACGCCGCAGGAGCCCGCCTACAATATCGTTGAGGGCTCAACTGTAGCTTTCCGTTTGCCGCAGCCGCTAATGGGTGTTCGTCCAGCCATCCCTGGAGGACGGAGAGAATAGAGCAATTAATTGACCTTTGTCTCAA
Organism: Heterobasidion parviporum; assembly: GCA_002994785.1. Lineage (NCBI taxonomy): Eukaryota > Fungi > Basidiomycota > Agaricomycetes > Russulales > Bondarzewiaceae > Heterobasidion > Heterobasidion parviporum. The sequence goes on from PDUQ01000018.1 coordinate 516,918, forward strand.
ATCTACATCACGCAGATTCTCGATATCAAACACGAGGCATGGTGACATGGAACGGTGAAGCAGACGAAGGACATTCAGCATTACATCTGTTCAGAAACTCGGAAAACCGATCCAAGGCAATGTTCATCTCCATCTAAACGCAGGTCAAATGACTGATCGGAAAGAAGTATTCAGGACCATGTATAGATCAAGGAGCTTAGCAAGGAAAACGCAACGCACCAAGATCCCAATCGTGCATCCATGCAGTGGAATCGTGCTGAGTGTGCAACTCTGCATCACCTAACCACTTTGAGCTACGATACTGTATCTCCAGAGTATCAACGTTGTTGCGGACCCTATCGTAACGTGTCAGGATCTTTTTGTGTCGGTCCCACACTGTATGATTCGCTTCGAGACCCGGCGCCTGGATAATATCAAGATAGACAGCCTTCAGCCGCTGCCCATTTTCCGCTCGGTGAATAACTTTCTCTTCTAGATCATGAATAAATCTATCATCATCGAGCCCATCCGCATCGTCTTTCCCACAGGGTTGGAATATGATTCGAACAGTTTCCAAAGACTGGGTAGCAACACCCTGCAATAGTGGCAGAAGACATTGCTGATGATCCCAACGGTGGAACGAATAGATGTCGACCGAGGGCAGGACTTGGAAGATGGGTACCAGATCCAGATATGCACCTCGGTCGAGGAAAAGATTTTTAACATGTGAGGGATTGATTATGGACAAGACCGATGTAACACTTCTTGATATATCGAGGGCCGGTAAATCATCGAGGGCCGGTAAATCATCGATGGAATGACAAGCAGTGAACATGGACTGATTGGCGCAGCCCTCGTTGTACGCTGATAGCAAGATATAGTATCCGTCGGCATCCTCAATGTTGCGGCTAGTGTTGGGTCGGAGGATTAAGAGGGTGGACTTGTCGCCCAACAATGGCACACCTGATGGGATGGTTGAGAGATTCCCCCCACCAGTCAGACAATCTTGAATTGTTATGAAAACAGACACGGTTGATGGAAGGGTCAAATGAGATAAGAGAGACATGACCTGGTCCAATGGACGATGGGTCACGATCAGCTGAGAAAGTCGATCGAGACGAATCTCGAGATCGTTGTGGTGCTGTCCTTCACGGAATCTATTAGGGAGCCAATGATGAAGAACCAAAGATTCGAGCAGGGAACATGAACGCAATAGATCCAGAAATTGATGCACGTTGACGGCCGGAGACTGAGCCTCGCACAGAGCGAGATGTGTAAGACCTGTAAATTGAATACTGGTCCATGTTATGGGCCCTTGAACTAAAAGGCGCCTCAAGCTAGGCATCTCAGGCGCAAATATAGATAATGGATCCAGCCGTAGCCAACTCTTGAGATTAGCGACGCTGAGACATTCTAAGGCGGGCACGCTGATCGGAGTCCGAGAAAGACTGACGGGCGGAGCCGCATCAACAGCAAGGATGTATCGGCGCAGACGGCGAGAATTCGACTGTAGGACGTCCCATGCTGAGTAGTTATAGTCAGAAATTTGTAGGGGGACATCCAGGGTACGCGGAATGAAGTGGTCGATGATACTCTGGGGATGTGAAGACCGCAACTTATGCATCTCGATCACTGCCCAGAAGGTGGGTTGTAGGTATATGACATCTCTCCAAAACCTGCAGACGCTCGATAAGGATATAGCATGGCAGATGGAAGCATTTGTCTGTGTGGGAAGCGTCGAGGCTGGGTCTTCACGAAGGAAGCCGTCCCACGAAATATTAGGGCGCGGAAAGGTCTGTTTGAGTATGTCGCCCAAGATCTCAATCGGCAAACGTTGAATAGGTTGGCAAAAGTTATTGAGGGTCGCCAAACCCGTGTATACTTCTCGAAGCTATCGTAGAAGGGTAGGTCAATAATAATACAATGAAAGGAGATCACAATATTGAGGACATGCCAAATGGATGTGAGGGTTCAATTGACTCCGTATCCTTCAGAAATACCTAGATTTAACATTGATCAGCAGATGACCAAGTCAAACATCTTACCTCTCTTGTTCCCCCCGGTGGTGAAATCTGATCGTCTTCAGCTTTGAAGCTACTGCTTCGAGTAACTGGAGGATGGTAGGATCAGGGTTGAGACTGGACGACATCTTGAACAGAACAGAATGGATAGAGGACTTCAATCGTCGAGCGTGAGAGGAGGTGAAAGGCCGGCCAGGTTTAGAGGGCGGTTTGGGAAGTGGTTGTAGGGCTCGCCGCCACTGGCCGTACAGGCTGCGCGGTATATAAATTCGTTGATTCAAAATAAATAAATAAATAAAGGCCGGCTAGGTAAGGCTGTGCACGTGCAGACTGTTCATCCGAGCACGTGCGCGGGGATTGTCTTGATCAATGTGACTGAGTGACAAAGAAGAAAGGGAAGCGTTATCTAAATCAGGAAAGAAGCGACTGAATTGAGGAGAAATCGGAAGTTTCTCCGGGAGCGACAGGCATGACAAATGGATGACATTTGTGGCCCCTGAGAACTCAAGGCAAGCCTCGGGACTAGATCCCGGGGCCGACCTCAAGCCAACTCTAGGAGGGCTTGTGTGATAAAGAACAAAAGACTAGACTAAGAGTGTAGAGACTAGGTGTAAAGGGATGGTGGGTGGGGCGAAAAAACGTAAAGTATGAGCGCGAGCTGCGAGCGCGGCAGTGAGTTCAGAATGGAGATATCGAGCGAGCGAGTGAGTCCTTACCTGCGAGCGCGGCAGTGAGTTCGGAATGAGGAACTACCGTCGCACTCACGAGGTATATATATGAAGGGATGGCTAAGCCCGAGGGTAGTAGACAAAGCGACAAAGCGACAATGCAAGGTCAAAGCAAGGGATTGCTTTGTGCGCGCGAATCGAGCCCAGACCGCCATCGATCTGATCATGGTGTGCGTGCTTTGTGAGGTCCCATTGACCCCGAGCAACTCACCCCTTCCACCTGCTCGAACCATTTCTCTATTTCAAGCACGCCATAGCAATCGACCACGACCACCTGCTCCTACACATTTTGTTCGTGCTTCAAGAAGTATTGACGTAGTTGTTCTTTAGGTCATCTAAGGACTCACAGCTTGAGAGGGCACTGCCGGGGACCATCAACTTTTACAATACTGCCGTTTTGGTCGCTGGCCTCAAGCATCAACCGGTTTCCTAACGTTGCATACGACAAGCCACTGTTTGCATCCTCTTTGTCCGCTCTCCTCACCGTGCACTGCAGCGACTAGAAGAGATCTTTCCGTGCATACTATCAGACTGATTGGTTTTACCCATGCTTGCAACTTATAGACTTTATCTGCGCGGCTTATCCCTTCCCTTCTTCGCTCTGCTTGTTCCAGCCATTCCCTTGTCCCCTCGTACTCGGCACGCCATCTTCTCTATTTTTTTCTGTCTCACTCCCACAAGCGCGACATGCGAGTGCAATCATTGCCTTCAGCACGGCATGCAGGGGCATAGTATGGGCAATGTGAGGACGTCTGACGTTTTCAAAGCAGTGAGCCCAGATAAGGTGCGAGAGTATTCTCCGATCTACATCCCTGTTCATTGTTTCCTCGGAAGTGTGCCTGTTCACCGGCGTGCGGATAACGGAGTATACTGGACGAGATTGGGGCGATTTTGTCGCAAAAGCCTGTGCGAGAGAGTCACTCGTTCGATGGTTTGAGCTGCACGCCACCATATGGTTCTGAAGGTTGCATAGGGTCGCATGTGGAACTGGCAGGCGCACGATGTTGATTGGTACTAAGGAATACCGCAGACGTGTCCTGGACTTTTGCTCCTGAGCTCAACGTGGAAACATGCTCAGAACGTCGCTGTTAGGACCACGTCCTAACACGTGCTTCGCACGTGGACAGGAGGGCTGGTCAAGTGGTTCGCTTATGACACTGACTTTAGTTTCCATTGCTGACTCATCACCATTGACATGCTGACGCATGAACTCTTACTTATGGTTCCTGACTTCTGATGTGGACAGACATTTGTTCCTGACCTGGTTCCTGGTTCCTGATTGATCTCGATGCGAATAGACATTTGCTTACTGATGTGGACAGACATTAGTGATCCAGTACTATAGTTAGATCAATGACACATCTTTGCTTACAGATCTCGATCATTGACTTCGGTACCTTAGAAGCGCACAGACCAGATCGAGATCCGGCCCTAGATACTTCTTTGTATATATAGCCGAGATGAGCTTCTAAGAAGCTCAGCTCGTTCACTCTGTAATACATTTGATCTCTGCACTGCGCCCGGCGTCTGGCTACTTTCCTAGCTCACGCTTCGCGAACTCTGTCAGATCTGAATACTCCTTACATTGTCTGATGACGCATCCTGGCCTCGTCTCCCTTCTACCCTCTCTCTCAATTCACATTCACCTACTCTGGTCTTGCCGCCTTTCGAGTCCTCAGTTGGGTACCACCTCGTGTCATCTGTTGGACAGGTGAAGACCAACCTGTTCTCCCTCATCAACGAGAAGAGCTCGAGGATTATCTCCTCTCCCTCTTCAAAGACAAGGCAGACACCGATCCCGAGTTCTTGCAGAGAGCTCAGAGACGTTCCATCGTCTTCATACATTGGAGCAAGACCTTCTACAAAGTAGCCTAGGGATCCCCTACGTGCATAGACGCACGTGATAGGTCTCCGACCTAACAGTCGCTGCTGGTGTACGCTTAATATGAACGGAAAGGCCTCTGACTTTGCCCTTGAAAGAGAGGAGCGCCACGACCATAGATCAAGTCTTTTAGACACCTTCTCTAGATTGCAGCTCGCCGGGAAGATAGACAAGAGAAATACAAATGAAACTCTATAGGAATCGAAAAAATACATAAGACTTGATGCCAAAAACATGATGAAAGAAGGAGAAATGGAAATGCGAGAAAAAAGTCCTTCACACCGCACATTGCCCCCAAATATCCCCAGGGGATATTTGGGGTATATTAGCAATATACCTCGAATATACCCGGAATATACCCGTCAGGGAATATCCCTCAAATATCCCCCAGTCAATCCCAACTGGGAGATGACTCATCCATTTCGACGGTCACCTGATGAGTGCGCGTCGTCGGACAACGTCGAGATTTCTCTTAAGTGCTCCCTTCATCTTACCCTCTAGGAGCCTCTAGTGTGCACATACTTTGGTGAGTCTTTCTCCCACTAAAACATGTTTGCATATGCTCTATAGTTCCGGTTTTCTCATATAATCAGATCTAATGCCTGAAAATGCGGGATCAGAGCGCATATATGCGTCCAATTAGGGCGGGCCGGGGTGGGTGCTAGCATCTGTGTTTCTCATGCGCGTGGTGGCTCAGATTAGCCTCAGAGTCTGCGATGCGCGCGCAAGTGCCAATGTCGTCGGGGCAGCAGCAGCAGCAGCAGCAACAACAACATCAGTGAGGCCAGTGTTCATTTGGGCTCTCCATGTCACAGTGCTAACCCCCCGCATGGCAGTACTGACCCCCGCACTACACCGCATTCTTTCCATCCCCCTCGCTCCCTGCACTCGCCAACCTCGTCAAGCTGCAATCCTTCCCGGTGACCTTGTCTCTCCCTGCACTGATCTTCTCAGCCTCTGCACGCATGCTCACCCCGCTCCTCCACAGGATGCGCCTCTACGCTGCCGGCACCGATGCACTCGCCAGCAGCTGCGTTTGTGCGCGTGGCGTGCTACCAGATGTGCTCGTGTTTGACAGCGCGGTGCCGCAGCCCAGCGCACCCCCCAAAATATACTCCTCGAATTCGAGGCCACGCGCAGACGCACCGCTCCCGCCACCGCAATAGATTCTTGCGTCAAGGCGCTGGTCGTCCCATCCCTGATGCGCGCCGTGGTTGCTTGCATATGCGGGGGAACATCTAGCCGGGATTCGCACCTCTCGCCTCTTCAAGTATATTTTGTAGATCTTTCAAGCCTTGGAATTGTCATGTAGTCTTCAATAGCATGTATTAGTTTCATGATTTGTTAATATATTTATTATCTATTTATGGGGCACATTTTCAAGCAATTGGTTCATGATAATGAGCTCGAATATACCCGAAATATACCGTGAATATACCTGAAATATACCGTGAATATGCCCAGCCCCGAATATCCCCTGGGGATATTCGAGGGATTTTGTGACTGTACCTCGGATATACCACGAATGTACCGAGGGGGGGGGGTCTGGGGATATTTGTGGTATATTTGTGGTATATTCCTAATATACCACGGATATCCCCAGGGGATATTCGAGGCAATGTCCGGTGTCATGCACTAGTAAAGTACGAAGACCTCGACGGATCGTGTGACACAGCACACTCACTCCAGTCCACCAGGTTCGAGCACGACAGAAGCAAGGCCGCGAATAATCACCCCTATTGTAATCATCGTCAGCTTCATCGGCATCTGACACTCCTGCACCCTCATCAATCCGAAGCAAATGCAAAAGGCAAGAAAACAGCAGAGATGTTGTGAAAGGGAAAGCAAAGGCGAATGTGCGATCGATGATGACAATGCAGATAGTCGTATGGGGCGTGAAAGCATAGGGATGGGCGCAGAACAAAAGAGAAGGGAATGGATGCAAGGGCAGGCAAGAGAAAATGGTGCGTACCTTCAGCTTGATCTTCTCCTCATCGATCCCGCCGTGCCCCTCCTCCGCTTACCGCCACGACGAGGTCCGTTCACCCAGGCCATGAACCACCTCCATGGATTGATGTGTCGATCCTCGAAGTCCCTGGCCGGGCAGTTCCCCTTTTTATGCCGAGTGATCCCATCGCGGCGCGCGTAGAAGTACAGGTCGCACCAGTCGCAGGGGAATTTGCCGAGGTAGTGGACGGTGACTACGTGTCACCTGCGGTCGTACTTACGGCGGAATGTCTTGTTGCACGGTACGCAACGCATGATGTTCCCACCGTAGATGTTCTCGTTAATCACGATGGCGGCCTCGCGTTGACTCAGGGTGGTCTCGTCTCCGAGCCTGAGCTGGTCCTCGTCGTGATCGTCGTCCTCGTGAGGCTCGCTGGCCTCTTCCTGGTCCTCCACGGGTATCGACGTTGAAAGCCCTCCGCTAGGCAGCGGTACAGGCTTGATGACGGGCTCGCTTGCGGGGTTGTCCACCCTGTGGGTGGACATTGTTGATGTGTTACTGTTGTGGCTGAGGGCGTTGCCGTCGACCTGTGGAACGACCACAAGTATCGGGCGCAGCCCTCCAGCTGCCTCGACCGGCCTCGGGGCAGGCATGGGCACAATGCGCCTGAACCCGCCCTCCAAGGACCAAGTACTCTCAGGCCCTGCTCCGCCCCCAATCTCCATCTCCACGACTTCGCCTTTATCCCCTTGACCCTCCCTCGTGCCCCCCACCGCGCTCGCCCCGACAGTCACTACTTCCAGCCCTTCCTCCATCCTCGCCCTCTTTGGCAGCGGCGCCTCCTCCGCGTCCATCTCTCACTTCCTCGTCTCCTGCCGCAAGACCGATGGGTCCCACCGTGGGTCAAGGTGCGCCACGGTGATCGTGCGCACCATGGCAGCCCAAGGACCCATGAAGAGCCTCACGGCACCTTCAAGCACCAAGTGCGTCGACCGTTGGGCATCAGTCGGTATGATGCGTGCCATTGAAATGGCGTCGGGGGTAGTGGCGAGGGCGGGGGCGAGGGCGGGGGCGGGGACAGAGGCGGCATCGGTGGCGGGGCAACGAGGGTGGTGGGTGCGGTGGGGGAGGCGGGGGCCACAGTAGTTGGATGTGCGGCGGGAGTGGCGGGGGACGGGGACTCTTCCGGGGCGGGGCTGATCAGCCCTGTCGGTATCTCACGGATGGGTGTGGGAGTCGGTAAGTGTTACGATTGGGATCTCGGGGCTCATCGGAGCACGTCTAACCCAACATCCAGCGTACCAACACTAGGCGGCTCCTCATCGGAGCGTACAACAAGGTATTCGGCATTCCCTCAAAGCCGACTAATCCGATGGATCACTCAGCATTGGAAGGGAAGTGGGGCATCGGGATATATCGAGCAGAGGCAGTCCTAAAGGGTGTTTCACATGTCATGGCCGCATGCAGTATAAAAGGCCCATAGAATAGGCTAAAGGACCTTAGTCTATTCTCCTCGTACGTTCGTGTCTTCCTACACGAACACCCTTCGCTGTCCCTGTGTCTTCCTACACAGGGCCTCGTTCTTACACAGTCTTCCTACTGTGTACCTCTTGTCCTTACTGTACCCCAATACAGTCGGACTCACCATTATCCACGAACCACTGCGCGACTTAGGGAAGAACCGCTACTCTGAGGTTATTGAACGAGCAGTTCGTAACATTAGAATAGACTCGACCACGCCCCTACCTTGCGCACTACTTGCTCGCTGCCACACTCTCTCTCATAACCTCTAACTGTTACGAACTGCTCGTTCGGTAACCTCAGAGTAGCGGTTCTTCCCTAGGTTGTGCAGCGGATAGTGGACAACGGTGAGTCCGACTGTATTGGGGTACAGTAAGGACAAGAGGTATAGCAGTAGGAAGACTGCTATGAAACGAGGAGAATAGACTAAGGTCCTTTAGCCTATTCTATGGGCCTTATATACTGCATGCGGCCATGACATGTGAATCTTCCTTTAGGACTGCCTCTTCCTGATATATCCCGATGCCCCACTTCTCCTCCGATGCTAAGTGATCCATCGGATTAGTCGGCTTTGAGGGAATGCCGAATACCTTGTTGTACGCTCCGATGAGGAGCCGCCTAGTGTTGGTACGCTGGATGTCGGGTTAGACGTGCTCCGATGAGCCCCGAGATCCCAATTGTAACAATACCCCCTTTCTACGTCCGGTCGCCTGAACGGACCATGACCACGCTTCGAACGGGCCATGCCCTGCGTGCACCTCTTCCATCATCTTGAATCGTTCTTGACTATCTTGTCCGGATGCGTCTTCCGGCACGACTTCGTTTTCTGGGGCGAAGACCGACTTACGTCGTTTACGACGCCTAGGAGTTTTCCGTCTCCGTTGATTTCGTTTGTTTTGAGTTCCTAGTGGTTCTCCAGGCCACGTCTCCCATCCGATGTTTTCCTTCACCGAAGTTTTGATGTGAGTCGCAAATCTGAGGGTTTGTACTTGGCTTGACGAAGAAGTTATCTCCCGCCTGTGCCTCCTTTGTTTGAATCCCTAGCGGGTACCCATCCCGCGTCATTCTTGCCGGCTGGCCTCCGGTCCTCATCAGATCCACTCGGTCCAGGTCTCTCCTGGACTCTTTTTGTTAAACCAGGCCGATCCTGGTGATGTCAAGAAGATGATGGTGCAAAGATAATTAGGTGGTGAAATAGAAACTCGACTCTTGTCTGAGTCGGTTGAATGCGGGGTCGCTGTATGGTATTCCCTCTGGTGTGGAAGTTTGGGTCGTTCCTAGACCATAGGTAGTTTTGTCGCGTCATTACAGACGGTCCTGCTAGTTTACTTTGAGGTCGTTGCGGACCTATAAATAACACCTGTTCCTGTAACGATCCTAGAGTGAGGACTTTTCTGCGCGCCGGATCATCCATCGGTGATGCGCATAGGGCCAAAGACCAATTTCCGCAGCTCTAGAGGTTGTGTCGTTCTGAGGAAGAAGGTGACGGTTTATGCTATATCAAACCGGATAACTTATTTTTTTTTTGGATCAGTGTACAAAGAGTTCTCATCTTTGGACACTGATCTAACGAGGGGAGTGGTGCCAGAATAGTTGTCCTATTTTGACACGACTCACCCAGCCCGTAACTGATGGGTCGCCTCAGTTTATCGTCATGATGGACGGCCGTAGTTTAATCATCTTTTCGGACGCAAGCTATTGTCCGACTGTGCCTTGAGTCCCAATAGATTTGTGCCTCCAAGGCGAGGGTAGTTTAGGGTCGTTTCAGACTGATCGTCTGCTTTTCTCCAAGCAGACCATCACATCCCCTATGCTGAAAGGGGTAACTAGTTTTCCGTCGTTGCGGACGTTGGCCTGCCTAACTCAAATAGGCAGTCCAAACAGCCCAGTTTAACGTCATGGAGGACGTGTGGTGAGGGACATGAACTTGTCCCACAACAACGTATTCCGAGGCACTGTCCCAGTTGCCTCTTGACTAGCTCTTGAAGCGGAATTTCTTGCTTCTGACTTCAAGAGTAGACTGAACGGCCATGGAGTAGTCGCGGTCCTTGTCGGATAGCTGGCAACCCGCTCCATGTCTCCAGACCCCTCGCACGGAATTGAACCGTGTCGACCCCAGATTCTTTTACCGTAAGGTGCATGGAATCTGGAAGCGCCTTAACCTAGTCGGCAGGGTTCCAAGCCAGTGAGGCCTCCGTTCCGCACTGCTGGAATGCATCCACGCTCCGAGGGTCGTGGTAGTTTTATGTCGTTCCGGACGAACACCGAGAACTAGTTTATCGTCATTGCGGACCAAGCCATCCGTAGTTTTACATCGTTGCGGATGTTAGGCCCTCCGCCTGACTCTGTCAGCCCCATACGGTGGCCCGTCCTGGCTGAGAGGTTTCTTCTGATAGAAAGTGTTGGTCTTCATTGGCTTGAGGGAAACTTCTTCCTCCATGATCTCCGGTATCGAGGGGGACTCCGGGTGAATGGGTTGATCGCTTTCACAAGGCTTAGGCCCATTAACCCATCTCGTCGCGTGTTTTGCACAAGGAGACTTGTTTTGAATCCGACAGGACCCTTTTGGAGATCCCTAACTCTGTCAGCCCCATACGGTGGCCCGTCCAGGTTAGAGGTCGAATAGGCCCGTATCTGCGGCAGAGAGGTCGGCGCATATTGCTTTTGTCTTGGCGTGAGGGGAACCAACCCTCCGCATTTGCCCCACTTGTTATTGCAGTCGGCTCCTGCAGCAATAGCCCTCCGGTCTCATTGTTACGAACTGCCCTGCTTACATATGCTTACCTACATTTTCCATTCCTTTTCCTGAACCTCATGACCTGACACGTGACTCTTTCCCACGTTCCATATGCATACATTCAGCCTTGACACACACTTTGGCTCCTTTATCTACCTGGTCCGTGCGCTTCTCATCATGTATATAACTGGTCTAGTCCTAAGGGTTACTCCTTAGGTTATTCACCTTCGTCATACCTTGTGAACTGCTGCCTTCAGTCTTCACTTGATCCTTGACAGGTCTGATAGCTCATCCGCTTATCTCTCTTTTGCATCCTCTTCTCTCTCTTCTTGTCTTGTTGTTGGTTGTTTGGTGGCTTGGGCTCATCTGTGCAGCACGTTCCTGACATTTGAATAACCTACCACATCGCCCACTCCACACTCTGTCCCGACCCGGCGCTGCCGGTTTCTACCGAACCCCTTCCTGTTTAGCGTTTCTCCACAGCAGAACACCGGCTACTTACATACGGCGCTAGGCAGTCCCAAAAGACAAGCGTCCGTCGACTGTAGTAGTTACCTTACACTTCTCGTGAACGGTTGGGAGATACCCTCTCACCAGGGGTCTCTTTAGGTTGTAGAATATCTCTGTCTGGTAATCAACCCAGCGGAGGTACGACCGAAACAACTGCACTTGACGTTATATCACGTAACACCTGCACGCAGAAATAGACTATTTACCTTACCGCACTCCGACGACTGGCCGGCTGACCGATCACGGTGCCGAAGAATTGGAAGGAAGGATTAACAGATCCACACCAATTATCCCTTTATCGACTCTGAGCTTAGTAGAGCCAGATTAACGCACAAAAGAAAACCACTATGGTCGATAACACGTTCCTGAACCGCCCCTCCACCTTTGATGGAAACAAGGCAAACTTCGATTCCTGGATGATGTCCTGCAACCTATACATGCAGTATTATGCGGACCAAATCAAAACCAACCGTCAAAAAATCATCTTCTTGATCTCATACATGAGAGATGGAACGGCAGTACGCTGGGCACAGCACTATTACTCGACAAAGATAGAAGGAAAGGACATCACCTTCGCCATGTTCCTAAAGGACTTACAAGACGCATTCCGAAACGACTTGGCAAAGCAAACGGCCAGAAGTAACCTGTTCACGATCCGCCAAGGAAAGGAAACAGCCGATGAATTCGTCAGTAGGTTTAGAGTGGTAGCCGACGAAGCAGGATTTGACGACGCCGTAGCCCTGGAATACTTCCGCAGAGCCATACGCCCGGACTTACTCGAAATTGTATACTCCATGGAAACACTCCCAACCACTCTATCGGACTGGTACAAGTACGTCATACGCTTCGATGGCCAAAAAGAAGAAGCCACCTCGATCCTTTCACAATCGCCATTCCAAACGCATCAATGGTTTAAGCCACGCCCATTTCCAGCAACCGCATGGCCAGGCCCTACCACGTTCAATAACTCGACCTGGCCTGGACCCAATACGTTTAGCCAAGTACAACCTATGGAAATAGGACGTCTACTACAGCAGTTTGATCCATTAGACATCTTAGAAACATACAAGAAGATGCAGAAGACACGACTAGCGATTAAAGAGGTTCACTGGAGCGACAAACTCTCTCGGCCACGCGAAGACGAATGGGATTACTGCATGCTGACGAACGGAGAAATAGTTGGCTTCAAACCGGATGGTACTCCCTTCGATCCTAGGTTTGACGATGGACACACGAACAGATATACAGTTGATGAAAACCTTGGCGAAGGATGGTGGGACTACATTAACGAATGGCTGGACTAGACACTTACATCCGCAATGATGTAAAACTATGATGACTGTAATGACTCAGAACCGTTCGCAATAACGTTAAACTAAGACTCGGACCTTTGATACGTTACCTCCTGATCGTTCTGTTGTCTTAACCGATGATTAGCTTGATACGCATTCAGACTTTGTCACTTACCTTTGCCATCTTAAAACTGGACGTTTAAACTGGTTGAACTTTATCCGTACCTGACTCCTCTCTTCCTGATTTGTACTTGCACGTCTTCTCATTTTCTTGACCCGGTTACCACCGGTTTTCCCTTGGCTCAGCTTGACTTCAGTTTCTTTTTGATCCTGGTCAGCTCTCGCCACTTTCTTGCCCGTCCGTGCTTGTCTTGTCTTGATCAAAGCGGTTGTATGGACACCTGTCTGTTCTTGATATCTTGCTCCCGATCTTACCGTCTTCTTGACCGTCGATTGGCCTTGTAGTTATCTTGACCTGATCTCTCTCTTTTGTATTTGAATGTCCCGGCGCGTACTGTTACGATTGGGATCTCGGGGCTCATCGGAGCACGTCTAACCCGACATCCAGCGTACCAACACTAGGCGGCTCCTCATCGGAGCGTACAACAAGGTATTCGGCATTCCCTCAAAGCCGACTAATCCGATGGATCAATTAGCATCGGAAGGGAAGTGGGGCATTGGGATATATCGAGCAGGGGCAGTCTTAAAGGAAGATTCACATGTCATGGCCGCATGCAGTATATAAGGCCCATAGAATAGGCTAAAGGACCTCAGTCTATTCTCCTCGTTTCTACTGTGTCTTCCTACACAGTATCTTGTTCCATCCGTATCATCCTATACGGATCCCTCATACCCCTGTGTCTTCCTACACAGGGTCACCCTTGTCCTTACTGTACCCCAATACAGTCGGACTCACCATTATCCACAAACCACTGCGCGACTTAGGGAAGAACCGCTACTCTGAGGTTATCGAACGAGCAGTTCGTAACATTAGAATAGACTCGACCACGCCCCTACCTTGCGCACTACTTGCTTGCTGCCACACTCTCTCTCATAACCTCTAACAGTGGCATAGACCCCACTGAGAGAGTGTTACCTCTTACACGCTGGAGCAAGACCTAGGCCTAGCGTACCCACCAGGCACTAGACGAATCGACAACCAACTCCGTCAAAACAATCGTCCCATCCACAGACAAGGCGCCTCGTGGTTTTATTCGGATACAAACCAGAGGGCCCCACCAAACTTCGATAACTGCTCGTACCGGGACGGACAGTACTTTTTCACCTTAGCAGACGGAACAGAAGCAGAGTGGGCTTGGAACGAAGTCCAAGCCGATTGGGTACCCCCACCACAATACAGAGAACCTGAGCCCGTAGTATCGGACACCTCGGAAGAAGAAGAGGAAGGATCCTCCCACTCAGGTTACTCGGACACACAAACCCCCAAATCATCATGTCGACATCAGGAGCAGGGACCGCTCCGACGGGCGGAGGAACCGCTCCGGCGGGCGGAGGGACCGCCCCGCTTACAACAACGGTACAACCGGGTCGAGGAAAGCTGAAGCTTCCCGACAATTTTACAGGCAACAGAACCGAGTCGCAGCATTTCATGCTCCAATGCCTCCTTCTTTTCGTCACAGAATCAGATCGATACAAGACCGATGAGGACCGGATCTCCCTGGTCTCTCTTGCATGCGATCCGGACGGCAGGCGTGTGGGCGGAAAACTTCCTTAATAGGACTATCGGAGCAGATCCTCCCACGTCCCTGGGAACGTGGAGAGATTTCAAGGAGGAGTTCGAACTCCACTTCAAGGAAACAGGGAAGGTCGACAAGGCCCGTAGTGCCCTCATGACCTTCTCCCCAGGTCGCATGACAGTGGACGAATACTCCAACCAGTTCACCCTCATCGCCGCCGACACCGAAATCGCCGGCAAGGAACAAGTCCCTTATTATCAGAGGGGACTAGATCCAAAGGTCCTGGATAAAATCTACGACCGCGAAACTCCGCCGAAGACACGATCCAAGATTGGATCAATATGGCCTGTGAAATAGACGGCCGCATGAGAGCCCGCAGAGCTCAAAAGACACTCCTCGCCAGCTCCACCAACTTCAAAAGCGATTTCTAGATCGCTTCCACCTTCGCTCCACTCCCCGCTACAATTCCACCAACGCCCCTCGAAGAATGAACAACCAGGTCGTCGATATGGATATCGATGCCTCGAGGAAAAGGGCGTACAGCCAAAACAAGCGGACGCATGAGGGCAAGCCCTTTAACACGTGTTACGCCTGCGGGAAACCCGGGCATTTCGCGCAGGATTGTCGCTCATCATCCCGATCTAGAGGCCTTCGGCCGACTAGAGGGAATACGCGTCGCCAGGTGGGAAGAGGAGGTTGGAGAGCTCGCGAAGTGGACGTGGAAGAGGATGACGACCAAGAACCCCAACTGGGGGGAGACGTCGGACTACATCGAGGATTGGAGGAGGGGAGTTCTGATCGCCACCACCGTCGGGTACCACAACCTCGTCATTCGATGGAACCCGCGAACTCTACCGCGACCCGAGGACCCCCTCCGCACAATGGAGGACGCTACGTACCGCCTGACCGACGACAGCTCGACCGACCCGTCGGTAGTGCTTCTACGGTCCGAAGGCTCTTAAAGAGCTAGATGCGGACGAAGCCAAACAGGTGCTAGTGGACGTAGCACAGGGTTTTCTCTAGCCTCTCCTCTGCCAGCAAGAGAGAGAGAGACGGTTGAAGGGGGTCAAATCATGTATCAACGTGCGAGCAATGAACCATCACATCATTACTCCCATCCGTTTGAACGTCAAACTGACCACCGAAACCGAAGAGCTGGAGCCAGAGCAACGATCGACTCAGGCTGCGAAGGGATCCTGGTCAACGAATCCTGGGTTTGGAAACATAACCTTCCCAGCTATCCATTGGACCGACCCATTCGAGTGCGCAACGTCGACGACTCTATCAATAGGAACGGCCTCATCACAAGAGGCGTAGATGGTAACTTAACCATCACAGATCGACAAGGCCGAACGCACACGGAATGCGTTCAAATGTTCATCACCAATCTAGGAAGAGACGACATGCTCCTGGGGACAGATTGGTTACGATACCACGATCCTTCTATTCAATGGAGGAAACGTGAAGTACGGTTCGATGGGTGCCGACCCCTATGCGACAACCGTATGGAATCACCCGCGCCAAGGAGGAACCATTGGCCGAAGGACGGCTAAACAATGGTAGGAAATCACATCGAGAAAAACCTCGCTTGGTACACGATCTCTCGGACCCCAGAGGATGGCCGAGAGAAAGGTGGCGCACGCTGACGAACAGCGAATTCAAAACGGCCTTGGTGAACCTTTTGGACAAGCGTGCCCAAGGAAAACAAAAGATGCTCGACATACTCGCTGACGTAGAACGACGTCGACAAAGCCACCAAGCGCAAGAGCCAACTGCGAAAGCAAATGAAGCACCAGGCGTGCACAAGTTCGACCTCCCTGTTCAGGTGAACAGAGAGGAACCAGTCATTAGGAAAGTCGCTCCGGAGCCGACCGGTCTCGCCAGCTTTGACGAAGACCTGGAAGAAGAATTGACGTCACAAATCTGAAGGATCGAGTACCGTCCCATATCACGAGTACCTCGATATCTTCAGCGAACGACGGTCTCAGCGGCTCCCCGAACACACGATCTGGGACCACGCCATAGACCTGAAACCGACCTTCGTTCCACAGGCACCTAGGATTTTCCCGCTTAGCCCAGAAAAACATGACGAACTAGGAAAATTCGTCAAGGAACACCTGGCAAGGGGAACTATCCGCCGATCTACGGCACACAGCGCGGCTTCCTTTTTCTTCATCAGTAAAAAGGATGGAAAACTCCGCCCGGTGCAAGACTATCGGCACTTGAACGAACACACGGTCAGAAATGTTTGCCCCCTGCCTCTGATACAGGAACTCTTGGACGTCATCAAAGGCCAAAGTGTTCTCCAAATTGGACGTTCGTTGGGGGTATAATAACATCCGGATCAAGGAAGGTGACGAGTCCAAGGCGGCCTTTGTAACGCCTTTAGGACTCTTTGAGCCCACGGTCATGTTCTTCGGACTCACCAATTCACCGGCCACTTTCCAAGCCATGATGAACATGATCTTCAAGATCTCATCCTTGCTAGGAAAATCACGGTATATATGGACGACATCCTCATTTTCACGGCCACGGTCGCCGAACACATCTTGGTGATAAAACAGTCATGAAAATCCTACGCGACAATGATCTCTACCTCAAACCGGAAAAATGCGAGTTTCACAAAGCCAAACTCAACTACCTGGGGTACACGATTTCAGCAGACTCCGTCGCCATGGAGGACTCCAAGGTGGCTGCCATTGAGGAATGGCCTGTCCCTCGCACAGTCCGGGACATTCGCTCGTTTTTGGGACTAGGAAACTTTTACCGTCGCTTCATCGAGAAGTTCTCCTTCGTCACTCGTCCTCTGCATGACCTCACTAAGAAGGATGCCAAGTGGAATTGGACAGACGCCTGCCAGAAGGCGTTTGACACGTTAAAGGCGGCTTTCACGAAGAAACCCGTCTTGCTCTACCCGGATCCTATGCAACCTTTCCGGCTAGTTACGACGCTTCGCTCACCGCCTATGGGGCGGTTTTGCTGCAAGAAGGAACCGACAAAGCCTGGCACCCCGTCGCTTATTTATCGGGATCTTTGCCCCTCCGGAGCGGAATTACGACGTCCATGATCGAGAACTCTCGCCATTATCAAGGCTTTGGACCATTGGAAACACTACCTGGAAGGGGCCCGTCATCCGTTCGAAATCTGGACCGACCATAAAAACCTGGTCTACTTCCAGTCTGCGCGCGACCTTACTCGACGCCAAGCTCGTTGGAGCTTGTTTTTATCGCAATTCGACTTCACACTCCTCCACAAGGCGGGTTCCACCAACCACGCCGATGCTCTGTCCAGGCGGCCAGACCTTAATGAGGGGGTGGAAAATGATAACAAGGCGCAGACCCTCCTACCGTCCAAACTTTTCGCCGATTCAGAGGAAACACTAGTGGACGTGCGCGTCCGATCTACGGAATTACAGTCCTCAACCTCTTAACACTCATTCGCCACTCTCGCTCGGAGCAAGACACGGTAGTAAAAACGGCATTACAAGCGATTACCGGGAAAGACCACCGCTCTTTGGCCACAGCCCTAAATACTTGGACACACGAGGAAGGAATTATCCGCCGCAATGGGCGTATCTGTGTACCAAAGGACGACACCATACGAAGAGCCATCGTCAAAACTCACCACGACTCCATAGCAGTCGGGCACCCAGGAAGGTTGAAAACCTTGGAGCTGGTGCGACGAAACTATTGGTGGCAAGAAATGACAAAGTTCGTACATAGCTACGTGGACGGCTGTGCAACGTGCCAATCCACGAAGAACCAACCACATCGCACTCATCCGCCAATCCAACCGCTGGAAACCACGGACACGCCTTGGAAATTCGTCTCCACCGACTTTGTAACCGACCTCCCAGAAAGCGGAGGTTACGACTCGATCAACGTGGTGGTAGACCAAGGATTATCCAAGGGAATCGTCATTACCCCGTGCAAGAAAACAATAACGGCGGAAGAAACCACGAAGCTTTTCCAAGACAATGTCTTCAAACGCTTCGGTCTCCCGTTAAAGTAGTGTCTGACCGAGGACCACAGTTCGCGGCCACATTCACTAGGGAACTATGGAAAGGACTAGGCATTGTCCCCGCGCTAAGCACAGCGTATCATCCCCAAACAGACGGAGAAACCGAGCGAGTAAACCAGGAGATCGAACAATTCCTACGAGTCTTCTGCAACCACCATCAGGACAACTGGGTGGAATTACTTTCTTTTGCAGAATTTGCCCATAACAGTCGACAACATCGGCCACAGGAAAATCACCGTTCGAAATCCTTTATGGGTATAATCCACCGTACTCGGCAGACGTAGCGCTAAACACCAACGTCCCTGCGGTAGCCGAAAGGATAAAGGCGATCCGAGAGGTTCAAGAAGAAGCGGCGTCTAGCCTGCGCATGGCTGCGCAACACGCGAAAGACAGAGACTCTCACCGAAAACTCCCACAATGGAGAGAAGGAACACTCTTGTGGTTAGAAGGAACGCACATCCACACGACGCACCCGAAGGCGAAATTAGCACCTCGGCGATATGGCCCTTTCAAGGTAAAAGGAAGGTCGGAACCTTGGCCTACCACTTGGAAATTCCCAAACAATGGAAAATTCACCCCGTGTTCCATGCATCGATGCTCACAGAATATCACGAGACAACGGCCCATGGGAAGAATTTCCCCAAACCGCCGCCAGAAATCCTAAATGAGGAGGAACACTTCGAAGTTGAAGCCGTTCTGGACTCAAAACGCCACGGTCGTGGGACCAAATACCTCGTGAAGTGGGTCGGGTATCCTGAAGCGGACAATTCATGGGAACCCTGGGCCCTATTGAAGGGAACGGCTGATGAAGCCTTACAGGAATATCACCGAAGATATCCCAATCGTCCAAAGCCACGGGATTGCAAGTGGATGCACAGTATAAGAGAGGGTCGATAGGAAAGAAAGAATCATCGACCTCTTACATGACAGATTCCTCTACCTCCTACTTCTCCCCACACCAACGAGACTCTCCATCAGAGCATGCCATGTTCATCGGAGGAGGAACCACCGACTCAGCGTCCTCGCCATCGAGAAACTCCTCCCAGACATCATTCTTGCCATTCCAAACCCAGATACCAGAAGAATGGACCCGTCGAACCAGGCGCCGGTCCTTACCAGCGACATACCGGACCTGGTACCAGTGCAGGAATCAGAGTATCGGAACCCCCATCAAGGACTGAGGGAGCTCATGACGATCACCCTCAGACAGATCCGACAGAAGGAAGAAGGATCCGGGCATGCAATGGAACCAGAAGCATCGAGACCAGAGCTCCTGGGCAGCAGTGTCGAATACTTCGACCTACGACGATGCCAAGCCGACTGCAGATGTTGACGGAGATGTACCAGACGCAACAGCGGGTAATGCATCATCTTCCGGACCCAGCGGACCCCTTGCCAGTAGTGGAAGTCCTCGACCCGGAGAACTGGAAGGATTAGGCGATGCCCTCTACAGCGAACCACAATCGGATCGGTAATCCAAATGGCTGTCGCTCTAGCCTTACAACGGCTGGCTAATGTCCTGGCAGGACAACCCGGCAGCGAGGGAACGACATTCCACGTCGGTTGGCGAACGCCAGTGACCGAGTTAGGGTCCTGGCCTACACCGAGAATCATCGCGTTGCCTCATGGTACGCGCGAGGGAACACAGGGCAGCATGCCCTACTCATCCATCCCCATGAGTTCTCCTCTTTCGTCAACCTGGAATTGGTACCGGCCCTATTGGCCGACACAGACGAGCTCATCCCGTCCCATTCGAGTCGAACCGTACCGGGTTGTACCATGGAACGAGACAACAACCATCAGGGCGGTACACCTGCGAGCCATAGAGACGCCTCCGCACAGACCGAGTATATCTGGACCACGGTACAGCGACAAGCCGAACGGGATGGACGACCCGTCTCCTCTCCGCCAGGCCGAGCCCAGTACCGACAACGAGCATCCCCCTCTCTACCGACGGCACGAGAGGCGACCCGAACCAGAGGACGTACGGACAATACGAGGAGGCCACGCTCGACTTCCTCGACAGGGAGATACGCCGGTTATGCGCAGAAGTCGAGATCATGGAAATACAAGAGAAAATCCGCGAACACGTCGCCGCACTCCTCGTCCTCCAACGGAGGTGGCCGAACTACTACGTGGACGAGGCGAATTAGACGCATGGGACGCCCTCGACCAACAATACGACGACTACGACTACGAAGCTATGCGCGAGCCGATGAAGGAGAAGGGGATTTGGAACCCCGCTGGGGATATTAGGGTAGCGGAAGGAGAGGACCTCCGCACCCCAGGTAACGGTTACACGAACAGGACAACCGACAACGTCCACCATGACGTTAAACTGGATGTTCGTCCGAAACGACGTAAAACTACAGTCGTCCGCGAAGACGTTAAACTAAGATAGGAAGGAAAACCTCGAACCCGGACGACGATCCGCTCAAGTCGTTGACCTGCATGTCGTTAAACTGTGAAAAGATAAGAAGGCAGGGGAAGTACCTGTCCTGGCCTGGCAGGGCCGAGTTCAGCTTTTCACCTTTCCTTCGGAGCAGAACGAAGGAAACACACAAGCGACCTCTCGCTGTCAAGAGGTATTCTGACAGACGAATCGGGCGTCCCGTTTGGATCCCCAGTTTTACAGGTCCCTTTCCGCATTAGGAGGACCTTGGATTCAACAAATATCCTATGCCGCTGGCTTTTCCCTTGACGAGTGATGGCGTCAAGGGCTCGCAAGATGCATATTCCGGTCGTGGCTCATCGGGTGCTATGTTACTCCCTCGCTGTCAAGGTCTGACAGGAGTTTGGGCGTCCCTCTTTGGATCCCCAGTTTTACAGGGTCTTTTCCGCATTAGGGGACCCTCGCTGCGATGCACGCTAGTAGGAGATGCGACCTACTACGATGTCAGTTAACTGAACGAGGCACAAAAGAAGAAACCTCTCAGCCAGGACGGGCCACCGTATGGGGCTGACAGAGTCAGGCGGAGGGCTTACATCCGCAACGATGTAAAACTACGAATGGCTTGGTCCGCAATGACGATAAACTAGTTCTCGTCACGACACACGACCCTCGGAGTGTGGATGCATTCCAGCAGTGCGGAATGGAGGCCCCACTGGCTTGGAACCCTGCCGACTAGGTCAAGGCGCTTCCAGATTCCATGCGCCTTACGGTAAAAGAATCTGGGGTCGACACGGTTCAATTCCGTGCGAGGGGTCTGGAGACATGGAGCGGGTTGCCAGCTATCCGACAAGGACCGCGACTACTCCATGGCCGTTCAGTCTACTCTTGAAGTCAGAAGCAAGAAATTCCGCTTCAAGGGCCAGTCAAGAGGCAACTGGGACAGTGCCTCGAGATACGTGGTTGTGGGACAAGTTCATGTCCCTCACCAACGTCCTCCATGACGTTAAACTGGGTTGTTTAGACTGCCTATTTGAGTTAGGCAGGCTAAAGTCCGCAATGACGGTAAACTACGGTCTCCCTTTGTTCTAGGGAGGTGCCTTGGTCCGAGACGACCCTAAACTACCCTCGCCTTGGAGGCACAAATCTATCGGGACTCAAGGCACAGTCGGACGATAGCATGCGTCCGAAAAGACGATTAAACTACGGCCGTCCATCATGACGATAAACTGAGGCGACCCGTCTGTTACGGGCTGGGTGAGTCGTGTCAAAATAGGACAACTATTCTGGCACCACTCTCCTCGTTAGATCAGTGTCCAAAGATGGGAACTCTTTGTACACTGATCCAAAAATAAGTTATCCGGTTTGATATAGCATAAACCGTCACCTTCTTCCTGGGACGACACAACCTCTAGAGCTGCGGAAATTGGTCTTTGGCCCTATGCGCATCACCGATGGATGATCCGGCGCGCAGAAAAGTCCTCACTCTAGGATTGTTACAGGAACAGGTGTTATTTATAGGTCCGCAATGACCTCGAAGTAAACTAGCAGGACCGTCCGTAACGACGCAACAAAACTACCTACGGTCTAGGAACGACCCAAACTTCCACACCAAAGGGAATACCATACAGCGACCCCGCATTCAACCGACTCAGGCAAGAAGTCGAGTTTCTATTTCACCACCAAATAATCTTTGCACATCATCTTCTTGACATCACCAGGATCGGCCTGGTTTAACAAAAAGAGTCCAGGAAAGACCTGGACCGAGTGGATCTGACGAGGACCGGAGGCCAGCCGGCGAGGATGACACGGGATGGGTACCGCTAGGAATCCAAACAAAGGAGGCACAGGTGGGAGATAACTTCTTCGTCAAGCCAAGTACAAACCCTCAGATTTGCGACTCGCATCAAAACTTCGGTGAGGGAAAACATCGGAAGAGAGACGTGGCCTGGAGAACCACTAGGAACTCAAAACAAACGAAATCAACGGAGACGGAAAACTCCTAGGCGTTGTAAACGACGTAAGTCGGTCTTCGCCCCAGAAAACGAAGTCGTGCCGGAAGACGCATCCGGACAAGATAGTCAAGAACGATTCAAGATGATGGAAGAGGTGCACGCAGGGCATGGCCCGTATGAGCGTGGTCTGGTCCGTTCAGGCGACCGGATGTAGAAAGGGGGTATTGTTACGATTGGGATCTCGGGGCTCATCGGAGCACGTCTAACCCACATCCAGCGTACCAACACTAGGCGGCTCCTCATCGGAGCGTACAACAAGGTATTCGGCATTCCCTCAAAGCCGACTAATCCGATGGATCACTTAGCATCGGAGGAGAAGTGGGGCATCGGGATATATCAGGAGAGGCAGTCCTAAAGGAAGATTCACATGTCATGGCCGCATGCAGTATATAAGGCCCATAGAATAGGCTAAAGGACCTTAGTCTATTCTCCTCGTTTCTACTGTGTCTTCCTACACAGTATCTTGTTCCATCCGTATCATCCTATACGGATCCCTCATACCCCTGTGTCTTCCTACACAGGGTCACCCTTGTCCTTACTGTACCCCAATACAGTCGGACTCACCATTATCCACAAACCACTGCGCGACTTAGGGAAGAACCGCTACTCTGAGGTTATCGAACGAGCAGTTCGTAACACGTACATTCTAGAGTGGGGGGTAATGTTACGAACTGCCCTGCTTACATATGCTTACCTACATTTTCCATTCCTTTTCCTGAACCTCATGACCTGACACGTGACTCTTTCCCACGTTCCATATGCATACATTCAGCCTTGACACACACTTTGGCTCCTTTATCTACCTGGTCCGTGCGCTTCTCATCATGTATATAACTGGTCTAGTCCTAAGGGTTACTCCTTAGGTTATTCACCTTCGTCATACTTGTGAACTGCTGCCTTCAGTCTTCACTTGATCCTTGACAGGTCTGATAGCTCATCCGCTTATCTCTCTTTTGCATCCTCTTCTCTCTCTTCTTGTCTTGTTGTTGGTTGTTTGGTGGCTTGGGCTCATCTGTGCAGCACGTTCCTGACACTCATCCACTGATACGCCTGGTGCTTCATTTGATTTCGCAGTTGGCTTCTGTGCCTAATGAAAGAACAAAAGAACACTTCTTATCTTTTCACAGTTTAACGACATGCAGGTCAACGACTTGAGCGGATCGTCGTCCGGGTTCGAGGTTTTCCTTCCTGTCTTAGTTTAACGTCTTCGCGGACGATCGTAGTTTTACGTCGTTTCGGACGAACATCCAGTTTAACGTCATGGTGGACGTGTGTTCCGGTTGTCCTGTTCGTGTAACCGTTACCTGGGGTACGGAGGTCCTTTCCTTCCGCTACCCTAATATCCCCCAGCGGGGTTGCCAAAATCCCCTTCTCCTTCATCCGCTCGCGCGTAGTCGTCGTAGTCGTAGTCGTCGTTTTGCTGGTCGAGGGCGTCCCATGCATCTAACTCTGCCCTCGTCCATGTAACAGTTCGGCCCATCTCCGATTGAGGACGAGGAGTGCGGTGGCGTGCTCGCGGACTTTCTCTTGTATCTCCATGATCTCGATTTCTACGCACAACCGGCGTATTTCCCTGTCGAGGAAGTCGAGCGTGGCCTCCTCGTATTGCCTCCATACGTCCTCTGGCCCGGGTTGCTCTCTCGTGCCGTTGATAGAGAGGGGGGTACTCGTTGTCGGTGCTGGGTCCGACTCTGGCTGCGAGGAGACGGGTTTGTTCGTCTCGTCTGGCTTGTCGCTGTACCATGGTCCAGATGTACTCGGTTTGTGTGGAGGCGTCTCTATGGCTCGCAGGTTGTACCGCCCCGACGGTTGTCTCGTTCCATGGTACCACCCGGTACGGTTCGACTCGAATGGGACGGGATTGAGCTGTATCTGTGTCGGCCAGTAGGGCCGGTACCAATTCCAGGTTGACGAATGTGGAGAACTCATGGGGATGGATGAGTAGGGCGTGCTGCCCTGTGTTCCCTCGCGCGTACCATGAGGCAACGCGGTGATTCTCGGTGTAGGCCATGACCCTAACTCGGTCACTGGCGTTCGCCAACCGACGTGGAACATCGCTTCCCTCGCTACCGGGTTGTCCTGCCAGGACGTTAGCCAGCCGTTGCAAGGCTAGGGCGACAGCCATTTGGATTACCAATCTGATTGTGGTCCGCTGCAGGAGGGCATCACCTAGTCCTTCCAACTCTCCGGGACGAGGACTTCCACTACTGGCAAGGGGTCCGCTAGGTCCGGAAGATGATGCATTACCCACTGTTGCGTCTGGTACATCTCCGTCAGCATCTGCAGCCGGCTTGGCATTGTCGTAGGTCGAAGTACTCGGACACCGCTGCCCAAGAGCTCTGGTCTCGATGCTTCTGGTTCCACTGCATGGCTCGGATCCTCTCTTCCTTCTGTTGGATCTGTCTGAGGGTGATCGTCATGAGCTCCCTCAACCCTTGATGTGGGTTCCGATACTCTGATTCCTGTACTGGTACTAGGTCCGGTAGGTCCGGTATGGATCTGCGCCTGGTTCGACGGGTCCATTCTTCGGGTATCGGGGTTTGGAATGGCCAGAACGATGTCTGGCGAGGAGTTTCGCGATGGTGAGGATGCTGAGTCAGTTGTTCCTCCTCCGATGAACATGGCATGCTCTGATGGGGAGTCTCGTTGATGTGGGGAGAAGTAGGAGGTGGAGGAATCTGTCATGTAAGGGGTCGATGATCTTTCCTCCTTTTCATCGGTCTCCTCTTATACTGCTGCATCCACTTGCAATCCCGTGGCCTTTGGATGATTGGGATATCTTCGGTGATATTCTTGCAAGGCCTCATCAGCCGTCCCCTTCAATAGGGTCCAGGGTTCCCATGAATTGTCCGCTTCCGGATACCCGACCCACTTACGAGGTACTTGGTCCCACGACCGTGGCGTTTTGAGTCCAGAACGGCTTCAACTTCGAAGTGCTCCTCCTCGTTTAGGATCTCTGGCAGTGGTCTGGGGAAATTCTTCCCATGGGCCGCTGTCTCGTGATATTCCGTGAGCATTGATGCGTGGAATACGGGGTGGATTTTCCACTGTGTGGGAATTTCCAACGGTAGGCCAAGGTTCCAACCTTTCCTTTCACCTTGAAAGGGCCATAACGCCGAGGTGCTAATTTTGCCTTTGGGTGAGTCGTGTGGATGTGTGTCCCTTCTAACCACAAGAGGGTTCCTTCTTTCCATAGTGGGAGTTTCGGTGAGAATCTCTGTCCTTCGTGTATTGCACAGCCATGCGTAGGCTAGATGCCGCTTCTTCCTGAACCTCTCGGATTGACTTTATTCTCTCGGCTACGGTGGGGACGTTGGTGTTTAGCGCAGCGTCTGCCGAGTACGGTGGATTATATCCATAAAGGACTTCGAACGGCGATTTTCCTGTGGCCGAGTGTTGTCGACTGTTATGGGCAAATTCTGCAAAGGAAAGTAGTTCCACCCAATTGTCCTGATGGTGGTTGCAGAAACTCGTAGGAATTGTTCAATTTCCTGGTTTACCCGCTCGGTTTCTCCATCTGTTTGAGGATGGTACGCCGTACTCAGCGCTGGGACAATACCCAGTCCTTTCCATAGTTCCCTAGTGAATGTGGCCGCAAACTGCGGTCCTCGGTCGGACACTACTTTAACGGGGAGATCGAAACGTTTGAAGACATTGTCTTGGAACAGTTTCGTGGTTTCTTCCGCCGTGATTGTTTTCTTGCACGGGGTGATGACAATTCCCTTGGACAGCCCTTGGTCTACCACCACGTTGATCGAGTCAAAGCCTCCGCTCTCTGGGAGGTCGGTGACGAAGTCGGTAGAGATGAACTTCCAAGGTGCATCCGTGGTTTCTAGCGGTTGGATCGGCGGATGGTGTCGGTGTGGCATATTCTTCGTGGATTGGCACAACGCACAGCCGTCCACGTAGTCGTGGACGAACTTTGCCATTCCTTGCCACCAATAGTTTCGTCGCACCAGCTCCAAGGTTTTCAACCTTCCTGGGTGTCCGACCGCTATGGAATCATGGTGGGTTTTGACGATAGTTCTCCGTATGGTGTCATCCTTTGGTACACAGATACGCCCGTTGCGGCGGATAATTCCTTCCTCGTGTGTCCAATTGTTTAGGGCTGTGGCCAAAGAGCGGCGGTCTTTTCCGGTAATCGCTTGTAGTGCCGTTTTTACTACTGTATCTCGTTCTGAGCGAGAGTGGCGAAAAGTGTCAATAGGTTCGAGGACTGTAATTCCGTAGATCGGACGTGCACGTCCACTAGTGTTTCCTCTGAATCGGCGAAAAGTTTGGACGGTAAAAGGGTCTGCACCTTGTTGTCATTTTCCACCCCTCAGTTAAGGTCTGGCCGCCTGGACAGAGCATCGGCGTGATTGGTGGAGCCAGCCTTGTGGAGGAGTGTGAAGTCGAATTGCGACAAAAACAAACTCCAGCGAGCTTGGCGTCGAGTGAGGTCGCGCGCAGACTGGAAGTAGACCAAGTTTTATGGTCGGTCCAAATTTCGAACGGGTGTCGGGCTCCTTCCAATAGTGCTTCCAATGGTCCAGAGCTTTAATGGTGGCGAGTAATTTGCGGTCATGGACGTCGTAATTCCGTTCCGGAGGGGCGAAGGACCCGATAAATAAGCCACTGGGTGCCATGCCGCATCGGTCCCTTCTTGTAACAAAACCGCGCCATAAGCGGTGAGGGACGCGTCGGTGACAAGCCGGAAAGGTTGCATGGGGTCCGGGTAAAGCAAGACGGGTTTCTTCGTGAAGGCCGCTTTTAGCGTGTCAAACGCCTTCTGGCAGGCGTCCGTCCAATTCCATTTGGCATCCTTCTTGGTGAGGTCATGCAGGGGACGAGTGACGAAGGAAACTTCTCGATGAAGCGGTGATAAAATTTCCTAGTCCCAAAACGAACGAATGTCCCGGACTGTGCGAGGGACAGGCCATTCCTCAATGGCAGCCACCTTGGAGTCCTCCATTGCAACAGAGTCTGCGGAAATCGTGTATCCCAGGTAGTTGAGTTTGGCCTTGTGGAACTCACACTTTTCCGGTTTGAGGTAGAGATCATTGTCGCACAGGATTTTCATGACCTGTTTTATCACCAAGACGTGTTCGGCTACCGTGGCCGTGAAAATGAGGATGTCGTCCATGTACACGTGATTTTCTAGCGAGGATGAGATCCTTGAAGATCATGTTCATCATGGCTTGGAAGTGGCCGGTGAATTAGTGAGTCCGAAGAACATGACTGTAGGCTCAAAGAGTCCTAAAGGCGTTACAAAGGCCGCCTTGGACTCGTCCCTTCCTTGATCCGTATGTTATTATACCCCAACGGACGTCCAATTTGGAGAACACTTTGGCTCCTTTGATGACGTCCAAGAGTTCCTGTATCAGAGGCAGGGGGCAAACATTCCTCACCGTGTGTTCGTTCAAGTGCCGATAGTCCTGCACAGGGCGGAGTTTTCCATCCTTTTCACTGATGAAAAAGAAAGAGGCCGCGCTGTGTGCCGTGGATCGGCGGATAGTTCCCCTGCGAGGTGTTCCTTGACAAATTTCCCTAGTTCGTCATGTTTTTCTGGGCTGAGCAGGAAATCCTAGGTGCCTGTGGAACGAAAGTCGGTTTTAGATCTATGGCATGGTCCCAGATCGTGTGTTCGGGAGCCGTTGAGACCGTCGTTCGCTGAAGATGTCGAGGTACTCGTGATATGGTGACGGTACGCGGTCCTTCAGATTCGTGACATCAATTTCTTCTTCCAGGTCTTCGTCAAAGCTGGCGAGACCGGTCGGCTCTGGAGCGACTTTCCTGATGACTGGTTCCTCCTTGTTCACCTGAACAGGGAGGTCAAACTTGTGTTGGCTGTTTGTCGACGTCGCTCTACGTAGCGAGTATGTCGAGCATCTTTTGCCTTCCTTGGACCTGTTTATCCCAAAGGTTCACCAAGGCGTTTTGAATTCGCTGTTTGTCAGCGTGCGCCATCTTTCTCTCGGCCATCCTCTGGGGTCCGAGAGATCGTGTACCAAGCGAGGTTTTTCTCGGTGCGTTTTCTGCCATTGTTCAGCCGTCCTTCGGCCAATGGTTCCTCTTGCTCGGGTAATTCCATACGGTTGTTCGCATAGGGATCGGCACCCATCGAACCGTACTTCACGTTTCCTCCATCGAATAGAAGGATCGTGGTATCGTAGCCAATCTGTCCCCAGGAGCATGTCGTCTCTCCCAGATTGGTGATGAACATCTGAACGCGTTCCGTGTGCGTTCGTCCTTGTTGGTCTGTGATGGTTAGGTTACCATCTACGCCTCTAGTGATGAGGCCGTTTTGTTAATGGAGTCGTCGACGTTCGTACTCGAATGGGTCGGTCCAATGGATAGCTGGGGAGGTTGTGTTTCCATACCCAGGATTCGTTGACCAGATCCCTTCGCAGGCTGAGTCGATCGTTGCTCTAGCTCCAGCTCTTCGGCCTTGAGTGTCAACTTCACGTTCAAACGGATAGGAGTAATGATGTGATGGTTCATTGCTCGTACGTTGATACATGATTGACCCCTCCTTCGACCGTCTCTCTCTCTCTTGCTGGCAGAGGAGAGGCTAGAGAAAACCCTCTGCTACGTCCACTAGCACCTGCTTGGCTTCGCCGTGTCTAGCTCTTAAGAGCCTTCGGACGGTAGCAGCATCACCGACGGGTCGGTCGAGTCGTCGTCGGTCAGGCGGTACGTAGCGTCCTCCATGGTGCGGAGGGGGTCTCGGGTCGCGGTAGAGTTCGCGGGTTCCACCGAATGACGAGGTTGTGGTACCCACGGTGGTGCGACCAGAACTCCCCTCCTCCAATCTCGATGAATCGACGTTTCCCCCAGTTGGGGTTCTTGGTCGTCATCCTCTTCCATGTCCACTTCGCGAGCTCTCCGACCTCCTCTTCCCACTGGCGACGCGGATTTCCTCTAGTCGGCCGAAGGCCTCTAGATTGGATGGTGAGCGACAATCCTGCGCGAAATGCCCGGGTTTCCCGCAGGCGTAACACGTGATAAAGGGCTTGCCCTCATGCGTCCGCTTGTTCTGGTTATACGCCTTTTCCTCGAGGCATCGATATCCATATCGACGACCTGGTTATTCATTCTTCGAGGGGCGTTGGTGGAATTGTAGCGGGGAGTGGAGCGAAGGTGGAAGCGATCTAGAAATCGCTTTTGAAGTTTGTGGAGCTGGCGAGGAGGGTCTTTTGAGCACTGCGGGCTCTCATGCGGCCGTCTATTTCACAGGCCATGTTGATCCAATCTTGGATCGTGTCCTTCGGCGGAGTTTCGCGGTCGTAGATTTTATCCAGACCTCGGATCTAGTCCTCTTTGATAATAAGGAACTTGTTCCTTGCGGCGATATCGGTCGGCGGCGATGAGTGAACTGATTGGAGTATTCGTCCACCGTCATGCGGCCTTGTGAGAAGGTCATGAGGGCGCTACGGGCCTTGTCCATCTTCCCTGACTCCTTGAAGTGGATCTCGAACTGCTCCTTGAAGTCCTTCCACGTTCCCAGGGTCGTGGGAGGATCTGCCCGATGGTCTATTGAGGAAGTTTTCTGCCCATACGCCTGCCGTCCCGGACCGCATGCAAGAGAGGACCAGAGAGATCCGATCCTCATCGGTCTTATATCGATCCGTTTCTGTGACAAAAAGGAGGAGGCATTGGAGCATGAAATGCTGCGACTCGGTTTATTGCCTGAAAATTGTCGGGAAGCTTGAGCTTTCCTCGACCGTTGTACTGTGTGTAGGGGGCGGTTCCTCCGCCCGCTGGAGCGGTTCCTGCTCCTGATGTTGACATGATGTTTCGGGGGTTTGTGTGTACGGGCGTCTGTGCGTCCGAGTAATCTGAGTGGGAGGATCCTTCCTCTTCTTCTTCCGAGGTGTCCGGTACTACGGGCTCGGGTTCTCTGTATTGTGGTGGGGGTACCCAATCGGCTTGGACTTCGTTCCAAGCCCACTCTGCTTCTGTTCCGTCTGCTAAGGTGAAAAAGTACTGTCCGTCCCTACGAGCAGTTATCGAAGTTTGGTGGGGCCCTCTGGTTTGTATCTGAGTAAAACCACGAGGTGCCTTGTCTGTGGATGGGACGATTGTTTTGACGGAGTTGATTATTGATTCGTCTAGTGCCTGGTGGGTATCCTAGGCCTAGGTCTTGCTCCAGCGTGTAAGAGGTAACACTCTCTCAGTGGGGGTCTATGCCACTGTTAGAGGTTGGGAGAGAGTGTGGCAGCAAGCAAGTAGTGCGCAAGGTAGGGGCGTGGTCGAGTCTATTCTAATGTTACGAACTGCTCGTTCGGTAACCTCAGAGTAGCGGTTCTTCCCTAAGTCGCGCAGTGAAGTGTGGATAATGGACAAGTCCGACTGTATTGGGGTACAGTAAGGACAAGAGGTACACAGTAGGGAGACTGTGTAAGGACGAGGGTGTTCGTGTAGGAAGACACGAACGATACGAGGTACACGTAGGAAGACTGTGTAAGAACGAAGGAGAATAGACTAAGGTCCTTTAGCCTATTCTATGGGCCTTATATACTGCATGCGGCCATGACATGTGAATCTTCCTTTAGGACTGCCTCTGCTCGATATATCCCGATGCCCACTTCCCTTCCGATGCTGAGTGATCCATCGGATTAGTCGGCCTTGAGGGAATGCCGAATACCTTGTTGTACGCTCCGATGAGGAGCCGCCTAGTGTTGGTACGCTGGATGTCGGGTTAGACGTGCTCCAATGAGCCCCGAGATCCCAATCGTAACAGGAAGACTGTGTAAGAACGAGGCCCTGTGTAGGAAGACACAGGGACAGCGAAGGGTGTGCGTGTAGGAAGACACGAACGTACGAGGAGAATAGACTAAGGTCCTTTAGCCTATTCTATGGGCCTTATATACTGCATGCGGCCATGACATGTGAAACACCCTTTAGGACTGCCTCTGCTCGATATATCCCGATGCCCCACTTCCCTTCCAATGCTGAGTGATCCATCGGATTAGTCGGCTTTGAGGGAATGCCGAATACCTTGTTGTACGCTCCGATGAGGAGCCGCCTAGTGTTGGTACGCTGGATGTCGGGTTAGACGTGCTCCGATGAGCCCCGAGATCCCAATTGTAACAATACCCCCTTTCTACGTCCGGTCGCCTGAACGGACCATGACCACGCTTCGAACGGGCCATGCCCTGCGTGCACCTCTTCCATCATCTTGAATCGTTCTTGACTATCTTGTCCGGATGCGTCTTCCGGCACGACTTCGTTTTCTGGGGCGAAGACCGACTTATGTCGTTTACGACGCCTAGGAGTTTTCCGTCTCCGTTGATTTCGTTTGTTTTGAGTTCCTAGTGGTTCTCCAGGCCACGTCTCCCATCCGATGTTTTCCTTCACCGAAGTTTTGATGTGAGTCGCAAATCTGAGGGTTTGTACTTGGCTTGACGAAGAAGTTATCTCCCGCCTGTGCCTCCTTTGTTCTGATTCCTAGCGGGTACCCATCCCGCGTCATTGCTACCGGCTGGCCTCCGGTCCTCATCAGATCCACTCGGTCCAGGTCTTTCCTGGACTCTTTTTTGTTAAACCAGGCCGATCCTGGTGACGTCAAGAAGATGATGGTGCAAAGATAATTAGGTGGTGAAATAGAAACTCGACTCCTTGTCTGAGTCGGTTGAATGCGGGGTCGCTGTGTGGTATTCCCTCTGGTGTGGAAGTTTGGGTCGTTCCTAGACCATAAGTAGTTTTGTCGCGTCATTACGGACGGTCCTGCTAGTTTACTTCGAGGTCGTTGCGGACCTATAAATAACACCTGTTCCTGTAACGAGCCTAGAGTGAGGACTTTTCTGCGCGCCGGATCATCCATCGGTGATGCGCATAGGGCCAAAGACCAATTTCCGCAGCTCTAGAGGTTGTGTCGTTCCGAGGAATAAGGTGACGGTTTATGCTATATCAAACCAGATAACTTATTTTTTGGATCAGTGTACAAAGAGTTCTCATCTTTGGACACTGATCTAACGAGGAGAGTGGTGCCAGAATAGTTGTCCTATTTTGACACGACTCACCCAGCCCGTAACTGACGGGTCGCCTCAGTTTATCGTCGTGATGGACGGCCGTAGTTTAATCGTCTTTTCGGACGTATGCTATCGTTCGACTATGCCTTGAGTCCCGATAGATTTGTGCCTCCAAGGCGAGGATAGTTTAGGGTCATCTCGGACCACTGCTAGTTTAAGGTCATTGCGGACTGATCGTCTGCTTCTCTCCAAGCAGACCATCACATCCCCTATGCTGAAAGGGGTAACTAGTTTTCCGTCATTGCGGACGTTGGCCTGCCTAACTCAAATAGGCAGTCCAAACAGCCCAGTTTAACGTCATGGAGGACGTGTGGTAATGGGCATGAACTTGTCCCACAACCACGTTCCTCGAGGCACTGTCCCAGTTGCCTCTTGACTGGCCCTTGAAGCGGAATTTCTTGCTTCTGACTTCAAGGATAGACTGAACGGCCAAGGAGTAGTCGCAGTCCTTGTCGGATGGCTGGCAACCCGCTCCATGTCTCCAGACCCCTCGCACGGAATTGAACCGTGTCGACCCCAGATTCTTTTACCGTAAGGCGCATGGAATCTGGAAGCGCCTTGACCTAGTCGGCAGGGTTCCAAGCCAGTGGGGCCTCCATTCCGCACTGCTGGAATGCATCCATGCTCCGAGGGTCGTGGTAGTTTTCCGTCGTTCTGGACGTATGCCGAGAACTAGTTTATTGTCATTGCGGACCAAGCCATTCGTAGTTTTACATCGTTGCGGATGTAAGGCCCTCCGCCTGACTCTGTCAGCCCCATACGGTGGCCCGTCCTGGCTGAGAGGTTTCTTGTTTTGTGCCTCGTTCAGTTAACTGACACCGTAGTAGGTCGCATCTCCTACTAGCGTGCATCGCAGCGAGGGTCCCCTAATGCGGAAAAGACCCTGTAAAACTGGGGATCCAAAGAGGGACGCCCAAACTCCTGTCAGACCTTGACAGCGAGGGAGTAACATAGCACCCGATAGCCACGACCGGAATATGCATCTTGAGAGCTCTTGACGCCATCACTCGTCAAGAGGAAAAGCCAGCGGCATAGGTTATTTGTTGAATCCAAGGTCCTCCTAATGCGGAAAGGGACCTGTAAAACTGGGGATCCAAACGGGACGCCCGATTCGTCTGTCAGAATACCTCTTGACAGCGAGAGGTCGCTTGTGTGTTTCCTTCGTTCTGCTCCGAAGGAAAGGATGAAAAGCTGAACTCGGCCCTGCCAGGCCTGGACAGGTACTTCCCCTGCCTTCTTATCTTTTCACAGTTTAACGACATGCAGGTCAACGACTTGAGCGGATCGTCGTCCGGGTTCGAGGTTTTCCTTCCTATCTTAGTTTAACGTCTTCGCGGACGACTGTAGTTTTACGTCGTTTCGGACGAACATCCAGTTTAACGTCATGGTGGACGTGTGTGTCCGGTTGTCCTGTTCGTGTAACCGTTTACCTGGGGCGCGGAGGTCCTTTCCTTCCGCTACCCTAATATCCCCCAGCGGGGTTTCCAAAATCCCCTTCTCCTTCATCGGCTCGCGCATAGACGTCGTAGTCGTAGTCGTCGTTTTGTTGGTTGAGGGCGTCCCATGCATCTAGTTCTGCTCTCGTCCACGTAACAGTTTGGCCCATCTCCGATTGAGGATGAGGAGTGCGGCGGCGTGCTCGCGGACTTTCTCTTGTACCTCTATGATCTCGATTTCTATGCATAACCGGTGTATTTCCCTGTTGAGGAAGTCGAGCATGGCCTCCTCGTATTGCCTCCGTACGTCCTCTGGCCCGGGTCGCTCTCTTGTGCCGTCGGTAGAGAGGGGGATGCTCGTTGTCGGTGCTGGGCTCGGCTCTGGCGAAGAGGAGACGGGTCTGTCCGTCTCGTCTGGCTTGTCGCTGTACTGTGGTCCAGACGTATTCAGTTTGCGCGGAGACACTTCAATGGCTCGCAGGCTGAACCTCCCCGACGGTTGTCTCGTTCCATGGTACCACCCGGTATGGCTCGACCCGTATGGGACGGGACTGAGCTGCGTCTGTGTCGGCCAATAGGGCCGGTACCAATTCCAGGTTGACGAAAGAGGAGAATTCATGGGGATGGATGAGAAGGGATGTTGCCCTGTGTTCCCTCGCGCATACCATGAGGCAACGCGGTGATTCTCGGTGTACGCCATGACCCTAACTCGGTCACTGGCGTTCGCCAACCGACGTGGAACATCGCTTCGTTCGCTGCCGGGTTGTCCTGCTAGGACGTTAGCCAGTCGCTGCAAGGCTAGGGCGACAGCCATTTGGATTACCGATCCGATTGTGGTCCGTTGCAGGAGGGCATCGCCTAGTCCTTCCAACTCTCCGGGCTGAGGACTTCCACTACTGGCAAGGGGTCCTCCGGGTCCAGAAGGTGATGCATTACCCGCTGTTGCGTCTTGTACATCTCCGTCAACATTTCCAGCCGGGCTTGGCATCGTCGTAGGTCGAAGTATTCGGACACCCCTGCCCAGGAGCTCTGGTCCCGATGTTTCTGGTTCCATTGCATTGTCCGGATCCTCTCTTCCTTCTGTCGGATCTGTCTGAGGGTGATCGTCATGAGCTCCCTCAGTCCTTGATGGGGGTTCCGATACTCTGATTCCTGCACTGGTACTAGGTCCGGCAGGTTCGGTATGGACCTTCGCCTGGTTTGGCGGGTCCATTCTTCTGGTATCGGGGTTTGGAATGGCCAGAATGATGTCCGGTGAGGAGTTCCGCGATGGCGAGGATGCTGAGTCGGTGGTTCCTCCTCCAATGAACATGGCATGCTCGGATGGGGAGTCTCGTTGGTGTGGGGAGAAGTAGGAGGTGGAGGAATCTGTCATGTAGGGGGTAGATGATCTTTCTTCCTTTTCATTGGTCCCCCTTTATACTGCTGCATCCACTTGCAATCCCGTGGCCTTTGGACGATTGGGATATCTTCGGTGATATTCTTGCAACGCTTCATCAGCCGTTCCTTTCAATAGGGTCCAGGGTTCCCATGAGTTGTCTGCTTCCGGATATCCGACCCACTTCACGAGGTACTTGATCCCACAACCGTGGCGTTTTGAGTCTAAAACGGCTTCAACTTCGAAGTGTTCCTCCTCGTTTAGGATCTCTGGCGGTGGTTTGGGGAAATTCTTCCCATGGGCCGCTGTCTCGTGATATTCTGTGAGGATCGATGCGTGAAACACGGGGTGGATTTTCCACTGTTTGGGAATTTCCAAGCGGTAGGCCAAAGCTCCGACCTTCCCTTTTACCTTGAAAGGGCCGTAGCGTCGAGGTGCTAGTTTCGCCTTTGGGTGCGTCGTGTGGATGTGTGTTCCTTCTAACCACAAGAGTGTTCCTTCTCTCCATTGTGGGAGTTTTCGGTGAGAATCCCTGTCCTTCGCGTGTTGCGCAGCCATGCGCAGGCTAGATGCGGCCTCTTCCTGAACCTCTCGGATTGACTTTATTCTTTCGGCTACCGCGGGGACGTTGGTGTTTAGCGCTACGTCTGCCGAGTACGGTGGATTATACCCATAGAGGATTTCGAACGGTGATTTTCCTGTGGCCGAGTGTTGTCGACTGTTATGGGCAAATTCTGCAAAAGAAAGTAGTTCCACCCAGTTGTCCTGATGGTGGTTGCAGAAGACTCGTAGGAATTGTTCAATCTCCTGGTTTACTCGCTCGGTTTCTCCATCTGTTTGGGGATGGTACGCTGTACTCAGCGCTGGGACAATACCCAGCCCTTTCCATAGTTCCCTAGTGAACGTGGCCGCGAATTGTGGTCCTCGGTCGGACACTACTTTAACGGGGAGACCGAAACGTTTGAAGACATTGTCTTGGAAAAGCTTCGTGGTTTCTTCTGCCGTTATTGTTTTCTTGCACGGGGTAATGATGATTCCCTTGGATAGTCCTTGGTCTACCACCATGTTGATCGAGTCAAAACCTCCGCTTTCTGGGAGGTCGGTTACAAAGTTAGTGGAGACGAATTTCCAAGGCGTGTCCATGGTTTCCAGTGGTTGGATTGGCGGGTGAGTGCAATGTGGCAGGTTCTTCGTGGATTGGCACGTTGCACAGCCGTCCACGTAGTCATGGACGAACTTTGTCATTTCTTGCCACCAATAGTTTCGTCGCACCAACTCCAAAGTCTTCAACCTTCCTGGGTGTCCGACCGCTATGGAATCGTGGTGGGTTTTGACAATGGCTCTTCGTATGGTGTTGTCCTTTGGCACACAGATACGCCCATTGCGGCGGATAATCCCTTCCTCGTGTGTCCAATTATTTAGGGCTGTGGCTAAAGAACGGTGGTCTTTCCCAGTGATCGCTTGTAGTGCCGTTTGTACTACCGTGTCTCGTTCCGAGCGAGAATGGCGAATGAGTGTTAGGAGGTTCGAGGACTGTAACTCCGTAGATCGGACCCGCATGTCCACTAGTGTTTCCTCTGAATCGGCGAAAAGTTTGGACGGTAGAAGGGTTTGCGCTTTGTTGTCATTCTCCACCCCCTCATTAAGGTCTGGCCGCCTGGACAGAGCATCGGCGTGATTGGTGGAGCCAGCCTTGTGGAGGAGCGTGAAGTCAAATTGGGATAAAAACAAGCTCCAACGAGCTTGGCGTTGAGTAAGGTCGTGCGCAGATTGGAAGTAGACCAGGTTCTTATGGTCGGTCCAGATCTCGAACGGATGACGGGCCCCTTCCAGGTAGTGTTTCCAATGGTCCAAAGCCTTGATAATGGCGAGTAATTCCGATCATGGACGTCGTAATTCCGCTCTGGAGGGGCGAAGGACCATGATAAATAAGCGACGGGGTGCCAGGCGTTATCGGTCCCTTCTTGCAGCAGAACTGCCCCATAAGCGGTGAGCGATGCGTCAGTGACTAGCCGGAAAGGTTGCATAGGTCCGGGTAGAGCAAGACGGGTTTCTTTGTGAAGGCCGCTTTCAGTGTGTCGAATGCCTTCTGGCAGGCCTCCGTCCAATTCCATTTGGCGTCCTTCTTGGTGAGGTCATGCAGGGGACGAGTGACGAAGGAGAATTTCTTGATGAAGCAACGGTAAAAGTTCCCTAGTCTCAAAAACGAGCGAATGTCCCGGACTGTGCGAGGGACAGGCCATTCCTCAATGGCAGCCACCTTGGAGTCCTCCATTGCAACGGAGTCTGCTGAAATCGTGTACCCCAGGTAGTTGAGTTTGGCCTTGTGGAACTCGCATTTTTCCGGTTTGAGGTAGAGATCATTGTCGCACAGGATTTTCATGACCTGTTTTATCACCAAGACGTGTTCGGCTACCGTGGCCGTGAAGATGAGGATGTCGTCCATGTACACTGTGATTTTCCTAGCGAGGATGAGATCCTTGAAGATCATGTTCATCATGGCTTGGAAAGTGGCCGGTGAATTGGTGAGTCCGAAGAACATGACCGTGGGCTCAAAGAGTCCTAAAGGCGTTACAAAGGCCGCCTTGGACTCGTCCCCTTCCTTGATCCGTATGTTATTATACCCCCAACGGACGTCCAATTTGGAGAACACTTTGGCTCCTTTGATGACGTCCAAGAGTTCCTGTATCAGAGGCAGGGGCAAACATTCCTACCGTGTGTTCGTTCAAGTGTCGATAGTCCTGCACCGGGCGGAGTTTTCCATCTTTTTTACTGATGAAAAAGAAGGAAGCCGCGCTGTGTGCCGTAGATCGGCGGATAGTTCCCCTCGCCAGGTGTTCCTTGACGAATTTCCCTAGTTCGTCATGTTTTTCTGGGCTGAGCGGGAGAATCCTAGGTGCCTGTGGAACGAAAGTCGGTTTTAGGTCTATGGCATGGTCCCAGATCGTGTGTTCGGGAGCCGTTGAGACCGTCGTTCGCTGAAGATATCGAGGTACTCGTGATATGGGACGGTACGCGGTCCTTCAGATTCGTGACGTCAATTTCTTCTTCCAGGTCTTCGTCAAAGCTGGCGAGACCGGTCGGCTCTGGAGCGACTTTCCTGATGACTGGTTCCCCTTGCTTCACTTGATCACAGGGCTTGTGCTTGCTTGTTGTTGATTTCGACGTCGTTCTACGTCG
Source organism: Heterobasidion parviporum (assembly GCA_002994785.1). Classification (NCBI taxonomy): domain Eukaryota; kingdom Fungi; phylum Basidiomycota; class Agaricomycetes; order Russulales; family Bondarzewiaceae; genus Heterobasidion; species Heterobasidion parviporum. The sequence continues at coordinate 555,667 of PDUQ01000018.1, forward strand.
GCGAGTATGTCAAGCATCTTTTGCCTTCCTTCCATGCACCTATCCCAAAGGTTTACTAAGCCGTTTTGAATTCGCTGTTTGTCAGCGTGCGCCATCTTTCTCTCGGCCATCCTCTGGGGTCCGAGAGATCGTGTACCAAGCGAGGTTTTTCTCGGTGTGTTTTCCTGCCATTGTTCAGCCGTCCTTCGGCCAATGGTTCCTCTTGGCTCGGGTAATTCCATACGGTTGTTCGCATAGGGATCGGCACCCATCGAACCGTACTTCACGTTTCCTCCATCGAATAGAAGGATCGTGGTATCGTAACCAATCTGTCCCCAGGAGCATGTCGTCTCTCCCAGATTGGTGATGAACATTTGAACCGTTCCGTGTGCGTTCGTCCTTGTTGGTCTGTGATGGTTAGATTACCATCTACGCCTCTAGTGATGAGGCCGTTCTTGTTAATAGAGTCGTCGACGTTTCGTACTCGAATGGGTCGGTCCAATGGATAGCTGGGAAGGTTGTGTTTCCATACCCAGGATTCGTTGACCAGGATCCCTTCGCAGGCTGAGTCGATCGTTGCTCTGGCTCCAGCTCTTCGGCCTTGAGTTGTCAACTTACGTTCAAACGGATAGGAGTAATGATGTGATGGTTCATTGCTCGTACGTTGATACATGATTGACCCCTCCTTCGACCGTCTCTCTCTCTCTTGCTGGCAGAGGAGAGGCTAGAGAAAACCCTGCGCTACGTCCACCAACACCTGTTTGGCTTCGTCCGTGTCTAGCTCCTTAAGGAGCCTTCGGACCTGTAGCAGCACCACCGACGGGTCGGTCGAGTTGTCGTCGGTCAGGCGGTATGTAGCGTCCTCCATGGTGCGGAGGGGGTCTCGGGTCGCGGTAGAGTTCGCGGGTTCCACGAATGACGAGGTTGTGGTACCCGACGGTGGTGCGATCAGAACTCCCCTCCTCCAATCCTCGATGAAGTCGACGTCTCCCCCAGTTGGGGTTCTGGTCGTCATCCTCTTCCATGTCCACTTCGCGAGCTCTCCGACCTCCTCTTCCCACCTGGCGACGCGATTTCCTCTAGTCGGCCGAAGGCCTCTAGATTTGGATGATGAGCGACAGTCCTGTGCAAAATGCCCGGGTTTCCCACAGGCGTAGCACGTGATAAAGGGCTTGCCCTCATGTGTCCGCTTGTTCTGGTTATACGCCTTTTTCCTCGAGGCGTCGATATCCATATCGACGACCTGGTTATTCATTCTTCGAGGGGCGTTGGTAGAATTGTAGCGGGGAGTAGAGCGAAGGTGGAAGCGATCTAGAAATCGCTCTTGAAGTTTGTGGAGCTGGCGAGGAGTGTCTTTTGAGCGCTGCGGACTCTCATGCGGCCGTCTATTTCACAGGCCATGTTGATCCAATCTTGGATCGTGTCCTTCGGCGGAGTTTCACGGTCGTAGATTTTGTCCAGGACCTTCGGATCTAGTCCTCTTTGATAATAAGGGACTTGTTCCTTTCCGGCGATAAGGGTGAACTGATTGGAGTATTTGTCCACCGTCATGCGACCTTGTGAGAAGGTCATGAGGGCGCTACGGGCCTTGTTCCACCTTCCCTGTCTCCTTGAAGTGGAGCTCAAACTCCTCCTTGAAGCCCTTCCACGTTCCCAGGGACGTGGGAGGATTTGCTCCGATGGTCCTATTGAGGAAGTTCTCTGCCCACACGCCTGCTGTTCCGGATCGCATGCAAGAGAGGACCAGGGAGATCCGATCCTCATCGGTCTTGTATCGATCCGATTCTGTGACAAAAAGGAGGAGGCATTGGAGCATGAAATGCTGCGACTCGGTTCTATTGCCTGTAAAATTGTCGGGAAGCTTGAGCTTTCCTCGACCCGGTTGTACTGTTGTTGTGAGGGGGCGGTTCCTCCGCCCGCTGGAGCGGTTCCTGCTCCTGATGTTGACATGATGTTTCGGGGATTTGTGTGTACGGGCGTCTGTGCGTCCGAGTAGTCTGAGTGGGAGGATCCTTCCTCTTCTTCTTCCGAGGTGTCCGATACTACGGGCTCGGGTTCTCTGTATTGTGGTGGGGGTACCCAATCGGCTTGGACTTCGTTCCAAGCCCACTCTGCTTCTGTTCCGTCTGCTAAGGTGAAAAAGTATTGTCCGTCCCGTACGAGCAGTTATCGAAGTTTGGTGGGGCCTCTGGTTTGTATCCGAGTAAAACCACGAGGTGCCTTGTCTGTGGATGGGACGATTGTTTTGACGGAGTTGATTATTGATTCGTCTAGTGCCTGGTGGGTATCCTAGGCCTAGGTCTTGCTCCAGCGTGTAAGAGGTAACACTCTCTCAGTGGGGGTCTATGCCACTGTTAGAGGTTGGGAGAGAGAGTGTGGCAGCAAGCAAGTGGCGCGCAAGGTAGGGGCGTGGTCGAGTCTATTCTAATGTTACGAACTGCTCATTCGGTAACCTCAGAGTAGCGGTTCTTCCTAGGTTGCGCAGTGGATAGTGGACAACGGTGAGTCCGACTGTATTGGGGTACAGTAAGGACAAGAGGTATAGCAGTAGGAAGACTGCTATGAAACGAGGAGAATAGACTAAGGTCCTTTAGCCTATTCTATGGGCCTTATATACTGCATGCGGCCATGACATGTGAATCTTCCTTTAGGACTGCCTCTTCCTGATATATCCCGATGCCCACTTCTCCTCCGATGCTAAGTGATCCATCGGATTAGTCGGCTTTGAGGGAATGCCGAATACCTTGTTGTACGCTCCGATGAGGAGCCGCCTAGTGTTGGTACGCTGGATGTCGGGTTAGACGTGCTCCGATGAGCCCCGAGATCCCAATCGTAACACTAAAAGTGGCATGACCCCCACTGAGAGAGTGTTACCTCTTACACGCTGAGCAAGACCTAGGTTTAGGATACCCACCAGGCACTAGACGAATCAATAATCAACTCCGTCAAAACAATCGTCCATCCACAGACAAGGCACCTCGTGGTTTTACTCGGATACAAACCAGAGGGCCCACCAAACTTCGATAACTGCTCGTACCGGGACGGACAGTACTTTTTCACCTTAGCAGACGGAACAGAAGCAGAGTGGGCTTGGAACGAAGTCCAAGCCGATTGGGTACCCCCACCACAATATAGAGAACCCGAGCCCGTAGTATCGGACACCTCGGAAGAAGAAGAGGAAGGATCCTCCCACTCAGACTACTCGGACGACAGACACCCGTACACACAAATCCCCGAAACATCATGTCGACATCAGGAGCAGGAACCGCTCCAGCGGGCGGAGGAACCGCCCCCTTACAACAACGTACAACCGGGTCGAGGAAAGCTCAAGCTTCCCGACAATTTTACAGGCAATAGAACCGAGTCGCAGCATTTCATGCTACAATGCCTCCTCCTTTTCGTCACAGAATCGGATCGATACAAGACCGATGAGGATCGGATCTCCCTGGTCTCTCTTGCATGCGATCGGAACGGCAGGTGTGGGCAGAGAACTTCTCAATAGGACCATCGGAGCAAATCCTCCCACGTCCCTGGGAACGTGGAAGATTCAAGGAGGAGTTCGAGCTCCACTTCAAGGAGACAGGGAAGGTGGACAAGGCCCGTAGCGCCCTCATGACCTTCTCACAAGGTCGCATGACAGTGGACGAATACTCCAATCAGTTCACCCTTATCGCCCCACACCGATATCGCCGGCAAAGAACAAGTCCCTTATTATCAAAGAGGACTAGATCCGAAGGTCCTGGATAAAATCTACGACCGCGAAACTCCGCCGAAGGACACGATCCAAGATTGGATCAATATGGCCTGTGAAATAGACGGCCGCATGAGAGCCCGCAGAGCTCAAAAGACACTCCTCGCCAGCTCCACCAACTTCAAAGCGATTTCTTAGATCGCTTCCACCTTCGCTCCACTCCCCGCTACAATTCCACCAACGCCCCTCGAGAATGAATAACCAGGTCGTCGATATGGACATCGATGCCTCGAGGAAAAGGGCGTACAGCCAAAACAAGCGGACGCATGAGGGCAAGCCCTTTATCACGTGTTACGCCTGCGGGAAACCCGGGCATTTCGCGCAGGATTGTCGCTCTCCATCCAAATCTAGAGGCCTTCGGCCGACTAGAGGAATACGCGTCGCCAGGTGGGAAGAGGAGGTTGGAGAGCTCGCGAAGTGGACGTGGAAGAGGATGACGACCAAGAACCCCAACTGGGGGGAGACGTCGGACTACATCGAGGATTGGAGGAGGGGAGTTCTGATCGCCACCACCGTCGGGTACCACAACCTCGTCATTCGGTGGAACCCGCAAACTCTACCACGGCCCGAGGATCCCCTCCGCACAATGGAGGACGCTACGTACCGCCTGACCGACGACAACTCGACCGACCCGTCGGTGATGCTGCTACGGTCCGAAGGCTCTTAAGAGCTAGACACGGACGAAGCCAAACAGGTGTAGTGGACGTAGGCAGGGTTTTCTCTAGCCTCTCCTCTGCCAGCAAGAGAGAGAGAGACGGTCGAAGGGGGGTCAAATCATGTATCAACGTGCGAGCAATGAACCATCACATCATTACTCCATCCGTTTGAACGTAAAGTTGACCACTCGAAGGCCGAAGAGCTGGAGCCAGAGCAACGATCGACTCAGGCTGCGAAGGGATCTTGGTAAATGAATCCTGGGTATGGAAACATAACCTTCCCAGCTATCCATTGGACCGACCCATTCGAGTACGCAACGTCGACGACTCTATTAATAGGAACGGCCTCATCACAAGAGGCGTAGATGGTAACCTAACCATCACAGACGACAAGGCGAACGCACACGGAACGCGTTCAGATGTTCATCACCAATCTGGGAGAGACGACATGCTCCTGGGGACAGATTGGCTACGATACCACATCCTTCATTCGTGGAGGAAACGTGAAGTACAGTTCGATGGGTGCCGATCCCCTATGCGAACAACCGTATGGAATCACCCGAGCAAAGAGGAACCATTGGCCGAAGGACGGCTGAACAATGGCAGAAAAACAAACCATCGAGAAAAACCTCGCTTGGTGCACGATCTCTCGGACCCCAGAAGATGGCCAAGGGAAAGGTGGCGCACGTTGACAAACAGCGAGTTCAAGACAGCCTTGGTGAACCTTTTGGACAAGCACATCCAAGGCGGCAAAAGATGCTCGATATACTCGCTGACGTAGAACGACGTCGACAAACCACACGGAGCCAACCGAAACAAGAAGCACCAGGACAACACAGTTACCTCCCTGTTCAGGTGAACAAGAGGAACCAGTCATCAGGAAAGTCGCTCCAGAGCCGACCGGTCTCGCCAGCTTTGACGAAGACCTGGAAGAAGAAATTGACGTCACAAATCTGAAGGACGCGTACCGTCCCATATCACGAGTACCTCGATATCTTCAGCGAACGACGGTCTCAACGGCTCCCCGAACACACGATCTGGGACCACGCCATAGACCTAAACCGACTTTCGTTCCACAGGCACCTAGGATTTTCCCGCTCAGCCCAGAAAAACATGACGAACTAGGAAAATTCGTCAAGGAACACCTGGCAAGGGGAACTATCCGCCGATCCACGGCACACAGCGCGGCTCTTTCTTTTCATCAGTAAAAAGGATGGAAAACTCCGCCCGTGCAGGACTATCGGCACTTGAACGAACACACGGTCAGAATGTTTGCCCCTGCCTCTGATACAGGAACTCTTGGACGTCATCAAAGGAGCCAAAGTGTTCTCCAAATTGGACGTCCGTTGGGGGTATAATAACATCGGATCAAGGAAGGTGACGAGTCCAAGGCGGCCTTTGTAACGCCTTTAGGACTCTTTGAGCCACGGTCATGTTCTTCGGACTCACCAATTCACCGGCCACTTTCCAAGCCATGATGAACATGATCTTCAAGGATCTCATCCTCGCTAGGAAAATCAGTGTACATGGACGACATCCTCATTTTCACGGCCACGGTAGCCGAACACGTCTTGGTGATAAAACAGGTCATGAAAATCCTGGCGACAATGATCTCTACCTCAAACCGGAAAAATGCGAGTTCACAAGGCCAAACTCAACTACCTGGGGTACACGATTTCAGCAGACTCCGTCGCATGGAGGACTCCAAGGTGGCTGCCATTGAGGAATGGCCTGTCCCTCGCACAGTCCGGGACATTCGCTCGTTTTTGGGACTAGGAATTTTACCGCTTCATCGAGAAGTTCTCCTTCGTCACTCGTCCTGCATGACCTCACCAAGAAGGATGCCAAATGGAATTGGACGGACGCCTGCCAGAAGGCGTTTGACACGCTAAAGCGGCTTCACAAGAAACCCGTCTTGCTCTACCCGGACCCATGCAACCTTTCCGGCTAGTCACCGACGCATCCTCACCGCTTATGGGCGCGGTTTTACAAGAAGGGACCGATGCGCATGGCACCCGTGCTTATTTATCGGGTCTTCGCCCCTCCGGAACGGAATTACGACGTCCATGACGAATTACTCGCCAATTAAAGGCTGGACCATTGGAAACACTACTGGAAGGGCCCGTCATCCGTTCGAAATTTGGACCGACCATAAAACTGGTCTACTTCCAGTCTGCGCGCGACCTCACTCGACGCCAAGCTCGCTGGAGCTTGTTTTGTCAATTCGACTTCACACTCCTCCACAAGGCTGGCTCCACCAACACGCCGATGCTCTGTCCAGGCGGCCAGACCTTAATGAGGGGGTGGAAAATGACAACAAGGCGCAGACCCTCCTACCGTCCAAACTTTTCGCCGATTCAGAGGAAACACTAGTGGATGCGTCCGATCACGGAATTACAGTCCTCAACCTCTACACTCATTCGCACTCTCGCTCGGAACGAGACACGGTAGTAAAAACGGCATACAAGCGATTACCGGGAAAGACACCGCTCTTGGCCACAGCCTAAATTGGACACACGAGGAAGGAATTATCCGCCGCAATGGGCGTATCTGTGTACCAAAGGATGACACCATACGAAGAGCCATCGTCAAAACCACCATGATTCCATAGCAGTCGGACACCCAGGAAGGTGAAGACTTGGAGCTGGTGCGACGAAAATATTGGTGGCAAGAATGACAAAGTTCGTCCATGACTACGTGGACGGCTGTGCAACGTGCCAATCCGAAGAACTGCCACATCGCACTCACCGCCATCCAACCGCTGAAACCACGGACGCACCTGGAAATTCGTCTCCACCGACTTTGTACCGACCTCCCAGAGAGCGGAGGTTGACTCGATCAACGTGGTGGTAGACCAAGGACTATCAAGGAATCGTCATCACCCCGTGCAAGAAAACAATAACGGCGGAAGAAACCACGAAGCTTTCCAAGACAATGTCTTCAAACGTTCGGTCTCCCGTTAAAGTAGTGTCCGACCGAGGACCACAATTTGCGGCCACATTCACTAGGGAACTATGGAAAGGACTGGGTATTGTCCCAGCGCTGAGTACAGCGCATACATCCTCAAACAGATGGAGAAACCGAGCGGTAAACCAGGAGATCGAACAATTCTACGAGTCTTCTGCAACCACCATCAGGACAACTGGGTGGAACTACTTTCTTTGCAGAATTTGCCCATAACAGTCGACAACATTCGGCCACAGGAAAATCACCGTTCGAATCCTCTATGGGTACAATCCACCGTACTCGGCAGACGTGCGTAAACACCAACGTCCCGCGGTAGCCGAAAGATAAAGCATCCGAGAGGTTCAAGAAGAGCGGCATCTAGCCTGCGCATGGCAACACGCGAAAGACAGGGACTCTCACCGAAAACTCCCACAATGGAGAGAAGGAACCCTTTGGTTAGAAGGACACACATCCACACGACACACACCAAGGCGAAATTAGCCCGACGCTATGGCCCTTTCAAGGTAAAAGGAAGGTCGGAACCTTGGCCTACGCTTGGAAATTCCCAACAATGGAAAATCCACCCCGTGTTCCACGTCGATGCTCACGAATATCACGAGACAACGGCCCATGGGAAGAATTTCCCCAAACCACCGCCAGAGATCCTAAACGAGGAGGAACACTTCGAAGTTGAAGCCGTTCTGGACTCAAAACGCCACGGTCGTGGGATCAAGTACCTCGTGAAGTGGGTCGGATATCCGAAGCGGACAACTCATGGGAACCCTGGGCCCTATTGAAGGGAACGGCTGATGAAGCCTTCAGGAATATCACCGAAGATATCCCAATCGTCCAAAGGCCACGGGATTGCAAGTGGATGCAACAGTATAAAGGGGACCGATGAAAGGAGAAGACATCGACCCCTACATGACAGATTCCTCCACTCCTACTTCTCCCCACATCAACGAGACTCTCCATCAGAGCATGCCATGTTCATCGGAGGAGGAACCACCGACTCAGCATCCTCACCATCGCGAAACTCCTCGCCAGACATCATTCTTGCCATTCCAAACCCGATACCAGAAGAATGGACCCGAACCAGGCGAGGTCCTTACCCGGACATACCGGACTGTACCAGTACAGGAATCAGAGTATCGGAACCCATCAAGGATGAGGGAGCTCATGACGATCACCCTCAGACAGATCCGACAGAAGGAAGAGAGATCCGGAATGCAGTGGAACCAGAAAACGGACCAGAGCTCCTGGGCAGCGTGTCGAATACTTCGACCTACGACGATCCAAGCCGGCTGGATGTTGACGGAGATGTACCAGACGCAACAGCGGGTAATGCATCACTTCCGGACCCAGGAGGACCCCTTACCAGTAGTGGAAGTCCTCACCCGGAGAGTTGGAAGGATAGGCGATGCCCTCTGCAGCGACCACAATCGGATCGGTAATCCAAATGGCTGTCGCTCTGCCTTACAACGGCTGGCTAATGTCCTGGCAGGACAACCCGGCAGCGACGAAGCGATGTTCCGCGTCGGTTGGCGAACGCCAGTGACCGAGTTAGGGTCATGGCCTACACCGAGAATCACCGTTGCCTCATGGTACGCGCGAGGGAACACAGGGCACATGCCCTACTCATCCATCCCCATGAGTTCTCCTCTTTCGTCAACCTGGAATTGGTACCAGCCCTCTGGCCGACAGATACAGCTCATCCCGTCCATTCGGTCGAACCGTACCGGGTTGTACCATGGAACGAGACAACCATCGGGCGGTACACCTGCGAGCCATCGAGACGCCTCCGCAAACCGAATACGTCTGGACCACCGTACAGCGACAGCCAGACGAGACGACAAACCCGTCTCCTCGCGCCAGGCCGAACCCAGCACCGACAACGAGCATCCCCTCTCTACCGACGGCACGAGAGGGCACCCACCAGAGGACGTACGGAGGCAATACGAGGAGGCCACGCTCGACTTCCTCGACAGGGAAATACGCCTTGTGCGCAGAGTCGAGATCATGGAATACAAGAGAAAATCCGCGAACACGCCGCCTCCTCGTCTCATCGGAGATGGGGAACTGTTACATGGACGAGGCAGAATTAGACGCATGGGACGCCCTCGACCATCAATACGACGACTACGACTACGAGCTATGCGCGAGCGACGAAGGAGAAGGGGATTTGGCAACCCCGCTGGGGGATATTAGGGTAGCGAAGGAGAGGACCTCCACCCCAGGTAACGGTTACACGAACAGGACAACACCACACGTCCACCATGACGTTAAACTGGATGTTCGTCCGAAACGACGTAAAACTACATCGTCCGCAAGACATTAAACTAAGATAGGAAGGAAAACCTCGAACCCGGACGACGATCCGCTCAAGTCGTTGACCTGCATGTCGTTAAACTGTGAAAAGATAAGAAGGCAGGGGAAGTACCTGTCCTGGCCTGGCAGGGCCGAAATCAGCTTTCATCCTTCCTTCGGAGCAGAACGAAGGAAACACACAAGCGAACCTCTCGCTGTCAAGAGGTATTCTGACAGACGAATCGGGCGTCCCGTTTGGATCCCCAGTTTTACAGGTCCCTTTCCGCATTAGGAGGACCTTGGATTCAGCAAATAACCTATGCCGCTGGCTTTTCTCGACGAGTGATGGCGTCAAGCTCGCAAGATGCATATTCCGGTCGTGGCTATCGGGTGCTATGTTACTCCTCGCTGTCAAGGTCTGACAGGAGTTTGGGCGTCCCTCTTTGGATCCCCAGTTTTACAGGGTCTTTTCCGCATTAGGGGACCCTCGCTGCGATGCACACTAGTAGGAGATGCGACCTACTACGGTGTCAGTTACTGAACGAGGCACCAAAAAAGAAACCTCTCAGCCAGGACGGGCCACCGTATGGGGCTGACAGAGTCAGGCGGAGGGCTTACATCCGCAACGATGTAAAACTACGAATGGCTTGGTCCGCAATGACGATAAACTAGTTCTCGGCATCGTCCGGAACGACGTAAAACTACCACGACCCTCGGAGTGGATGCATTCCAGCAGTGCGGAATGGAGGCCCCACTGGCTTGGAACCCTGCCGACTAGGTCAAGGCGCTTCCAGATTCCATGCGCCTTACGGTAAAAGAATCTGGGGTCGACACGGTTCAATTCCGTGCGAGGGGTCTGGAGACATGGAGCGGGTTGCCAGCTATCCGACAAGGACCGCGACTACTCCATGGCCGTTCAGTCTACCCTTGAAGTCAGAAGCAAGAAATTCCGCTTCAAGGGCCAGTCAAGAGGCAACTGGGATAGTGCCTCGAGGTACGTGGTTGTGGGACAAGTTCATGCCACCACACGTCCTCCATGACGTTAAACTGGGTGTTTGGACTGCCTATTTGAGTTAGGCAGGC